>JAFIRS010001003.1:0-470176 GCA_018342105.1 Gonioctena quinquepunctata
AGAATTTTTGAGCAGTCTCAGCAATTTTCTAACTCTCTCATTTGGTCAAGAGCATTCAAATATATCATGAGGGATTCAGGGATTGTTTCCCAACTGATTGGAAGTGTAACCCTCCGCAGCTGTGGCATACGAGACCCCCGCCTGTTTTTTTTTTCCCGAATTACCCTTTGGAATGATCTAAATTTTTGATTTCTTGAGTGGGGCCCACCCCCTTTGTCACTGGGGCACTTAGGACATCCCCGGGATTCGCAGGGGATCCCCACTGCAGTTAGCACATGTTGTTTTCTCTTGTCGGGGCTTAGTGCAATCCGAAAAATATGATTTTCTCCGCATTCAACACACCGGGAGTCAGCAGAAACCATTTGACAGTAAAGGCCTTGGTCCTGTGGCTCTTAAAAACCCAAAATATTCAAAATTTGTTGAGGTGAAATTTTTTTTTGTGTTTTGTTTACCAAAACTAGAATAAATGGCGGGGTTTTTTTTTCTTTATTCATTTTGGGCATTCGAACCACAGATTCCGGAAAGAAACCCTTCGCAATCAGGTCGTCTTTAATGTCCTCAAAATTTAAAAAATTCGGGAAACCCCCCCCTGAAAACAACTCTTTACTTTTATCATCGGGTAAACTAAAAAAAAGGAAATGGAATATTTCCATCCTTAAATATTTTTTGAAATTTTTGGGATAATGGGGTTTCAGGATCCCCCCTTAAACGAATGCGGGAGATCATTCATTCCAAAATGAGGGAAAAGAACACGGAATAGAATGAATCGGGGTAATTTTTTTCTAGTCCCCATCACCATTAGTTGTATTTGTTCTTCTGATATGAAATTGCAGTAATGTTTTTCCAAAAAAATATTTGTCGAGAAAAAAAAAATTTTTTTATTTGTTGAAATTTTCAATGAAAGACATCTGAAAATATGCACAAGAATAAAGAAAACGAAATGTGATTGTAATAACCCTTTTAAAAATTTTCAAATGAAAAAAATTTTTTTGTTTATGACTTCCACATATGAAAAAAAATTCCAAATTTCTGATAAGATTTATTTTTTTCCCACAAGAGGTCCCAAACTCCCCCCCGGGTTTTTAATACAGAATACAAAGAAAGAGTTTATTTTTTTGCGCCCTTTTCCCCAACATGGAAAGGCTCATATAATTTTTTTTTCTACACCGAGAAAATGGAATTTGAATGATACACAAACCAAAAACATTTTAAAAAACCCAAAATAATTTTGACAGAATTTAGAATCACTGCATTAATTAAAAACCCTCTTCATTTTTGGGGCCCGGGTTTTCATTTTTTCCCTTTGATTTCCCCTTTGAATTTTATCATTTGAAAAATTTTTCTTCCCCCTTTATGAATATTCTTTGTCGAAAAAAAGGCCTGTGTAACCCTTAAGGAAACCAACTTTTTTTTAAATTTCAAAACATTATTTAAAAAAAATAAACCCTTTTAGAGAAAAAGGGCCCCTTTTATTAATTTTCTCAAAAGCATTTCAAAAATTTCCCCTGATTTTCCCTTCCCCAAGTTTATCAGAGGGTTCTGTCAGGCCTCCATAATATTAACCCATGATGGTTTCTGATAGAATGTTCTCCATGTTTTAACATGGATAATTTTCCCATTTCTGATAAGTTTCATTGAATTTCCCGGGCCAACCATCCTGACAAAATAGTTCAACCCCACCCCTTCCCAACCCTTGATCTCCAGCATAGAAGTTGGATTTGATGTTGAGGGGAAAAACACCCCCTCTGCCAATTCGTTTTCTATAACACGAAATAGGTTCGACTTCGCCACCTTGAACACTGTAGCCAGTAAGTATTTCTTTTTTCTTTCTATCTATCATATCATATCATATCATATCAAAATCATATCAAAACATATCATATCATATCATATCATATCATATCATATCATATCATATCATATTTATATCATATCATATCATATCAAAAATCATATCATATCAAAAATATCATATCATATCATATCATATCATACCTATCATATCAAAAATTTTCATATCAAAACATATCAAAATTTATATATCATATCAAAATATCATATCAAAATCATATCAAAATCATATCAAAATCAAAATATCATATATCTATCAAAATATCAAAAACCCTATATCATATCATATATCATATCATATATCATATCATATATCAAACATATATCATATCAAAATCATATATATTTTCTATCAAAATATATTATATCATATCATAATATATATTTATCATAAATATATCATATCATAATAAATATATCATATCATATATCATATCATATATCATAATTATATATTAAATATCATATATCATATCATATATATATATCAAAATCATATCATAAACATATCAAACATATCAAAATCATAATTTATCAATATCAAAATTTATATCATATCATATCATATCATATCAAAAATTATATCATATTTAATCATATCATATCAAACATTTATACTATAATATATCATATCATATCATTATTCCCTATCAATCTTTTCATATATATCAAAATCATTTACTTATATCATATCTAATTATATCAAACATATTTTTTATATATTATATCTTTTCATTTTTCAAACATATCATATCCCAAAATATCATATCATATCATATCATATTTTCATATCATAAAATATCATATCATAAAATATCATATCTTTTCATATATTCTTTTCATATCATATCATATCATAATATCATATCATATCATATCATATCATATCCCTCATATCATATTATCATATCATATCATATCATATAATTTTATATATCATTCAATTTTTATATATCATATCATATCATATACCCCCAAATTATCTTTTATCATATAAAAATCATATATCCCTAAAACCCCCAAATTCATAATCAATATCACATATCAATATCCCTATAAAATCATATCCCTATAAATCACATATCCCTAAAAATACCCCTATTACATATCAATACCATAATTATATCACATATCATATATCAATATACATATCAAAATCAATATCAAATCACAAACAATAAACATATCCCCCTTTTAAAAATATCCCTACCATCCCAAAAATTAAAATCAATATCAAAATCACAAATTCACCCCCGCATCACGCATCACGCATCACGCATCAAGCATCACGCATCACGCATCAATCCCCATCACGCACCATGCATCACGCATCAGCATCAAGCATCACGCATCACTTACCTACCCACGCATCACGCATCACGCATCACGCATCACGCATCACGCATCAAGCATCACGCATCACGACCGCATCACGCATCACGGACCGCCCGCATCACGCCCGCATCAGCATCACGAATTTTTTTAAAAGCATCACGCATCCCCATCACGCATCACGCATCCCCATCACGCATCACGCATCACGCATCACGCATCACGCATCAAAACCCCCCATCACGCATCAGCATCACGCATCAAGCATCACGCATCAGCCCCGCATCACGCATCACCCTTTCCCCTCAGCCCCCCCTCACGCATCACCGCATCAGCTTTATCACGCATCACGCAGCCGGCATCACGCATCCAAAAGATCAACCCATCACGCATCAAAAAGCATCGCAAAACATCACGCATCAAAAAGCATCGCCCAAAAGGCCGCATCAAAATTTAAAACAGGCATCAGGCATACGGCATCACGGGATCAAAAGCAAACAGCATACGCATCATGGCCAACCGCATCAGCATCAGCATCAGCATCAAGGATCAGGCATCAGCATCAGGCAAACAATGCAATACGCATCAAAAGCATCACGCATCATCGCATCACGCCGGCATCAGGAAAAAGCACTTTTTCGATCAACACGCATCAAAAAAGCATCAGCATCAGATTCAAAAGATTAGATTCAAAAGATCAGAAATTCAGGCATTTAAGGCATCAGGCATCAGCAAACAGCATCACGCACGCCCTGGAAAAGGACCGAAAAACAGATTATCAGAATTTAAGATTAGATTCACGGCAGAAAAGCATAGAATTTAAAAGAAAACAAGAAAAAATTATTAGATTAGCATAGAATTTAAGAAAAAGGAAAAAGCATAGAATTTTTAAAGGATTTAAATTTAAAGATTAGAAACAAGAAATTTAAGATTAAGATAGCCCAAACAAGGGATTAGATTAGAATTTAAGATTAGGATTAGAAAATTTTAAAAAAAACAGAAACAAGAAAACGCAAAAATTTTACCCAAGAATCAAGATTAGATCAGATTAGATAGCATTGTTTTAATTCAGATTAGATTAGATTAGGAAATTAGCAAATTTTGATAGTAATGCAAAAAGATTAGATTAGATTAGATTAGATTAGCAATTTAAGATCACCATCACCATCAAAAGCATCAGCAGCATCACCAACCCCGCATTTAGCACACGACAGCATCAAAAGCACACCATACGCATTTAGCACAGCATTTAGCATCACCAACACGCATCAAAAAGCATCACAACCCCGCACACACCACACCAACCCCGCATCAGGCATACGCATACGATCAGCATCAACGCATCAGCATCACCATCAGGCATCACGCCCTCAATACCAGCATCGAAAACCCCCCCAAAACCCCCCCCATCATGATCAACCCCATCACTTAAAACCCCGCATTACGCATCAGCATTCAAAAGATCACGCATCAAAAGCATCAGCATCAACCCATTACGCACACCAACAACCCCCCCCCGCCCTTCCCCCATTCAAAACCCTACTTCACCATTCACCATCCCCCAAAACCCTCAAAACCCTTCAAAACCCTTCCACCAAAACATTCACCACTTCCCTTCAATTTTTAAATTCAAAATTTTTTCATTCCCTTCATAAAACATTCATTCATTAAAATTAAAATTAAAATTAAAATTCATTATCATTCAAAACATTAACATTTAAATTAACAACCATTAAAATTACATTTTAAAAACCCTTAAAAATTTCACATTCACAACATTTAAAAATTTAAAATTTAAAACAAAACATTACACATTAAAAAGACCAAAAAACAAAATTTTAAAAATTTCACATTACAAAAATTAAAATTAAAATTAAAATTCACAAAAACATTTTACATTAAAATTAAAATTACCATTTTAAAAAACACAAACATTACATTACATTACAAGGATTAAAATTACATTGGAAAATTTTGGACATTACATTACATTTTAAAAATTTCAAAAACATTAAAATTACATTACCACATTACAAAAACACAAAATTAACAAAATTTTTAAAACATTCACAACATTAATTTTGGACATTTTAATTAAAAAAATATTTTTAATTAAATTAATTAATTAAAAATTTTGGTTTTTAAATTTTAAGGAAAGGTTAATTAATTTTGGTTTGGTGGGGGTTTAATTTTGGAAAAGGATTTTTATTAATTTTGGGGGTTTAAAATTTAAATTTAAATTTAAATTTTAATTTTTTGTTAATTAAAAAGGGTTTTTAAATTAATTAAAATTAAATTTTAATTTGGGGGGATTTTGGTTTTAAAATTTGGTTTTGGTTTTTGTGGATTAAATTTTAAAAATTTTAAAATTAAAGCATTCAACATTAAAGGGTTAAAAAATTTGGGGGAAAAATTATTAAAGGTTAAAGCATTAATTTTTAATTAAATTAATTAAAACATTGGGGGGGAAAAGTAAGGGGGAAAGCATTAATTTTTCAGGCACAGGGGAAATTTTGGGGGTTTTTCATTTTGGTTAATTTTTACAGGGAAATTCCCGCAATTAATTTTGGGGGAAAAAATTAATTTTTAATTAATTAAATTAATTAAAAATTGGATTTTTTTAATTAAAATTTTAAAATTTTGGTTTTTACAACATTAAAATTCATTGGCATTTTACAAATTACCCCCCCCTCCCCTGCATCACATCACACAAAATCCCTCACATGCATCCCTCACACAAACCCTCCCCACATCCCTCACATCCCTCCCTCAGTATCCCCAAAACCCCAGGATCAAAACACAACATGATCAATCCCGATCATAAACCCTCAAAAACGACCACATCCCTCACAGACAACAACAACAACAAACAAACAAAACCCCCAAAACAGGACAGACAAAGACCGACAAACAACAACAACAAAACCACAACAAAACAACAACAACAACAACAACAACAACAACAACAACAGACCAAACAACCAACAACAACAACAACAACAACAACATCCCTCACATCACATCAATCCCTCACAACAACCATCAATCACATCACATCAATCAAACACATCCAAAACCCCCCCCATCACATCCAATTACAATTTACATCCCTCACATCACATCACATCCCTCACATCACATCACATCACATCACATCACATCACATCACATTTTCCCCCCCCTCACACAAACACATCACATCACATCACATCACATCACATCACACATCACACACATCACATCACATCACATCACATCACATCACACATCACATCACATCACATCCACATCACATCACATCCCACATCACATCACATCACATCACATCACATCCATCACATCACATCAATCACATCACATCACATCACATCACATCACATCACATCACATCACATCACATCACATCACATCACATCATATCCCACATCAAAGTGAAAATTTTTAAGAAAAAGCAACGTCAAAAATGGATTCTATCTCCAAATTGTTATTTCAAATTAAGATGTCTAAAAACCATGGTGTATTCTCTTATACGTGTAAAATATTGGGACAAACTGGGGGACACCAGCCCACTTGATAAAGGGAGTTATCTAGAGTTTCAGATGGCCGACGTCGTTTCTTGTCATAATTCAGTAAACTGAATTACAGACCACAGGGTGTTTTTGTGATTTCTGTCTCTGATCCGTTCTGTGATTGTGCTTTTGTCGCCTTTAAGGTTATGTCAATTCGTTGGAAAATATTTTGAGGTTGATCGATCGATGTAACATACTTTAGAACAAACTATTCCATGTTCTTATGTCAGTGTTATATAGAATTTTCGAGAGGTGTTCCTAAATAATTCTAATTATGAACCGTACCAATTTATTTTGTATGGTTAATTTTCTATTGATACGGATCCACCGAGTTGGTACTTATGTATTTCTGTCCCTGTTTGCTCTCATGATAAAAATCTTATGATGGAGCGAATAATGATTTTATGAAGTGCTGTAAATTACATACAATTACTTAATTTAGCTTTCAAACCAAAGATTTCTGAAAAATCTATATTGTAGTCTGAAGGAAGTGTTTTGCGACATATCTAAAGCTTTTGACTGTTACATAAGCTTCATCTCTACAGCTTCAGAAGACGAAGCTTCAATTGGCTCGAATCCTATCTGAGTGAAAGAACCTCTCAGCTTTTGGACAAATTAAGAGGTGTACACTATTTTGGCAGACAACACGACTATCTTATCGCAAGAACTCAAATTACCTTCATATAGCGGAGTAAAACATTATTTTGGAATACTGGAGGACTCCATGGATTTTCCTAAAACCTTCTGATATTACTTAGAAATTGCTTGCAGAAAAAAGTTATAAGCTTATATTCGTGCGCTGCTTGTTTATTAATTGTTTAAACAACGAAAAACAATTTTGTTAGTCAAATTTCACCCAAATTGATGCTATAGGGGTTTTTGAGGTCGCTGAACCAGAATATGACATTGAAAAAACGATGGCGTGGCCAGTCGTAAAGGTAGATTTCATACGTAGAGCGTCAGGTGAGCACTAAACTAACCGATCAAGTGTTCTCTGATGTTCAATCTCTCTCTAACATTCAAATATGATATTTTCGATCCAATATAAAGCAAAAAAAAATTTGATACACAATTTACACTTATATTAAAAAAGAAAAATAATACGCTGCGTATACCTTGTTTGAGGTCGTAATATAAATATAGGTTGGATAGGTAAACTCATTTTTCTTCTATATAAACGTTATTAAATTTTATTTAACAAAAAATTTTACGGATTTTGGAGCAACATTTGTCGAAATATTATTATTAATTCAATGTTTTCACTAAAACCAATCAAACCTTGAAGTACAGATTACAAGCTTTAGAAAGTACTGTTGAAAAATCTTGATATCAATTTTGAACTAGAGTTTTTG
Organism: Gonioctena quinquepunctata; assembly: GCA_018342105.1. Lineage (NCBI taxonomy): Eukaryota > Metazoa > Arthropoda > Insecta > Coleoptera > Chrysomelidae > Gonioctena > Gonioctena quinquepunctata. The sequence goes on from JAFIRS010001003.1 coordinate 8,105, forward strand.
GTTTTTGAAGCATGTCCTAAAAATCCATTCGTTCATTTTTTGAAATTATTTAATATTTTGACTTTATTTTTTAAATAAAATTTTTTGATTCTTTTTCATTTGCACACCTTTTCGAGTGTCATTTTGGGACTAAACTGTACAAATTTCAGATATTTATCTTGAAAATTCAAAGAATGGCAGATCTTTAATTGATTTTATAGAAAATTCTACTTTGACGTAACTTCATATATGTACTATTCCGGAGACTATTTCTATTATTTTTTTTTACATTTGAAAACAAGACATCTCTTTAGCTACTTTTTCTTTCTTTCATTTAAATTTTTGTTAGCCTAATTTTATCAATTAGATCAAAAGTTTTAACAAATTCAGTGAAGCGCGCTCGTGGTTACGTGCTCCTCAAGAGATGCACTCAAGTGTCGCTACATCACGTTTTCGTACGTTAAAAAAAAATCTGCAGATTACAGTTTTCATTTAAAAAAATATTTATACACCATTCTTATATAAAATCTTCCATTCTTTCGAATCGCAGTATCAGTTTTTTTTTATTCATTCATTTTTTAAGATATTCAATAAACAACGTAATTTTGCAACTTATTTGTTAAATAATAAATTAAGCACACACTTTACGGTTGGTAACTTTTAATATGTTGTTCCTTACATCATCACTAATGTACAGTAAAAAGTTCCCACAGTCCCCTAACTTTCTGAAGCTAAAATCTAATATTACTCCACTACTAGTAAAATGTCTCGTATATGTATAAGTTAATTTGAATCTTCTCTGACTAAAAGTATTGCAAATTCTAAATATAGTGGATGTTTCCTTTCAAAGAGCCATGGGACCCTCTGTGACAGTTCGGAATTCACTAGCCAAAATCAAGATATCTTCATAGAATGAAAAGCCCACGCTTACTTGTGGAATTCATGTGTTTATTGAAAAGTTATAATTATCCTAATCATAGTCATTAGCCTTATCGATCTTGGGAGTGGGCCTTGTTCTTCCTTGGTTTAGATCGCCCTCCTTCTCCGATCTCATGCGGGTGTTACTGAAAAATAAAAGAGAAGCATTTATATAATTGTTTTCCCCCCTCACCTTTGTAAGTAGGGCTCACCTTTTCCTGAGAAGTCATTCTAAGATAACTGGAAGCAGCTAGACTGTCGCACACCAGGATTCATCGATTTCTCAACTTCATCAACAGATTTTATGATATATACAATGAACTCTCTGATTTTGTTCATATCAGAAGGTTGTTAGAGAGGTAATAGTCTGGCAGAGATGGGCAGTGAATGGCTTGGTAATAGTCTGTATCGGAAAGTTTAATGGAACAATGTCATCGGGGACATTTTTCAGTCCCCTCAATTTTCAAGTTAATTCATCATCTAGAGACATCAGTCCACTCTCCTACCTTTTCTCATTCCTTCGTGGAAGTTTCCATGATCCCAAAAAGGCCATTTGAGAAGAAATCACTTTGAAAAATCACCAGGTAGACTTCTTATTTTTGACAGATAGATGTAAACATTGTAGTAAGTTTCGAGGATTTCATCTCATTTTCGCGCCAACTGTTCTGAGCGGGATCTTGTTCGTAGAACTATAATCTTTGTAAACGATCAATTCACAATTTTTTGCATGAAGTCATGTTGACAGAAAAAGAAAATTTCATAGGTTTGAAGTTTGATATTTTGCGTGTCACAAACAACTAACATTCCTTAACCGCGCCATCTACTAATGAAGTTCTAAGCAGAATTTAACGTTTTTCATTTGTTGTCCCCCAAAAATTCTAAACAAAATCTAATCAGTGAATACACCAGGGTTTTTAGGCATCTTATTTCAAATACATGAATCTGTCAAAATGACACTGAAATGGATTATTCCTTCAATTAATGAAAGCAATTTTAACCATTTCTATTCATATTGGTTGAAAATGATTGGGATACACATTGACATCAATATGAGACCATCATTAATGATATATGTTTATTCACCTAAAACTACCATTCTGAGCCTATACAACGAATTCATTGGAGTAGGATGATCATCTAAGCCCCCTCGACTTCTCAATTGACCAAATAAATTTTCCACAGCGTCTTGATTGAGTTTGGAAGTAAGAATAAAGTTGATCCCAAAACGCTTTTCCATTTCTTCAAATAGCTCTTTCAGAGACATTATTGATAATAATATGGCTTTCTGAAAAACTTGTGAACTTTTTTTTCCAATGCAAAGCATATTTTTGAAAACATAATATCAAACCAGTCATTTACAAGTTGAATACAATATTCCAAATTGTTACTTTCTTCAGTGTTATAATATCTTTTGATAGCCGTAGCAGTAGAATGTGAAAGCAACTGAGAAGCTAGGGTCACATTTTGTTTTTCTGCTCCTTCAACCAGATGTTTTTCTGAAAGTTTGAAAATGGAAGAGATTTCATTATCTACTGTTCGACTGATCAAATCTTCTGATATGTTCTTATGGACCTTTTTTCCGGTGGACAGTATGAAACCTGAAGACATAATATATTATTCAAAGTTTTACAGAGAATGTACTATATGTCTTACCAGTTTTCAATAACCAATTTCTAATCAGTTTCAGGAGATGTGGAGCATCAAGGAAACAAAAGATTTTATTGTTGTTGCCTGGGTGTTGGAAATAGTTTCTAGAAAATGAAACATTCAATTCTTTCAGGGTATTCTGGTTCGAAGGGCCACAATCACTAACAACTGCAACAACATCAAATGAAATATCATAGAGGGCTAATATTATATCATATAATAATTCTTTGGACATGTTTTTGTTGAATCCCATATAAACTGGCTGTTTCCAATTGCCGAATAAACTTCTAGCTATAACTACTTGAACATAATCATGTGGCCCAATTATTTAATCACTTTTTTCATTATATTCATACATATTTCTCACTTTTAATCACATATAAAAAACTACGCTTTTTTTCAGGAGCCATATTTAATGAAGCTATTTTCAAAAACTGTAGAACATCCTTCAAGATCCCACCTCTCAAATCAATCAATTGTGAATATTTCTGTAATGTTCTTATATGTGGAAGTGGAAAATTCTCATTCCTTGAATAAATATGCTTTTTTGGGAAAAATTTTAATTCATTTCTGTTCCATCTAACTCTCTTCTTCACATCCAATTTAATTTCAACTTGATTCGCTGTGAGAGTTTTAGATATAAGTTCTTTTATCTTCGCATTGAATTCTTTTTTGTGATAGAAGACTCTTGAAATACTTTAAATTTTTCTTCAATTTCAACTTTTACAAAGTACTACAGTACAATTCTTTTTGAATCAGTGATTCTTTCACATGTTTGTTGGCTTCATTCAAATCACTGATTAGTTTTTGTTGTGCACAGTATTTGAACTTGAGTTCCAACTGAAAATATAACAAAATAAAAAACTTATTCAATATATTACTTTCCAAAAATTACCTGCTGTGGAATGGAATTCTCTACATTCAATGGAGGATATTGCCATATCTTCACCACCAAGATTTTTAGGAATAGCTGAAATTAAAATAATCTGTACCATAGTCCTAAGAAAAATAGTATCGTTATTTTACCATCTGCTTTCAACGTTCTTCTTGAAGGTGCACCTAACAACTCACTCCTATATTGTTTCTCGAAATCTTCAGATTCAAAATGGACAGAAAAAATTCTAGAATAAGATTTTGGTGTCCAATTTATCGACTGCTGGCAAAAACTCGCCCACCTACTTTTCAAGACATCATCTTTAGGAAATGAGTGAAAAGTTATGGAATTAAATTTGCACTTATACGTATTGTTCGTACAGCTTTTCACACTGCATGTAGTCCCAGGCATTTTATCAAAACTACGAAATACTCCTGCTGCACTATGCACTATCTTGATAGATGATGATAAATTAAACACTACTGGAGTTGTTGATCAATACTTTTGAAACTTTATGTTCAAACCGAAATAAACACGGCGCTTGAAAAACTTCAAATAATTCATAATGTTGGCAGCAGTGGCACACTTACCTCACCTTGCGTCTGGTCCCCCGGAATCTCCTAATGTTGTTTCATGCCGTAACCCTGTCAGTATATATATATGTATATATATAAATAAATATATATATATATATATATATATATATATATATATATATATCTATATATATATATATCTATATATATATATATATATATATATATATAATAACCCTGGTTGAGCTCTAGCTCGTTCCTTGGAAGTGGAAGCGGCTTTCAGCACCTCGAAAGTGAGAGCGGTATCGATCGAAGAGCCACTTTAGGAATATACACAAAGTGCCAAAATAATGCATATGCTGGACGGAATTATAGAAAAGCTGGAACCCAGAAATAAAAGCCCTACTAACCAATGAAGAGAAAACTGCTTCAGATGTGGTAGGAGCGGATATTTTGCGAGATATTGCAGGGTGAGGGTACCATCACGATCGTCATCACCTGCCAGGACACCCCCGCGTTCTTACTCACCTGCGCTGATGGGACTTCGAAAAAGTCATTGAGATGATGTTCATAAAATCAAATGTGAAATAATCTGCAACTGAAAGTTGAACTTTAGTTACTATCTGCCATCGTTCAAGATAACCCCTTTGAAGGTATCAAAGGGGTTATCAGAGAAATGATCTACATAAAAAACGCAATGAATGACAAAACTAACAATAATAATCATGTCGAATATATAACATTTTCAGAATTGAAATCAAATGGAAAATATGACCCAGCTTACTCCCAGCTTTCTACCCACATATCCCCATCTGAAGGTACTTACTCTTGATTCTCGCTACTACGAATTGAAATACGTGTGAGGGCCCATTGGATTTGTAATGACATCAAAAACGTGCGAGAATATGAAACCCTTGAAGAAAAGAAAACTAGTTTTGACCCAAACTGATGTGATTCAGGTTACTAAAGCTGTTTCCAGATAAAACAAGAATGTATAATGTTTCTTAGTAAGAGTAGAGGAATAAATTGATATTTTTGTTTTTTTTTCAATGATGTTGAAAATTGGTACGTGAAGTCCTCGTTGGATTCCAAACCCATTTTCTCCATAAAATGTTTCGATATCTTGTCAATTTGACCCATTTTTCGGCACCACAGAAACTGTTTTTTAAATTCCCGCCAAATCTGAGGTCACGTGATATAAATCGCAACGGATTTTTCAGTTATCAGCCATGCAGAAACGCACCGCCATTAGAGTTTTTCAGAAATTTCAATAACAACTTTTTTTCCCATATGTAACCAACTTTATGACGTATATATATATATATATATATATATATATATATATATATATATATATATCTATGAAAACAATTTTTTCGGCATTCAGACAGGAAAATGACAACTTAAAACTGAAAAATAAAAATGTGGATCGGCCAGGAATCGAACCTGGGACCTTTCGATTTCTAGTCGAACGCTCTGCCGTGTGAGCTACCAGTCCATGTTAGAATCCGGCGATTCACATCTTTAAATTCAGTTCCATGTTGGTGACGAAGATGATGATGGGGGTTATTGTGATGTATGCAAACAGTATCGTATACAACCTTTAATTGTTTATTCCTGGTGTCAATCCTATTTTGGATCTTCGACCAACTTCAAAACTCGAAATTCTCAGGTGTGTATAACTAGAGCCAAGTAATATATAATATATAGTGGGAATTAACGTCTGTAATTATTATCTATGAAAACAATTTTTTCGGCATTCAGACAGGAAAATTACAACTTGAAACTGAAAAATAAAAATGTGGATCGGCCAGGAATCGAACCTGGGACCTTTCGATTTCTAGTCGAACGCTCTACCGTGTGAGCTACCAGTCCATGTTAGAATCCGGCGATTCACATCTTTAAATTCAGTTCCATGTTGGTGACGAAGATGATGATGGGGGTTATTGTGATGTATGCAAACAGTATCGTATACAACCTAATTGAATTTAATTGTTTATTCCTGGTGTCAATCCTATTTTGGATCTTCGACCTACTTCGAAACTCGAAATTCTCAGGTGTGTATAACTAGAGCCAAGTAATATATAATATATAGTGGGAATTAACGTCTGTAATTATTATCTATGAAAACAATTTTTTCGGCATTCAGACAGGAAAATGACAACTTGAAACTGAAAAATAAAAATGTGGACCGGCCAGGAATCGAACCTGTAATCATATATTCAAGACAAATCAGGAATGTCACAATAGGAATTACAATTCTTAAACCCTTATTACGCTATGCCTTTTTCGTGCCTATTTTTGTGCTTATTTTTATGGCTATTTGTTGACTGAATTTCCCCAAATAATTTGAACTATTACACCGTGCCTTTCTGATGATTGTTTCAGGCACTAATTTTAGTGCTGCAAACCTAAGGAAAATTGTCATTTACCTTAAACGATTAAGTAATTTAGTATACCTGGTCTATTTGTTTCAGCTTTTTCCTCACCTGGTACAAGATTTTTTCTTCTTTTCTCTTATACTGAACAAAACGAAAACGATTTTATTAATTCCATTTATTTGTTGGTTATGTCAAGTCCAATAGATAATTACTGTGTTGGCAAAACTGACATTTCCACAAACTTCCTTGAAATCCCCTCGATTCTGGGGGAAAAAATAGAACCAGTCCTAATTATTTTCTTGCCTGAAACAATCAACAAAATAGTCTTGCGCGCATGCGTATTTGTTTAAAATTTGAGCCACTTGCAGTCAGGCAGACAAATAGGCAAAAAGGCATAGTGTAATAAGGGTTTTATTTCTATATAGTTTGGGCTATTGCTGTTCAATAAAGTGAAAACTTTGCGATATACAAACACCCTCATATCTTCGGAATTATTGAAGTAGAATTCGAAAAGTTTCAAATTCGTTAGAAAATCTGGAGATGATGGATTCTCTGACGACATATACACTGCCCAACAGGGGCAATTGAACAAGTGGATGAATATTGAAAAGTTTTCTATTGAGTATTGAAATATGTGATCTTTAAAATGAAAAATTTAATAGGAACCATAATGTTTGTCAATTTCTTGCATCACAACTGGTGGAGATATAAGATATTTGTTATTGAGTATCAACTTCAGGATATATTTCAATGCCACCCCAACAAAAACACTATTTATTCACTCCAATCAACTGGATAATCGTAATATTACTTTTTTCAGAACTATTTTAATGATATTTTTGGTTTCAAAGTTCGACATTACAAAAAAACCTACTATGAGTGTAGACAAATCAAGAAATTGACCAATTAATAAAACAACGATTCATCAACAAACATTCCGATATTAATTTGTTTGAAAATATGAAGAGAGTGTTCATGAAATCAGATATGGATTCATCTGCGACCGGAAGAATAATGAAATAACTATATGAATAAAAATGCAAATGTCTCCTCTTAAGATAGGATCCTTTCACGATATCTATCAGATTAAGTTCCATATCCAGCGTGGCTGTAGCCGGAAAAGAAGTTGTTTTCTTTAAGATAAAAAATTACTTGATTTTTCTATTCAATATTCAACATAAATTCGGATATAGTTTTTGGTAGATTGGAAAATGCATACTGTCAAAAACTACATTCTCCTTTTTCCAAAAACTACAGGATATACAGGGGAGTTTCTAAGAAAAATCAGAAAAAGTAAAACTTTTCTGTAGAATGCTAATGATGCCTCATCACGATTCCGAAAGAATTTCGTGCTCATGTCGCATTTTTCGGGAAAAGTAATATCACTTTTGGGTGCAGTATACGGTTCTCAGGTTAACATCAGTGGATCATTATCTCAGATCAATAAGAAACCCTGAGATCATTAAACTTATCTGTAAATCTATAACGAACATGAAAGTAAAAAAATCTACTGCAATTATAACAGAAGAGACGGGGACATTGGCATGAAAAGTAACATGAATTCGGATTTTTAATGACAGATTAAAAAAAAAAAATTATGTATGAACACGACTCCGGAAGAATTTTCAGCTTATCTCATTTGTTTATACACCTGGTGAACAGTGTATATTGCTCTGGTAGACTTCAGTGACTTGTCATACTGATCTCAAAGATGAGCTAAATTGGTTCCGTAGTTTCAAAATGGTGGTTTTCAAAGATTGAATGAAAATCTCAAATATTAATTTTTAAACCAATATATGCCATAGAACTTCGTTAGCTCCACAACTTCCATTCGAAAAGTTTTCTCTGAATTGTACAGAAATAACAGAAGATTACTATAAGAAACTGTAAATTTGTTTTTATTGTATGCCCTGTATGCTCTCTTCATACAATGTTTGTTTGTTCGTATTAATTAGATGCTATTTGATAGCTTCATTCTCCTTCGACAGACATAACTCATAAGTATTTCTTTTTCTACAATAGAATACTGCAGAAGCCGCGAATATGTGACGAACGAAAAGCCATATGAGTCTGGTCAGAATGTCATCCATTTGTCAGCAACTCTTTCGATTGGACGCGCTATCAGTTTTTCTATTCATAATAATATTATGTTTCCTTTGTCTTTATTCAATATTTTGGGATCCATGATGATACGTCAATTTTTATTGAAGGTAGATTTTAGAAGGGTCAATATGGGTATTCAGCGTCCCCGTTTCTCGATCTATAAGGTATTTTTTACATTAACCTTTAACTATTCAAGACCCGGGAATCTGAGACTCCTTGCGAAGCATACCAGTTTCCTAGGAGCTGAGTTCCTAATGTCTGTGGGCGTTAATAAAACCCCTTCGAAGAACTTAAGCCTTTTGCAAAACAGCGCTTGGCAGTTGGAAAGCAAGTGTTCTGCAGTTCTCGCAGTAACGGCACAGTTCACAGCCTGATCTATCAATTTTTTTGAGGTGATATCTCAAATAACAATGTACAGTGATCAGTCCCGTTAGATATTCCAAGTCTTCCTTGTCCAACTCGAGAGGCTGTTTAGTTTCCTTTGGCGATGGGCTCAGAAGCCTATTCGATTGTCTTTGCTCTTGAACCGTATTCCAGTGGGTTTCAATTTCGTCAGCTCCCCAGCACCGAAACTTTTCCTTGGTGGGTGATTTAGAAAGACCAAAGAAGAGTTCTGGGCCAGAAAATTGTGTGTTTGCCCCTTCCTTGGCTTTCCGCTGTCTTTGATCCCCTTCTGACCTGGCACCCACATCAGAGTAACCTGATTGTTCGTAGCCAGTTATCTAGGCAGAGTTTGCAGTCTCAAGTCAGCCTGGACTCACGAGTGTGTGCCTTTGGAGTTTTCAGTGCTGCTTGTCTGTCTGATAGGATATAGATATTTGCCCCCCCCCCTGGAGCCTCTTTCAAGGCACAATTGAAATTGTTCGGGCTTGGCTTAGGGTTTTTGAGAGCCTGAAACTGAGACTCGTTGCTCCCTCTCCGGCCTATCTCGGAACCATCAGTATACGATACTGATGCATTCCTTTCTAGTTGAGACTTGTTCGTTGTGAATATGTGGTGGCTGTCTATAACAACTTCATAGTTCAAAATCGTGCCCAGCTGGCATAATATCTGATGGCTTGTACCTGGACTGGAATATTGTCCAGTATTTTCAGATGTCCAATCAGATTTCTAGCTTTCAAATTCAATACCTGGGGCAGTCTGAAGGCACTCTTTGCCGCTACCTTCATCACACACAATTGCGGAAGGTCCAGCATTATCTCTAATGCTGCAGTGGGGCACTTGAATATTGAACCTGTGATTCCCAGACAGGCTACCTGCTACAATTTCTGCAGCTTGGATTTGTGCCGAGTACTGTTAGGTTTTGAATATAATTTCAAAAATAATATTGATATTTGACTAGAGGTCACACAACTGGGCAGTTTCGAATCATTTTCTGCGAGCTCCCGCCTCCATTGTAACGATAATGGAAGCAGAAACCCCCAGCGATATTCCTCTTTGGTTCCTTGCTGATTGGCGCTATGAGTAAGCTGAGATACGGTACGTGGTACCTCGGTCTCTGAATCTAGTTTTCTAGCTAAATCTTGTACTTCGACAAGTCGTGAGAATTTTTGTCTGCATTTTCCCGTTTACGAAGCAAAACGTCCATCGTATCTTTTAGAGCATCTGTTACTCTCTTCAAATCCAACGATTTTTTGGGTAAAAAGTGGCTAAGCTGAACAGTTGCTCCTGGAAATAAACATTGCATGTAAAATTGTTGATTGAGGTAGTTCCGCCATGAGACAGTTGAATTAGGAAATTATTTTCGACGGAATCGAAAAATTTCAAAGGACTTTTCGATTTGGAACAAGAAAAAAAAAATTTTTAGAAGGGGGGCACTTGCCCCCCCAATATTGATGTCCCCGAAAAGCGCAGCAAAAAAAAATTTCAGACCCCAGATCCCCCCCTCATCCCCCTCACTAGAAATCTTACGTAATGGGAAAAAAATATCGTTTTTCGATAAAACTTCAATGGACTTTTTTGTAGTACTCTTTTTGACCTTTTTTTTAGGGGGGGGGGGAAGGGGGGGGAGGTATCGTTAAAATCGATGGGGTCAACTAGGAGAAGGAGTTTTTTTTTCGCGTTCAGACCTTCAAATTGTCCCCCGTCCTTCTTTAAAAAACCCCTGGCACAATCCGCATTTCTCTACGACCCCTCCTTTAGGCTGTGTGCTTCCCCGTGGACTATTTTGAATAACAAGAGTAGTTTTGATTATATCTGTCAAACTAGATGATCAATCACTTCGATTTTTAGTCACAATATCTGTGATATCCTGCTCTAGCTCCTCCTCGTTTTTCATAAACTTCTTAATTTTAGTACTGACGGTAGAATAAATAATGTGCGCTTCCCCGTGGACTATTTTGAATAACGAGAGTGTTTTGATTATATCTGTCAAAGGTTTTTTTTTTTTCTTTGATACCCTGCTCAAGCTCCTCCTCGTTTTTCATTAACTTTTTAATTTTAGTACTAACGGTAGAATTGATAATGTGCTGTTTGCCTATGCATGGTCCGTATGTTACGTGTTAATTGAGTCAACTTCAATTATATATATCTTGGGTTCGGGATGGTGAAATTCGTTTAAATTTCATAGAGGTGTTGTTCATATGTTAAACAATACGTAAGTCAAATTTCAATAATTTCCTAAATCAACTGTCTCGTGTCGGTACTACCTTGAACTAAGGATTTGAAATTTAGTTTTGAAATAAGAAACAATTATTCAGGACACAGGGAGGAGAATCCATCTTATTTTCTTACCTAGTACACCGGACAAGCAGATAGATGCGATAATAAAATCTGGACTATGCAGAGCATGTCGTGAGCAATTAGCATCAGATGCAGACTTGCTGTCTTGCCAGGTTGAGATTTTAGTCAACGCACCACAAATTCTAAGTGCAAATTTACACGATCCAATAAAATTGATCAATAAATTGAACAATAAAATTGACCAATATGGGTTATATTTACACCTGACAATTTATTGGTCAATGTTGGCAACAGTTATTACTCAGGAACTCCAACATACTGACAAGAAATGGTTCAACTATAGGAAAAGTTCCGAATATTATTCAATAGCTTATTGAATTGACTCTGATCCATTCTTAAATATCGTTTGAATTGATTAGGATCTGCACTCAGGCACTTTTCGTGAACTAATGTCAAGTTTCCTTTCCCTCTTTTCTCAATCCAAGATCTAATCCACCATCTTCTACATCTCTGTCTTTTATATTCAGCAATGCACATTGCTGCGAATGTAATGCAACGTAAATTATATTTTTTTTCGCACTATCATTTTTCTCGCGGTTAGGGCAGGGTATGTGAAATCGCGTAAATAATAACATATAACCTGGAAATCTCTGTTCTAGCAGGCATCCAATTCATGGCCGAAAGTTACTGAAAATTGTCACTGAAAAATGATGAAAAATTCATCAATTTATTGGTCAAGTTCAAATTGACGACAATTTTCTGTTTACACCTATCAATAAAATTCAAGGTCACAAAATTGACCAATTTATTGGATCGTGTAAATTCGCACTGACAAATGGGTCGCCTTGAAATTGCAAATAATCGTCATGCCTATCCACCCATCGAGTGCCACACAGACCTTCCAGTTTGCCACTAAGAGCATAATTTTCGTTTGGCTGAGGCATTTGCAAATGCCACTAATTTCTTCATTGGTGCCGGCGCATTTCTGCAAATGGTGACCTTTGATGATTAACGGCTCCCTTCATTTCATTGCTTAGACGTTTGCAGTAACTTTTTTTTCAAAATGTTTGTATACCGTCAAGTTTAAGTAGGTTTTTAGAAACTGTGTGCATTATTTTGGGGGAGTGTCATTAATTGTTGATTTGCCTGCTTAATAGGCGAACTGTTTTTCGTGAAGCGGCAATAGGATTTTACTTCTTATATAACAGTCAATAATTATTATAATACTAATAATAATTAAGGGGTGAGACAGATGGAGCGAAAAGACTTTGGTTTGTCTGCTGGACGTCTCCCAATCTTATTGAATATTATGATTTTTTTTCTGTTCATTATACTTACTTTACCTCACTATTTATCTTTTTCCTTCGATTCTTTACTTGAATATGCAATGTCCAATGAATCTTTCATATGAAATGTAATGCAAGAAAAACGAAGGTATCGATTATTATTAATATTGTCGCATAAAGAACAGAATAAATTTTTTTCGACGATAATAAGAGAGAAAGGAAAACAAGTATTTTCTGATCTCATTGATAGGTAGAAGAGATCTTTACATTTAGCTCACGTTAAAAATTGAATATGTCCTAGAATAATTTGCCCGTATTGATGAAGAGTAATGTAACTCGAGAAAATAGTATCAAAATTCCAAAAAAGATTATTTTCTGTTCGCAACATATCTCAGCTAGGTAATTCAACCTTCCGCAGTCTGAAAAAGTTTATGAAATACATCAACATTATATAGGCAGACTTCTACACCACACCATCAAGTAACTGTAAAAATTCTGATTATTTTCAAAATTTCAACTCTGTATCGAGAAGTTTACTTCAATACAATATCTTTTTTCCTTGAAGGATAAACGAATTACTGACCAATTGAATATTCTTTCCACATAGTTTTTGTTGATTATTTATTTTTTCAGATTTTGAAAGCTTATTACACCCTTCAAAACCAGTCTCTCCAAAAATATGAGTTTCAACCGGTTCTTTTTTAACTGACGAAACCAAAAAGGAGGAGGTTCTCTATTCGACCCGTATATTTTATGTTTTTCCATCATATTTTTTTATGTATGATCACGCATAACTTTTTACTGAGGCCTCCGATTCCGATAATTATTTTTTCAGTGGATAGGGTGTACTTTGACTTTGGTTCTATTTGAATTTAAAAGATGAAATCCACCCCTAAGGGTAGCGAAATGAAGGATATTGATCACTCACCCTCTGAATTCTGGTCCGTTAACCGATTCAATCAGGCATAACTTTGTACTGGGTGCTTCGATTTGGATGATTCTTTTTTTAATAGGTAGGGTGTACCTTATATTTGGATTTCAAAAGGAATTAGCCACCCTTACGGGTGGAAAAATAGGGGATAATTGATTTTTCACTAGTGAACATTAGCACACACTTACGTAGTTGACAATGACAGATCGCTACTGACATTATTCTTGTTCCGTCAAAATCAGTATATTTTATGAGAGGATGGAATGATATACAAAGTAATGACATAAACTAACCAGAACAACGAAAATAATTTATATTTCAACAAATAGTAAAAGTAGATAATCATATTATTCAACTGGTAATAGTTGAAGTAAGGTGGGTAAGTAAGTATTTTGGAAGTAATCAAAAAACAAGTAGGTAGTAATTGGTAGATTTTAGCCACAAAAAATTGAAAAATGAAAACTTTTTAACAAAAAATTTAACCGACGAAATACGGAACTGAGAAGTAAAAAATAAAAACTCTTTAACAAAAAATTAAACCGACGAAAAAATCAACTGAAAAGCAAAAAATTAAATAAACCTTAGTCTAAGTGATAATTGAGCTCCTAAACTAATGTAAGTAACTGATTTTGAGTCGCCGCCAAACAAACTAGCAATTGAATTAGGTGAAGCGTAAAATGATGGCAGCGAGATGCACGGCTGAGTTTTGATGACTTCTTCCATAGATAATGATCTACGATAATTGTTTGTTTGGCGCCGACTCAAAATCAGTTACTTACATCAGTTTGGGAGCTCAATTATCATTTAGACTAAGAAGGTTTATGTTTTGCTGTTCAGTTGATTTTTTTCGTCGGTTTAATTTTTTGTTAAAAAGTTTTTGCTATTTCAATGTGACCTCATTTTCTCTAATTATATCTTCGTCTCTTGTCGAGAGGAGACTCTGTATTGTCTCCTCTAGAGTGAGCCATCCTCTTCCATTCTCGAACAAGACAAGACTAGACAAGAGTCAAGAATCTATTAGTCTTGGCGGCATCACTAATTACGGAAGATAACACAAATTCTGATTATTCTGAATGTTCTTCAGAAAAATGGTTTACTTGTGATGAGTTTGATATCTTCATCACTAATCTGGTAGAATATTTAACCTCCTAATATTTTTCGTTAAAATCGATAGATCCATCGGCCTTGGCGTGCAGTGTATGTATGGCTCAGGTAGACATGAGTGAATTCTGATCTCTGGAATCTTGAACGATCTTGCAATTCTAATCCAATTATTGAGGAAGATAAGGATAATAAGTCGGGAATTCGAGGTGTCTACAATGTATTTCTATGGAATCTATGAAAATTAAGTGTCGAGAGAAGTTGACAAGAGAACGCCCTTTCTTGTCGAGAGGAACGAATTTCTTGTCTTGTCTTGATGCCCATTTCCTCTCAGTTGTGAATGTTATCTCATATTCTGACCACAAATTAAAAAAAAAATCGTTCAAATATTTAAAAGTATATGTACGTTCTTGCCGTCCGATATATCAAAAGTCAATTGTATATCTTCAATAGGTCAGCTTATCTGATAAGAATGAAAAAAAAATATGTTTTTTGGAAAAATTATCTCTATTAATAGTATTGTAACCTCTCTGTGTCCGAATAAGTGATTACTTGTTGTTCGTAGTTCAGTTAATTGGCGACTTACGTTCTGGTAACAACTATGGTTTTCGAAATACAGGGAAAAGTCGGACTCGTGACTGGCGGAGCCTCGGGTCTTGGCTTGAAATATGCCAAGGAACTGTTACGCAATGGCCTCAAGGTGAATATTTGGTTATTGAAAAATTATATTACCTAATAATAATTTTCATCATATTCAGTAAAAAGCAATATTAATACTATTTTGAAATATAGAGTTTTGGTGGGTAATACATATTTTATATTTTTTTTTGAGTTTTCAAGGACTTATCGCAAACATTTCAGAGGAAAAATATCATTATTTCTTGATAGACTATCAACTGTTAGCGGTTGTGAAAGAAGTTAGATTACACCATGTATAGTAAGCGACGAGATTTCTCAACACGGTTAAGGTATTATGGTGTTTTCAGATTTAGTTTTTTTGTAATTTTAAGGATATTGCACAATATTTGACTAAACTGAAAAACATAAAATGTTCAAGTTCATTGAAGACCTACTATTCAATTATATATTCAATCATTTTTTCCAATGATATAGTTGTCCTTTATCTATTTCAAAGTAACGTTGTTTGTATTAGAATGAGCTAATTGATATACCAATATTTTCCTGATCCTCTCTTTTCTTTTTCCTGTATCTCCTGGCCTTCATATCTCCTTCAATCAATCAATTATGTTCATGCGCTTGAATCAACCGAGCAGGGCCGGATTAAGAGGGGGGCAACCGGGGCTGTAGCCCCGGGGCCTCCACAAGAGAGGGGCCCCCACAATGGAAATCGTTAAGTAAAATTTCCTAACAAATACCGAATTATATGCAAGATGTTCAGCGTGGCTTTAGCCGGGGAAGTAGTTGTTTCTGTTAGATATTACAAAAAATAACTTAATTTTTATCGTGGATTTTTCAATTCACAGAAAAATATTTCTATTCAATATTCAATAGAGAATGTTTCCCTTTCCAACATGTATTCCCCACAAGAGGTTATCTTGAACGATGGAAAATAGTGATTAAAGTTTATCTTTCAGTCGTAGATGATTCCACACCTGATTTTATGAACATCCTCTTCATATTTTCAAACGAATCAATATATAAAAACAGAAGAGCAGTTTTTCCACTCATTTTTCGTTTTAAACATTCCAAAGCGCGTTTTGTATTCTTGTCAAAATTAATGGTTAATATCTTCTATCCGATAAATCATGTGTAATATGCGGAAAACAATCACAAAGTAAATCATCACACTATTATATACTGAAGAAATGAATTCATACACATGGAAAAATAGAAAAATATCATATCGTATTGCTGTAATTTATTTAGACTTATTTCTTGTATTTTATTATACCTACATATGCTTGTGTTGAAATAATTCGATTTATTCCTCAATAAATTATTCAAACACTTGAAAGAAAAAAGATGTTTAACTTCTTTGAAAAATAATTAGGGGCCTCCACGCCTTTGTTGCCCCAGGGCCTCCACACCTTTGAATCCGGCCCTGCAACCGAGATTGCAATGTTAAACGAAGATGCGTTGATTCTGAATAGTCAACTCATTCCAGAT
Organism: Gonioctena quinquepunctata; assembly: GCA_018342105.1. Lineage (NCBI taxonomy): Eukaryota > Metazoa > Arthropoda > Insecta > Coleoptera > Chrysomelidae > Gonioctena > Gonioctena quinquepunctata. The sequence goes on from JAFIRS010001003.1 coordinate 24,670, forward strand.
GTTTCATCAAATTAGTAAATATTCAGTCCAGTTCGTATTCCACTTCCTGTTCAACCTTTCAATTAGATAGTTGATCAAGTTTTTTTTAGGTATTTTTGTTGTTGCGATCTTAATAGAGGACTTGCTATAACATTCAATTTGAAAATGTACCTATTATTGCTGCTACAGTTCCAATGCTATTGCGGGTGGCAAAAAACCTGTCTCAGCTAATTATATAGGGTGTCCCAAACTCGATGACCTATTAGACGTTTCTGGAGTACAGGATTATTTTGAAAATTTGGTTTCTTGGGTAATTAGTTTTGATATTTCAAATGAGACACCCTGTATATTATTGCATGTTTCGATTTGCTATTGCTTTACGATCATTTTTGTATGATACTTCTCTATACCTTTCTCAAGCGGTTTTCGAGAAATTCATTGATTTACTTATTTTTTGTGCAAAACAAAACTTCAATTAAATGTTTATTACTGCGGTATTTGGACTCGTACAAAGTTGAAATTTTGGGTGTAATTTAGCAATGTTCTGTGCATTAGTTACGTCAAAAGGAATTTGTTCTCCATTTTACAGGGTCGTTCAAAATTTGCGATTTCAGTTTTGGCATTGATTAATTAAAAAAATATCTCTGGAAAATTTGGAAAAAGATATGAGTCATACTCGAAAAAAAGTCAGATTAGGAAGTATAATCTGAAACTGAAATGATATATACAGGATGATCTGAAAAATAATCACCAATGAATGCTCTTTCGAGTATGACTCAATTCTATTTCCAAATTTTCCTGAGATATATTTTTGAATATTCATTGCTAAAACTGAATTGCATCATCTGAGAGTAAGAAAAAAACTCAACTTTCAGCTGTATCCCCAAAAGTATGAACATTTTGAAGCGAATCATTCCAGATTGATTTGATCTTTTAATCAGATCATTTTAATTGGGTAATATTACCTGTTTCGATTTGTTATACTGGGAAATTAAAAAAAGTTGAGAGGTGTCAAGGGACACCCGGATGGAACGAAGTTCCTTTCGATTAATTAGTGAAGGAATTGTGATAAAATTTAATTTTTTTTTAGTTATAATAATTTTTTTTTTATTATTAACAAATATAATGTAATATAAACTTAATCAGTAGGCTTAATTTTAGTACATACGCATTGATATTGTAATATTAAAATATAATTTGCTTTTAAATTTATTAAAGTTATGACGCGTACACTTGCTGTAGAGATTATAACGCGTATGACTTGGTTAGCACAATAGTAAAGAGAGGTTTTAATGCGTACTTACTAAAAATACATAAGCATTTATTATTGTCTGTATAAAATCTCTACTTACCTATCTCCATCAGCAATATCCGGAACTTGTGCAGAAACACTGTCAGGATTCATTATTGTTATTATTTTTTATTATTATTTATTATGTACAAAAAACCTGTACACACTCAACAAAAATAATCGTCGCGACACCACACTGTTCAATGCGAAATAAAAAGACGAAACGAAAATAACTGGCTTGCTTTCTATGAGAGAGAGAGAGAGAGAGAGAGAGAGAGCGACAGACAGAGAAACACGCGCACGCCGTTTGGCTTACAACTACAGCAAAAAGTGTCGTTACAACTTTTGGTCTTAATTTATTCCGTCTAGCCCCCTTTCGCAACGCGCGATAAGGAACTTCGTTCCAAAATGGTAGTAGTGTAACGTGACTAGAAAAGAGCAAGACAATCGTTTAGTTTGACAAGCAGTAATTTTCATGGAGTTTCTGTCAAAATGCAGATATTTTAAATTTTTATAGAAACTTGCTTCCATTTCGGAAACCAGACTATTCAGGTATAGGAACTTCAATTGCCTTTCAGGATATTTGATAATATACAGGTTATTCCATTTAAAAAAATGTACTTTCCACCATTTTTTTATATATCGGAGAAAACACAAATTTTGAACGACCTTGTGTAAAGGTGAATGAATTCCCTCAGACATAACTAATGCACAGAACATTGGTAAACTACACCCAAAATTTCCAAACACCGCAGAAATGAACATTCAATTGAAGCTATGTTTTGCACAAAAAATAGGAAAATCAATAAATTTCTCGAAAACCGCTTCAGATAGCTATAGGGAAGTATCATACAAAAATTATCGTAAAGCAATAGTAAAGCCAAAAATGCAATAATATACTCATTTAAAATATCAAAGTTGTTGCTACTTTATAATATAGGCGGCAACGTCGCAGCACTGAAAATATTTTAGATCCACAGAGCAGAACTAATTACAGAAGAAACCAAATTTTCGAAATCTTCCTGTGACCCGTTCTCCGTGGAGTTTGGGACACCCTGTATGAAATATTGATAAGACAAAAAATTACATTGACCGACATTTACAGTAAAAATGTTGGACACATTCAGAGCTGTGCCAGAGTACTGTGCTTAGTGCTCGTGAAAGCACTCTTGTGCTCGAAAGCACTGTGCTCCCGAGCACTTTTTTGAAACAGTGCTTAGTGCTACGAGCAGTTTTCGAAAAGGCTTAGTGCTTAGTAATTCCAAGTATATAGCAATGTTTGATAGCATTTTTCCAGAAATAATCATTCCCACACATTGTTTAGTGCATTTTCCTGATTTGGCAAAGAGGAAAAAACTGCCGATGATGAGTGTTAGCAGGACGCAGACTGGCATACTGAAAAAGGTGGCGAAAATGGGGACAACGAGTATATCGATGAAACTTTCACAGATGCTTTGAAACATGATGAAATCATATCAGCTATAGAAAATTTGGTGCGGAAAGCCCTTTTTTTTTCGATATAATGTCATAGGTAGAACTTACCCAATTTGAGCATACAATCCTTTCGTTTCGGCATTTTGCGTATCAATCCGATTCAAATGTAATGTTTTCAAATCTAAACACTGGAAATCATGTATTTGTCACACTTCATTCACTAAAAGTATGTCAATAAGTATTTTTTCAAACCAAGTGAAAAGCATAAATTTCAAACTAGATAATCACTACTGAACTGACAGAATAAATAACAAGTTTGACAAATGACAGCCAACTTGAACTGACAAATACTTTGGAAGCAGATAATGCGACGTTGCCAATTTGTTTCTAGAATAAGCAGATTTACTTTAACTGTTTACAAAGTAAAGCCCGTATGGCTGGCCGAGACACGCCAGACATCCAATTAATTTCTCACGTAAGAAGAAGGAACATAACCTAACCTAACTTGGCTAACCTTGTAACCCAAGTTGAATGCAAGCTAATCAACCTTACAAGGCGACGCTTCGCTCCGCTCGCGAACATTTCGATCAAATTAATTTCTAACGTAAAAAGAAGGAACACAACCTAACCTAATTTGGCTAACCTTGCTATCCAAGTTGAATGCAAGCTAATCAACCTTATAAAGCGACGCTTCGCTCCGCTCGCGAAAATTTCGATCCAATTAATTGCGAAAATCCGGATTGGCTGAATTCACTTGAATAGTTGGCAACGTGGCATGTCCATAAAACGCCAAGATCAATGCACAATACAACTACCTGTCCTTTTCGTGAAATACTGCAATCGCCTTTTATTCTGGCAAAGAAGTTATATGCGCAGAGTAGTATCTTAGTTTGCACTGTACTTCGGTGTTGAAATGACATGCACGCCCATGGCCACAACGGATCACCAATAGAATGAACCGGAGCGTTTGACAAGTTGCGCAGACTTTCGCCAGAATAAAAGGCAAACCAAAGTCAACTCATGTGGCAACACTGTAACTGACAGAGCTCCACGGGAGTCTATGTTACTATTTTCTGATTCGTTTTCGTTGAAAGATATATAGATGGAGCCAAAAGTAATTAAATTGACGTTTGCAGTGCATTAAAACGTTTTTCAAAGCTAGAAATTGTAATGGTGTTTATATCAATGCATTTGTGAGAAGAAAAATAAGATAATTGAGTGAATTAGTGGACAGTTATTGTGTTGCTGGAAAATCAAACAAGTAAGAGTCTCCAGGATCGTCTATAAATAGTGACGTTTCAATGGTCAATTTTTTTAACTTTAGAGGTCCATATTTCCCAAAGTTTCTTTTTCCGCGCCAACATTTTGATAGATGAGGTGATTTTATCATGTTTTGAAGCATCTGTGGAAGTTTCATCAAAATACCAGTTGTCCCCATTTTCGCTACCTTTATCGGCATACTTTTTGTATAATTCTAGGTAGCTTGTTCTTTCATTTCCGGGGTCGCAAACCAAAAATTATCTTATAATGTTGGTTTTTGTATTCGGCATGGTAATAACAAGAACATTTTTCTTGTCTTTAATATAGTCTATCGTCATATTAATCAATTCTTTGCGACGGCTCGCACCAGCGATTCCAAAAATGGTAGCCACCTTCATCAAGTCGTTGTCCGGAGAATCAGATGATAATTTATCAATTTCCTGTTTTTCGAAAACCTTCAATTTCTTGAGTTTAAAACCAGTTTTTTAAATATGGCGTTAGTTTGGAATATTTGCTTATATCGATGTCTTCTTCCAATTTTACAATAAATTTAATCATTCAGTACTTCGACCACAAGGTTGACGCCAAAGATTTCTTGATAAGTGGTGGAAGTATACTATAAATACTTCTTCTTTCAGTGATAGTGTATTTTCCTCCTTACATCACAACTCAAATGCTGCAATTTCTCATTCGTAATGCCTGCAGGACTTTTCTGGAATTGACTGGCTACTTATAGAATCGGCAGCCTCCAAGATTTTTTACGGAATGAATTTTCTGAATTGTTCATTTTTTATATCAAATTGAATATTGAATTTGAATATAACTTTAGGGTACCGCAATTCTGCTTTGTTGAAATTAACAATCGCTACTTATTTACCCGATTCTATGGTAACGAGAGAATGTACTCGTGGAATGAACGTAGCATGTATCTTAGATGGATGATCTTGTCATTCGCTACTGTCAACCAATTTAAAAAGTTATACGCAAATGTTAAAGAAAATAGCAAGTCCACTAAATCTAAAATTTTCACAATATCTTTGGACCAATATGATTCGAACGATCAAAATGAAATTTGCAGAAACACACGCATATACTTTTTTGAGCTCATTTATTTGACATTTTGCTTCAATGACACATCAGAGTATTGCAGTGTCATTCAAATATCTCCGTATGAGCAATGGAAGTCAACTACAATGGTTACACCGAAAAAAGAAATTGTTCAAGATCTTGAGTACCACCGTTTTGTGATCAGTCGAGGAGTCTCACATACAGTGACATGATATGAATACGAAATATGCATATTAGTTTGAATAAGTCTGGGTATTTGGAAATCGCAAGGAAGAATTACTTAACTGCACTAGAGCGGAAAAGTGCTTCTTTCCACACGACAAATCATTAATAAAAAATTGCACTTCTCCACATACTCGTAGGAAAATAATATGTTTCAACAAAATGAAATTGTAATAGAAACAGGAGTAGGTATATCACAAAGTAAACAATTCTAGTAATCTTTACAAGAACAGGAAAGGATGATTAGGAGGAAACAATACTACTTATAAATGCTAAAATAGGTCACCATTATGTTCCACATAAGCTGCTATCTTCTAGTATATGATCCCCGATCTCTAGCGAGCATTGCTTCATCAGTTGAACGAAAGGCTTCCATGATCCTGTCTTTCATATAATTTGCAGTTATTGGACGATTTCTGAAAACCCTCTTCCCCACGTATCCCCAAAAAAATTAATCTATAGGAGTAAAGTCTGGGAATCGCGCGGGCCAAGGAATGGTACATCCTCTGCCTATCCAACGATTAGGATAGGATTGACCAAAAATGTCTCACACTTTCTTATGGTTATGCACTGCAGCACCATCTAGTTGCAACCTTCTTGTGGTCAAATTGACTTTTCCTTACATTCTGGGAAGATATTCGCGAAGGAAATGTGAATACCTTTCAACATTCAGCACATTATCGAAAAAGTGGGGTCCAATAATGTGATTTTCAATGATTTTTTTCCAAACATTCGGCGACCATCGCTTTTGGTGATCAACAGTCCTCAACCAGTGAAGATTTTCGATTGCATAATAATGCATATTATGTCTGTAATACAATACATTGAAAAACAAAGTGGCAACAGCACTTGCGCCTTACACGTCTCCGAAGACGAATTTTGGATGCTTGCTAGGCGACGTCCGTAACTGTGATATGTTATTTTATATTTGGCGTTGATGTTTTGAATAAATAATAATTCAAATATTAAACACTCTCGAATATTGTTTCTCTTTCTCCCATTCGAACTTTAAATTATCCTCACTCAGTAGTAACTATAATCTTGGTGGGAGACTGGCAAGTGGCAAGTTCTCGGATTCCGAAAAGTCTTCTCTATTGCAGAATAGAATATAGGAGGTTTCTGAAAGTTTTAAACTGTGTAAGTTTCCAGAGGTAACCCGAATGACGTAACAATAATTGGAATTGAACCAGTTTGATTCATCTTTGGCGAAAGTGTAATAGTGTCCCGTATCTACGCCCAGTCTGTAGCGCATTACATAGTGCATAGAGCTCATATCGATAATTGTCTAGCATGTTCGTCTGGGATTACTGTCTGCAAAAGCTTGGTGTGTGGATATAATTTGACGGTGTTTCGACTATACTTGTTAACCGCTTGCTGTCTCTTGGCCTACTGCACAACTTGCATTGATATTCATTCATTTATACTGATTACAAACAGACCAAGTCTATTAATATGTAAGTCTCAGTTGGAGGGATAAAAATCATACAGAAATATAAAATATAGAGGGTATCTTACGGATACGTACATAAATAAAACATACTAAAATACTAACAATTATAAACAAATATGGCGGATCACTTATCCTATCCTAGATGTGTTCCAGATAGGAGAGTAGTGAGCTCTTAGAAATATTCAGGAAATTGAATGGCCGCCTAGATTCCCCGATTTGACTCCTCTCGATTACTTCTTATGAGGTTATTTGAAATCAAAAGTATATTTCAATAGACCAGACAATATTGCAGATTCAAAAGTTAGGATAACGGAAGAAATTAACAACATAATGTTCTACGAGAATTCCAAGATCGACTTGCTTATTGTCAAGAAGTGGACGGTGAACATTTTGAACATTTAATTTAATTGTAAAATAAATTGAAAAATACTTATTACATTATGTCACATTATTCCCTTCATTCTCGTATCAAAAAATCTCGTATCAAAATTTTACATTTTCAAAATAAATTTTATCAGTTACAGATTGCATTGAATTCGAAAAACCCAATATTGCTAAACAGAGAATGAAAATTCGTTTCGAACAAGGTGCTACACGACCCCTCTTCTTATTTGAATTTTTTTAGGGGATCCTTATAATTCAGAGGGATTGGAAGAAGGGGGTAATATTTTCATACTGTAAATTGTCAAATTGACAATGAAAATCGATCTGCTTCAGGTTTCTTTTAAATAAATACATAATAACGCAAAACATGAATTTATTCCATACCTATGGACCGCACTGTAGAGTAAATGAGCCATGACTCGGATAAACATATGATGTCAAAATAATTCAAGAATATGATATTGATCGTCTTCTGTCAGTTTCTGCCTGCCTGAAAATGTGAAACAACAGGCCGAAATGGCAAGAAGTTTTGCCGAGTAAATCGCGAATACAGTATGATAGTCCTGTTGCTGATATTGACAGAGGACAATGACAGATGGCGCCAATGTCGTTTCTGGTTTTGATTCAGTAAAAACTGTAACAACAGACCTCTCATGGTCTATTCATTTCCCCATCTTTATTTTTGAAATGAACTTTGCTTTGCTATCGGTTGAAAAGTGAAATCTGCCAAATTTCACCAACAGCTAGAATTAGAAGTCCCCGAACAATGCACAAAGAATGTACCATGTTGGTGTTTCTCGTTTTTTGGTCCATTTGAGTTTGAGGTTAACTGATTTTTTTTTTCGAAGATTTTGAAGGACGGAAGTAATATTATTAGTATTATCTCCACTTGAAGAAACCATTGTATAGCGATATATAGTTATTCTAATCCCAATTGGAACGGCAATAAAAATAAGAGCACTACGAAGAGTGTTCATATGCACTGCCTGGCAAACGGGAAATTTATATACTACCACTGTTTTTACTTTCAAATCGTTCCTGGTACGATCATAAAAAAATTCTGTCGTGTGGAAGAGAATTCATTCTCGAAACTTTTTATGTCGGTCCAATTGGGATTAGAAATACTATACGTGTCGTGATTTTGTAAACTCAATTCAGTGAAAGTCATTTAGTGAAGTGAGTGTCTTTTGTTTACTTCAGTAAGGATTTTCATCAAGTATCGGCTGCACCAATTCAAAATCAAATGCATACAATATGATGTATTATAAAAATATCATTTTCAGTTGATTCGTTAAAATTTGTTCTTGCCCTTGATACTGAATACAGCTGAATATTCGAATTAGGGGGATGCAAGGCAGCGGCGCGTCTCTTCGCTGTGAATTGCCGAGCATTCTCGAAGTTATTAACAGCGAGACAGCTAATCGAACGGGCACACACGTGAGGGCACACGTCGTTCGTAAAATGGAATATTATTGTTTATCGGTGGAAATTTAACGTTTCGTTTTTGTTATTCTGTTTTAGTTATTTCGTTGAAGTGATTGAATGATCTTCGTCGATTGTTTGTTTAGCGCCGACTCATAATTAGTAACTAACATTATTTATTAAGACTAAAGACGTTTATTTTATTTTCCGCTCTTCAGTTTCTCTTTTCGTCGCTTCAATTTTTTTGTTTTAAATTTTTTTGTGGCTAAGATCTACTAATTACTACTTTCTTAATTTTTTATTACTTTCAGAATACTTACTTAGCTATCCTACTTCAACTATTTCCCATAATAAAAATGCCATCAAGAAATCAGAAAATTTCGAAGGATTTTCCCTAAAGTAATACTTGTCAAGATCCTGTCCTGATTTCCAGTCAAAATGAAGAAAGTATTTTTAAAACCAAGAATCTGCAGCCCCATCAATGGTAGCTCAGACATTATGGAGTTGTTTCACGTTATATTACGGATTAAAATGATTGATGGCTCTGGTGTTATTGTTTTTATTGGCATACGGAAAATTTTGATATACCAAAAGAGTATCAACAATAGAAAAAAGGTATAATTTTTCTTAGTTTTGATCTCAATCCCAAGACGAATATCTTTATAATTATCATTATTATATTCATTTATCTTTCAAATTATCAGAGGAGCATATGATTGATTGCCTCTTCTCTTAAATAATAATAATAATAATAATATTATGTTATATAGAAATATTTCGATTGTTTGGATAAATTTGTGAAACAATTTGATTACATACAATAGTTAATTTCTAAGCATGTATAGTGCGGGAGAAGAATATATGCAGATAACATTAATTATGATCAAAAAGATTTTCTCTTAAATTCGAAGAGGCTATTGCATAGCGAAATACGTGTCCTGGTTTTTACAATCCAATTTAGACAAAATCTTGTTCTTGATAGCGCGAAAATACTTTAAATATCTGTGTATACTATCTCCATAATATCTCCATGAAAAAACAACAAAAAAGAATAGACCAAATATGTCGTTCCTATCATTAGAGTGCATAAAAAAAATAATGATATTTGAGTTTGTTAGAATTTTGATTAATTTTGAAATAATTTTTTTTTTTTTCTAAAATTTTTTCAAAAAAAAAATTTTTAATTTATCGGAATTTTTACAATTTTCCCTAAAAGCATTCCTCGGATATTACGAACATATAAAAAAAAATAAGGCAAATCGGTTGAGCCGTTCTCTAGCGATGCGCTTAGCAAGGAAGTTTGACATTCATTTTTATTATTGTATAGATATTTTCGTTGAAAAAATACGCAGCCCCATCCAAAGGAAAATTTTGCCCCCAATCCGAAACCACGTCATTATCCAATTAAAAACAAATATGGAGAGAATAAATTATAGTTTTGAACAATCAGTTCTTATCAGAAAATCGGGTGTATCCTTCGGTAACAGAGATGATATAATTAAAGGAGCAACATATGTTCTCGTTACGGAGCTCTCATATTCCATTCAAGCCTCAGGAAAAAGTTTGTTTTGGCCATCACGCTTATTAGTGCCTGGTGAGATATTTGAATTTTGCTCTCAGAAAGATGGATACCCAATTTATTAAACAGACGAATACTAAAAATCTGACAATAAGATAATCATACAAATTGTTCACCTCGATCTTTTGTTTATTAAAGATTGTTTTATTTTTTAACAACTGATTGAAGAACACATACTTTCAGTTAATTGTACATCAATAATTGATATGTTTTGAGCTGCATATTTTCTTACATGTTCATTTAGTTATATGATACATTTTTATGAAATTGGACAGTTATTCGATACTCCAGGGAAATACACAATTTCATAAAATAACAATATGTAAATTAATTTTTAGCTTGAAATCTATTACCCACCATGCATTTTCAAAAATGTTTTTTTCTGAATAGAGAACACGCGAAATTTCTATTTCATTTTTTATTTGTATCTGTTTGGTCCTCAAAAATTACATTTCGTGAAAATGATTTTAAAAAACCCAAAATTTTGTTGAAATTTTCAAATGTAAAAGTGCTCCTCAATTCAAACTCGATTTGACCTTCAGTTGAATAACTTCCCTCAAACACTAGCGCCAATTGTGGTTGTTGCACGAATATTGATAGACAATACTATATCTCATAACCAAACATAAATTCAACCCCACGTTTAATGTGATGTTTCAGTAATAATTGAAAATACTCTGATGAAATTATAGTTGGCAGTTCGAAGCAACTAGCGGTAAAGGTTTGAACTGTGTGAAGTAATGATCATCAGAGATGCTAGGATGAAAAAAATGGCATTTTGAATTTTGAATTATGAAAAACATTAAACAATTTTTCGATTTCTGAATTTGTTGCTGAATTCTCTAGGTGGTAATATTTATTTTCAAATCAAAATATTTCACATAAGGGGCATATGCGTGTTCCCTGTTGAACTATTAGAGATTCAATGGATCATGTCATTTCTATAATTCAATACTTTCCCTCATATTCTCAAATTTTGTTTGTTAAATATTGAAATAAACATAAAAATTACATTTTCAGGGTGTAACACTTGCAGACCTCAATGAAGACTTTGGTAAGAACGCATTGAAGGAAATTGAAGAAGAATTCGGACCAAACAGAGCAATATTTGTTCGTACAGATGTTACAAGCTTCCAGCAATTTAACGGTAGGTTTCACTACATTTTGTCTTCTTCATTATAGTCTGCTCCCTAGGAAAAAATACTAATATAATTTAAATTAAATATTTTTGAGATAGGTTTCGGATTTATCGAAATGGAGATCTAATATTCTTAGTATATCCTAATCTAGAGTTCTACTATCTATTGTGTTCAAGATTATTTTCTTCAATTCCTCAGCCATTCATTACGTTCAATTCGGTGGACATTTTCGAATGTTATTTAACATACGACTCCACTGGTTAAAGTGGCCACTACCAAAAATAAACTTTGCACCGATCGACTGCATGGGGTTCAGTTTGGAATGGTGAAAATTATCGTCTACTTTTGGCAGATATTTACTACCTTTTTCTTTAAACACTGTAATGAGTATAGAATATAATATAAAATATTTTTCACTGAAACATTTCTGTTCGTATATGTCTGTCTCCCTTATTTCTCCCTATATATTCACAAATGTTTAGTCATTTTTGTGGCACTTTTGTTTTTCATCAGTTTCATTATGCCTGGTTTCAGTTAATTAGTGCTTCTCCTTATGATAAACTAGGGAAAAACGAGTTTCAGTACAGAAAAGATACAACTCATATAAACTACTCAGCGTTATGATAATAATCTGATGATCTACTGAAGAATATATATATATATATATATATATATATATATATATATATATATATATATATATATATATATATATATATATATCATATATTCTCCGCTGTGGTCTTAACCAATTTCCTTGACCCTCCTTTTATACTTTCGGAGTTATGGTCCGTCGTAAGTCAATAACAATATTTTTTAACAACATATTGTCATTGATTTGTTTGATGACATGAACAGGATGTTCGTAAAATCAGATGTGGAATCATCTGCGACTGAAAAATAAACTTAAGTCACCAACTTCAAGATAACCTCTTGGGAGGTATTCATGTTGAAAAGGGAAACATGCATATAGACAAGAAGAACTATATCTTCAAAAGTATTAGAGGAAGCAGAGTTTCCATTGCAGATTGGTGTTTATTAGATAACAACAATTTATCATCGAAATCAAAATGATCAACAGGTCAAGAAACGACCGCCGTGAACGTTCGAGCGATTCGAACGTCAATATAAACTTTGGCGGGTTGCGAATGGAGTTAGAATGAAGCACGATGTTGGCAGCCTCAACTAAGAAATCGGTGAGAGTGAAACGTTGGTAGTTACAATAGTTGCATTTTGTTGCCTCCATTCTCGTTCAAGAACAATTGAATTTGTTCACAGATCAAATTACTTATATTGATGATTGAGATGGAAGAAACAAACTGAAAGGAACGTATTGAAAGAAGTGTACTTTGAAAATAAGCGTTCCTTCCAAGGGCCACCAAGAGTTTCCAAAAGGAATCGTTGAAAATGAAAGAATACTTGTAGAGAAGCGAGCGGATCGAGCGTTACTCAGTTTGGTTGATTGGTAGTTGAATTAGGTTGGTTGTGTCCCCTTTTTATCTAAGATATTGACTGGGTTTGTTTTGGAAAAATCCACAACAGAAGCGTGTCTCGTTTCAGGAATTCAGCCTACAGGCCAAGACACGCCTTCGTTAATTTGTAGAGGCCGGACTGAGTCTGCACAAGACCATGATGATGATGATGATGATGATGATGATGAATGATATCTCATTTGAGAAAGGGTAATCAACCCAATTTGGCTAATAGTGTTATTCAAATTGATCGTGAAAATCGCTCGCTTCGCTAGAGGCAGTTTTTCTCGTTTTCTACGAATTCTTTAGAGAACTATTCGTGACCCTAAAAAAGGCCGCTAGTTGTAAAAGTATATGTGTTTCAATATTATTCTTTCAGTTTTTTTCCTCTCCATCTGCAATATAATTATTTCCTATTGTCTTTGAAGAAATAGGCAACGTGCCATCTATCAACAGAACGTCAGGTTCAATGGCTCCACAACGAGAATGGCGTCAACACGACTCAACTGTTGCAACTACCAATGTTCGACTTTTGGCGATGTTCGAGTTAAGACTGCAAAATTAAAATAACTGTGGTACGAATGAGTGGAAGTCGTGCACATTTTAAAAAAGGAATGATATTTTGGAAAACGGCAATTTTTCGTACAAAAAAGTGATCATAACACGTGATTGATTGATCTTCGGAAATAATTGAGAGAGCTGCGTTTTAACTTCGAATCAAAGTAAAATACTCATCGATGTATTAAATGTAGGAATCCGTCATTTCCGAAGTAATGTTCGTGGAGTGGGGTATATATATATATATATATATATATATATATATATATATATATATATATATATATATATATATATATCCTAAATTTATTTTCCCAACCTCACTTTTTCTGATTCAACCCTTTTAATTTAGTAGTGAATTGCATTATGCAGAAGCAATGAGGTATATGACAGTGGTAACGTGGAAAGATCGATTTTTAATTTCAGTTTTGTACTTTTTTTTTTCAAAAACATATTTTTACCCCCACTACCTTACAAGATATTACGCCATCGATATTTTTTTCAAATTGAAAGGCTATATTTTTGTATAAAAAATTGAAAGCCCACACTTTTCTGGGTTCAACCGGGGCATAGCGGCCCCTCTAAGGCTAGAACATCGGTATTATTTATATTTATAGATTTATCTCTTTTCTTGCTGATCCAAAATTAAGCTGCTTGTTTCAGTAATAACTTATATTTACTGCAGAATTCTTTCGTGAACTATTTTACTTGTAGATAATATTATATAAATTGGTGCATTATGACCACTTTACCCTGGTATCTGGGGCAAAGTGGTCCCTTGTAGACTGTTCAATTTGTTTTGTAAAAATTAAAAGAAAAGTAGGTAATCAGTAAACCTATTCCTTGAATCTCAAAGTTTTACTAGCAATCAAGGATATCATACTTATTCCTCTTACGAAATTATTAAATAAATGCATTTCTCTAAAAAAGTTTCCCGATGTTCTGAAAATATCCAAAGTGGTGCCCATACATAAGAAAGAATCCCACACAGAGCCTTCAAAATTCAAACCAATTTCGATTATTCCAATTTTTGCCAAATTATTCGAAGTTATCTTGAAAATCCAAATGACATCTCATTTTAAATCAGAAAATCTCTTTTTTCAAGAAAAATTTGGGTTCAGAAAAAAACATTCAACCACATCGGCAATTGGCAGATTAACACAAATAGTGAGCAAAGGCTTCAAAAACAATGATTTCATTTATGCAAATTATCTGGACTTGACAAAGGCGTTTGATTGCGTTTCACACGATATTTTACTAAAAAAACTTCAATATTATAATTTCCACGAAGAAAGTATCAACCTGATGAAATCCCACCTAGAAAATCGAGTCCAGTTTGTCCTTTTCCAAAATAAAAAATCTTCTCTACTCAATATACAATATGGTGTCCCTCAAGGGTCCGCTTTAGGACCACTGCTTTTTCTAGTTTTTATAAACGACTTGCCCTATTCATCGCCACTATCAAAGTTTATACTATTTTCTGACGACAGCACGTTCATACATTCAGGAAAAAACTTAAGTACTCTGATTTCCACAGTAGAAACTGAAAAAGAACAAATAGAACGATGGTTCCAATCGAATAAACTGAAAGTCAATGAATCGAAAACAGAACATATGCTCTTCAGTATGAGAAATACTGGCGAAATTAGATTCACTTCCAAGTGTACCAAATTTTTAGGAGTTTACATTGACGAAAAACTGACCTGGCAAGAACACTGTGATTTTCTATGTAGTAGATTATCGAGCCTTACCTTACTACGAAGTTTTTCGAAAAACGTGAACCTGAGTACTCTTCTTACAGCCTTTCACGGCCTCATTCAGTCCACCATATCCTATGCTATATTAGTATGGGGACACTCAAGCCAATGCTCTCAAATCTTCAGTATGCAGAGAAGAGCATTGAGAGTTGTTTCTGGTTTGAAATACGGAGACGACTGTAGGGACAAATTCAAACAACATAAAGTATTAACGTTACCCTGTATATACATATTACAATGTCTATTATCCATAAAAGAATACTTACATGAATACACGAACCACTCCCAAATTCATGACTACCCTACACGAAATCGTCAAAACATCCAAGCCAAAAACACGCGATGGAATCTCCTATTGGGCACCCAAGTTACGCCCTCCCTGCGGAAGCCAAGGAACTAGAACTCCACAACTTCAAAATAAAACTCAAACATTTTTTACTACAACATGCATTTTATGATGTCAATGAGTTTTTCAATGGTACTCTTACTTTTCAGAAAAACTCAATTATACAAATTTTGACTTGATTACGATGCCTATCAGACGTTTAATGTGCGATTTCATCCCTTTTTCTGAGCTTTACTGTACCTATATTTTATCTTTATTTTTCATTTTTGCAATTGATGTATGTACAACTTCAAACGACTTGTGTAAACACTCTTGTGTCCTAGCACCAATAAAGAATTGATTGATTGATTGATATGGCGATAGCGGTACCGTGAAAACATTATTTATCAAAACCTAGAGTAAAAAGCATTATAAACATTTTTCACATACAAAGTCCATTCTGGGTTTTCATTATCCTCTTCAGATGAGCTGCCTTCACTACTTGTAGTTACTTTCTGTTTCTTTGATTTCCTACTTGGTTTCTTTTGGATCCGTCTCTTCATTGAATTTGTTTCATCCTCAAATACATCTCTTACTGTGGATTGAGTTTTATTTTTTATTTTCCTCTTTGTCCTTTTCTTGAAGTTCCCGTTCCAGTTCATTCTTATATGGGCTACTAGTTAAGATAGCAGTTGTTCCACACTTTCTTCTTTTTGGTTGTGTAACCCTTTTTTTTTGTTAACGGTCTTATATCTCTAGGACTTATAGCAAATGTTCTTATGGTAGTGGAATAGGAAGATATTGTGTTTGAAGAACATGGTTATTCATCTAAAATGTTGTTCTGTGGAGTCCGCTGCTTATCATGAGAGAGTTTTGTTTTTGATGAACATGGTTGTACATCCAGAATATGATTTTGTGGAATCTGTCAGCAGAAGTGCCATCTTGCGGAGAGCATGCGTTTGTTATTTCATCTGGATCTAATACTTCAGCATTTCTCTCCAAAGAGCCGGTTTCAGCATCAACATGAAGCATGTCAGTCGTCAATGAGGGAAAAAATTCGGTTTCATGAAAAATTTCCATATCACATGGATATATACCAGTTTTCCTAAATCCATTTATTGTAGTTTTTGTAGTTGACGCTTGTAAATAAGTTTCCCCAAAAAGTCGGCTAACTTGAAACTGCGTAATAACGCGCCCAGGATTCTGTCGCAGAAACTTCTCTATACTCTGGAGATAATAAGTGTTTAGAGAAAAATTAAACGATACGTCTAGGGGCTGCAGTTTGTGGCTGCAATGTGGAGGCAGGCACAGTATTTCCATGTTATTTTCTCGTGCTTTCTTGATTAAAGCCAAATTTGTATTATAACCACCGAGTATTAGAAGTAATGGGTCTTCCTTTGTAGGTTTCTCGGAACTAATGAAGTGATCAAACCATTGTTCAAAAATATGTAGCTTCATCCAACCAGAATCATTACTACCAAATGTGCAACTAAGTGGTGCTCCTTCAGTCAATTCAATGTACATCCTTTTTCTTGGAAAAATTACCATAGGCGGCACAAAGCTGCCTGCTGCAGCCATGCATATAACAGCCGTGCATAGAACACCTCTCTCGGCTGATGATATAGCGACAACTTGCCTTCTTCCTTTCAACGCAAGAACGTTATTATTTTTCACCTGAGTAGTTGTAACAGCTGTTTCATCAACATTAAATATTCTATGTGGCGGATAATTGTTCTTATACAGCAGGTCCTTTAACAGATCGAAGAATTTTGATACCATTACTTTATTAAAACCCTGAGCTCTTGCAATTGAAGTTGACTCGGGAATTCTCAGAGACAGCTGAGGATGCCTTTTGCGAAAGCCAACCAGCCAGTCTTCACCTGCTATTTGCAGTTCTTTATTAAAGGGAGAGAATCATTTTGTTTTTCTCAGCAAACTCGGAGGCTAGTATTCTAACATCTCTCTTGGCAAACCCTTAGAACCTTGGCTCTATATCTAGGATTACCTGAAGTATTTCTTCTCCTTGATCTTTGTTGAATACTGGCCTATAAGCACCCAACATTTTATTAGTACCTACAGCATCTTTATTGACATTCAAAACCCTTCGTTTTAGTGTAGTACGTGGTACGTTGTAGTTTCTACTAGCTGTTTTGAAACACACCCCATGATTTTTTACTGCTTCTATAGCTCTGAGCATATTCTCCATGTCTGCTGTGTAGTAGATCGTTGCCTTTTTCGAACCATTGCCAAATTCCACTGAAATAAAAAACACTAATGTAGGTACTAATATCGTAATGGGGCAAAGCGGCCACCCTGTGTGACCAGTTTGCGCCGAATGACATTGTTTTATAAAAAAAATATTTACAAAATAAGAAAAATCGTAGGTTACATTCATTTATAATAGTTTATGACCTACAAAATTCTCTGTTTAAGCATTCATCAATCGTTTGTACAACAAGGATATTTAAGACAATTCATTGAAATAAATAAGAGACTAACATTAGATCAGATATGGAAAAAACAGTAAAATTGCAATAAAAAACAGGTGCTCATATTTCTCATTTATTTCATTATTTATTTTGCAACAAAAGTATTAAAATAGTCAGTACTCAGTAATAATGAAGAAATAACATATTCACAACAAATGCTCGAATTGAGCTCCTTGGGTTAGTTGACAATATCTGATGAATTCGTGGGTTCCGCTTAACAACATCGATAATCAACAATTCGTTGAATGTCACTTTGAATTCTCTCTTTAAGATCTTTCAAATTGGTAGGTCGGTTCATGTATACTTCACTTTTCAAGTAACCCCAGACAAAAAATCCATGCAGGTCCTAGCAGGCCATTCAATGTGATCGCATCGCTCCATCCAGTAAATCTCCAATCACTAGAGCACAATGTGGAACAAATAGTAGAATCTATCTATTGGGATGATTAATGTCTGGAAATGCTGCAGTGAAATATGGAACTACATCAGTTTGCAACTTCTATAAATATTATTCATTCGTCACAGTACCGTCAAAAAAATGGGGTCCTACAATGGTATTCCTAGGAATCCCAGCCCACAAAGTTACTTTTGGAGGATATTGGGTATAAGCTTCCATCGTCCAATTAGGATTTTCTGTTGCCAGTAACGACAAATTTGCGTATTCACGGTACCATTCATATAAAAAAATTATTCGTTGGAAAATAAGACATTAAATTCAAAACCATTATTTTAATTACACACTTATATTTTTACAAAACTCCATGCATCCACCGAAGTCTTCTTCATCGAGTTCATGTATAAGTTTAACTTTATACAGAGTGGTCCAACGAAAAGTATGCACCTAGCTTTTCTCCTTTGTTTAGAATTGAAAACAAAAATGCTCGGACACGTGGAGTTTGCTTTTGAGGGGGACACATTTCAGACATATTTTTCAACCTGTGCCTTTAACGCCCTAGCGAGGGGGCGTCACAACCCTAAAATTTTAAATGGAAAGTGGGGTCGACTGATATATCATTTGAACGGGCACAAAATTATCTTTCTAATGATACCCTATTTATTGAAATTTATTCGAACAGTTAATGCGAAAACGGCTTTAAGAACATTTACCCGATAATTTAGATATTAATGAAACATACAAATAAGTTTTGGTTATTAGGAATCAGAATAACTACAATCATTTCTAAATTACTTCATTTTACCGAAAGCAACATTTCAATGTAATTTTTTTTTCATCACAAAAAATCCCCATTTATCGTTTGCGTTTTTTTGTCGAAAAAAACTGCAAATAAGTGTAGGAAAAGAATTTAGGCAAACTTTTATTTTAGTCCCTTCATTGATTCAGTCTGTTCGCTTTTGAAGTTATTTTAATTTCACTGTACAAAATGGTTTATTCCATTCCAGAACGAGTTGAAATTGTTAAACTTTATTTTCAAAATAATAGTTGTGCTAGACTAACTGCTCGCTTGTTTAAGGACAGTCATCCCGATAAAAATGTTGATGATTCGTATGTTGCCAAGTTAGTTAGAAAGTTTGTCGATACCGGATCTGTTTGTAATGTGAAACACCAGCCGCAGAACCCCATCAGAAATGAAGCTGTGAAGTCGCTGTTTTGGGGCATGTTCAATTGGATCATACTCAAAGTACCCGTCAACTAGCTGAAGCCTCAGGAGTCTCCCGTTCATCCATAATACGGATTTTAAAAGCGTACAAATTTCATCCGTACAAAATTAAATTAGTACAGGAACTAAATGAGGATGATCCTGATCGAAGGCTGCAATTTTGTGAACAAATGAGCCAGCGTTTAATTGAAGATCCGCACTTATTGTTTAACATTTGTTTTACCGATGAGTGTACATTTTATTTGAATGGAGCTGTGAATAGGCATAATTGCCGTTACTGGGATGACAGTAACCCACATTTATTCCGTGAGGTTCATACCCAATACCCTCAAAAAATAAACGTCTGGTGTGGCATATTAGGAAGTCATATCATAGGACCACTTTTCATTCCTGGAAATTTAACTGGTGAAGTCTACCTAAACATGCTTGACGATGCAATTGATCCTTGCATAACACAGATAATAGAAGACGACCAAAATCATGATGCCGATCGGCTTCATTTCCAGCAAGATGGAGCACCTCCGCACTATGCTGCTCCTGTAAGAGAATTTTTAGATAACCGGTTCCCCGGACAGTGGATTGGAAGGAGAGGCCCAATTGAATGGCCTGCCAGGTCACCTGATTTATCGCCTTTGACTGTTAAGAAAATTCGTAATTGTATGGAAGCAAGTGGGTCACATTTTAACTTTTTCTATGGGGACACTTGAAAAATAAATGTTTTGCTACGAAGCCCGAGTCCATAGAAGATCTTCGCCAACGGATTACAGCACAATGCAGAAGCATAACACCTGATATGCTACAAAATGTTAGAAATAGATTTGAACAAAATCTGTATTATTGTATGGAAGCAAGTGGGTCACATTTTCAACACTTGTTGAAGTAACGTTTTAATAAATCAATTTAACAGCTTGTTTACTTTTTTTACAAAGCACTGTTACAAGTAACAAACATTGAAACGTAAGTACTACTAATTGTAAATGTTTTGATTCTTAATAACCAAAACTTATTTGTATTTTTCATTAATACCAAAATTATCGGGTTAATGTTCTTAAAGCCGTTTTCGCATTAACTGTTTTGAGTAAATTTCAACAAATAGAGTATCATTAGAAAGATAATTTTGTGCCCGTTCAAATGATATATCAGTCGACCCCACTTTCCATTTAAAATTTTAGGGTTGTGACACCCCCTCGCTAGGGCGTTAAAGGCACAGGTTGAAAAATATGTCTAAAATGTGTCCCCCTCAAAAGCAAACTCCACGTGTCCGAGCATTTTTGCTTTCAATTCTAAACAAAGGAGAAAAGCTAGGTGCATACTTTTCGTTGGACCACTCTGTATGGATGTAATTTGGCTTTTCGTAGAATTTACTACATACCATCACGACAGATCTCATTGTTGTCAGATAAAGTTGTGATTGAACGATGAGAATTTTTTTCAATTCCAAGTAATACATTCAATTGTCATCGGTAACGGTAGGTCTGCCACTTTTAGGCTCATTCTAAACATTGCCAATTTCAATGTATATTTTTCTCATTAAAGATGTCGCATACTTGCGCCATACTTCTTTTTCTGACACTACCTAAAACGTTATATCGAATGATTTCTTTTAGGGTGATATTTTACAGAAAAATATCGAAGATTCATAAATCGATAGGCTACACGACAAATTAATTTAATGACACATATTTAATGGAAACTAAGAATTTATTGTCTGGTTGCTAAGGGCTTTAAGATGTTTTCATATGCTACTTGAGGTATGGAAATATACTTGAACTAACTACTGAGTAATTTTCAAGTATTAATTGCAAAATAATTGATGAAATAAATATTGAGAAATAAGAGCACCTGTTTCCTTTATACTCAGTATTCTGTAACTAAAAATGTTACATATGACGTATGCGGTATGGTTGCACTCAAAGAAATATGGGCTTTCAATTTTTGATATAAAAATATACCCTTTCCATTGTTTTTTTTTTATGACGATCTTTTAAAATAGGGGGTGTAAAAATAATGTTTTTAAGTAACCCTGCGCTTAAGATGCATATTCGGTTATTTATTGTGAGCTGTTAACAAAATATTCACCAACATGGTTAGGTTGCGGTGGAATAATCATCATCCAACCTCAACTTCCGTAATGTAAAGTTGGTCCATACAATATATATATATATATATATATATATATATATATATATATATATATATATATATATATATATATATATATATATATATATATATATATATATATATATTGATTTGGTAGGTTTCGCAGTCACTATTAAGTGTTTTTTCTGCAGTTGAGATTTTTATTTTTTCAGAACTTGAATCAACAATGACATTGATTAGTACTATCAAGAAATAAAATTGTTCGTACTTACGAAATGTGAGGTTATAAGAACGCTAAACAATACAGTATCAAAATCGGGGAAATGATTCATTCTTGTACGGCTTATTGTAAAAAACATTGAATTACAATACAATAAGCCGTACAAGAATGAAGAATATCCTCGATTTTATACTGTATTGTTCAGCTTTTTTATAACCTCACATTTCGTAAGTACGAACAATTTTATTTCTGTGATAGTACTTATCAATATCATTGTTAATTCAGAGTTCCTGGAGAAGAGATAATAAATCTCGAAAGTTTGAACAGAAAAAAGAGCATTTTCTTCTAATAAGTGACTGCAAAACCTGCCAAATTTCTCTACCATCCAGTCGAAAACAATTCTTATATATATATATATATATATATATATATATATATATATATATTGAAAAATTTTCATTCTGTTCATTTCAACTGGAAGTCAATGCTTTTCTATATTCCAGATGCCTTCCAGAAAACTGTAGATAAATTCAAGAACGTTGATATTCTCATAAATAACGCTGGTATTTTGAACGATGCTGTTTGGGAAAAGGAGATTGCAATCAATATTGTGAGTATATTATTTTCTGTTAAATACTCGGTATACGATTTGTTGGTTATTCGTATATGTGGAACATGGTTGGAATCTTTTCAAGCAATAGTTGAAGTTTAATTTGACCAGAAAAATCCAGGATATTCCATCTTCCCATTTTTAGTTTATTTTTGGTTTCGCCACTGGTCTCGACTGGTCTAGACCGCTAGAGGTCATATCCTCACCACTCGAAAAATTCATCCAAATAGAATTTACGTGAACGTGTCTGCGCAAAGCGCAGAAAGCACAAATAACGGGGAGCCATCATGTGATTCTGAATCGTCACAGACACAAAATGAGCATACTCTCTTTGATATCTTGTAATTGGATGAATTCTCATTATACGGGATCAGCAGTCCAGATTGAGGTTATGTCGATGGCATAGACCTACAGAAAAATTCATAACTTCAGAACCATTCAAGATAACTCAACCACTTTTTTTCAGTCGATTCCTTGGTCTTTAGCGCATGTTTTGAGTTAATCACGAACTCTATATAGTCCATCCCCTGCTATGATTTTCTGAGAATGACAAATTACAAATGGCAATGACTCGACTTTTTCAAATGCAACACCCTATATTTTATTGCATCATTGCATGGCATTTTTCAAGGGATTTTTGTCGATTCAGGATTTCTGCGGTCTACTTTGTAAAGTTTGCGAGATTTGATGGAAAATTTTGATGGTTTTTCGAAAAAAAAAAAAGGATTCGGATAGGCCGCAGTGCGAAATTTGTCAAATTCGTGTACTATTATTAATTGTACACGTCTTATTGGTAATATCCAATATTTCTTACGGATAATTAGTGAATATAGTCTACTGTATTGGCGAAGCTGAGAGAAATCCTTTATTAACAAGCAGAATCTATATAGACCAAGAACCAGGGTCACTTTGAAAACGTATTATAAGTTTACGCACATTGAATACGGGAACTTGTGTAATCGATGCCGACAATGCTATAGACATGCCCGCCATACATTTTTTCTGGGGCGAAGTGATGGTAGGAGGGATGCTGAACTGATATAAAAAAGAAGGTGAAAAATATTCAAAGTTCACGACTGAGGATAGTAAGAAACAAAAGTTTACAATAAAATAACACGACACTTGTCAATTGCAGTCGTCTAAAATGTGGCGTTTACCTGCTGCAACGTTCAAAATATGTCAATAGAACGTTCCCGAAAAAAATCTGAGAGTTTACTACTGAAAATTGGAGGAATTTCACCAATTGCCTTTGAACAATATAAACTTCGTTCACCAGTCATTTTCATTGGGGCGGAAGGGCGTTGGGCCCACCGAATTTGGAATGTAAACTTATCATAAAAAGTCGCAAAATTTTCCCCAAAACTGGAGGGCTCAGAGCCCTTCGACCTCATTGATAAAGACGGGCGGAAGAAATATGTGTCGTTTGAAGGCTAATAGTAAGATTCCTCCAATTGTCAGTATTAAACTCTCAGATTTTTTCGGGCCAGTTCTATTGAAATATTTTGAAAGTTACAGCAGGTGAACGCCAAGTTTTAGACGACTGCAATCGGCAAGTGTCGCTTTATTTTATTTTAAACTATTGTTTTTTACTACCCTCAGTCGTGAACTTTCAATACTTTTCACCTTCTTTTTTATAACAGTTTAGCATCCCTCCCACCATCGAGAAAAAATGTATGGCGGGCATGTCAGTAGCATTGTCACATCGATAACACAAGTTCCCGTTTACAATGTGCGTAAACTTGTGATATGTTTTTGAAGTGACACGAACGAACATCACTTAAGCACTAGTGAAATAGCAGTGAAAACGGATATTTCACAAAGTAGTGTGAACAGAATGATATTGAAACATAATCTGAACCTACATCAACAATTGTATGGTAATGATTCTGCAAATAGAGTTGCGTATTCAAAGGAATGACATGATTGACGAGGATCATAGTTCTTCGAACAAACTTATGATTTCTGATGGAGCAACGTTCAAAATCAACGGGTCCGTCAACAGACATAATATGCGTCATTATGCAATCGAAAATGCTCACTGGTTGAGGACTACCAATCACCAAAAGCGATGGTCCCTTAATGTTTGGGGGGCAATTATTGAAAATCATATAATTTTTGATAATGTGCTGAATGGTGAAAGGTATTTACGTTTTCTTCGCGAAAATCTTCCCAGAATGTTAGAAGAAGTGGGTTTGAAAACCAGAAGGACCATATGGTTGCAACACGATGATACTGCAGTGCATAATCATTGATTTTTCATCTGGGCCTATTTGAGCATTCATAAGTAGCCTTTCCTCAACATTTTCACATCGTTTTCTGTTAATCATATTTTCCTATTCTTGTAACGATTGCTTGAATTGTTTCCTTTGGGATGTACATATTCTTTTCAGAATTATACGGATGGGTAAAATTTCACAACAGCGACCTACTCGATTTTTATTTTGGAAAAAATCATCTACATTTTTAATTTTGCAACAAATCTCGCAAATTTCACAAAGTAATTGTCATTTAAAAAAAATCGTAGTAGGCGATAGAACATGAGGAACTGGAGTTATCATGAATGTTTCTGAAATTATGAATTTTTTGATGGGTCTATGCAATTGACATAAGTTGGAAACTATTGCAGATAAGTCTAAGAAACTCGGGTGCGTTATATCGACACTATACTGGCGGATCCAAAAAAGTAACAAAAAAACAGAACTCCTTCATGTAGCTTATTTTGAGACATATTTTTAGAATGTGCATGTGTTGTAAACCTGGCCTATATACAGGGTGTTGTGAAAACCACACACCTGACCCCAATGTTAAAACCTGACTACAGGGTGTTATGACGTAACACACCACACCTGTAAAACCAGACTTTGTCTTTAGATTGGGAAAAACAGTATTGAGAGCATCGACTATCTGAATAGCGTCGAACCGGATATGATCTATGGAGCGGTCGACATAGACCAATTTTCTTTCTTTCAATACCGGAACGTGGGTTGTTTATCCAGGAAGTACTACCGTTCAAGAGGAATTTCGAAAAACCATTAACCATGAAATAATAATGCACTCATAAAAGGTTAAGAATGTACATATATATTTAGTAAATAAACACAATTATTTCATTCGTTCTATAGACGAATAATATGAATCAATAGTCATACAACAACAACAATCGAAATAGATTTACTAAAAAAAAGCAATCTTGACATCAATTGCCACAAACGGCTAGAAATAATTCCTCTTTTGAGATCTTTGTTAACATGAAAACTATGAAAATACTTTTACAGACACATGCACATTAAAAAGGGTTTGCTTTGCCACAATATAATTATAGAAAAACTTACATTTCTCACCCTGTTTCACACTTATTCACTGGAGTAGGTTTTTAACGACAATTAGTTTTCATTTTATTATTATTTCGATTAATTCCGCGTCAATTTGTTATTTTATTTTATTCGACCGGTATATTAGTATAGCGCGATATGGCTATGGTTTTTCTAAGAGATCGTGAACTATTGAATTGTGGACTCCCGTTGTCTTATCTCTGTTTTTCACTTGGAGCCTTCAATATTTGGTTTGCAGTTGCTTAGTTTAATGTTTTTTTTGACGTTCACTACATTGATTGGAAACTCTCATCATTATTGTACGATACTGTGATTCGATGGACTTCTGAACCTCACTTTTGAGAGAAACATATTACCGGAGTAACAAATATGATACTTGGCTACTGTTCTAAGACTGAATGACTATGTCGTGAATGACCGAGTTATAACCTCATCTCTGAACGTACGTGCTTGACTGCTAAACACCGAATGAATGTTCTGATATAAAACTGCGCTTTTTTCTTTCAACCCTATCTCGCGTCATGCGTTTAATTGGTTTCTTTTCGAAATGAATCATGGTCATAAAAAGTAATGGCTTTGTTTTGTTCATTGCACGCATTGATAAATACAATGAAATTTCAATGAGTAAATTTTAATGGCTGTCCATTATCTATATAGATTTATCCGCGTCTTTTCTGGTGTTTTGATTCAATAAACAACGTTTTATGATGACGTGATGTCAACAATTCTGATAGTTATGACTGTGTTTCGGCGATATATCGATCCGCGGACTTCAATAGCCATATAAATAAAGGATTTTATTAGGATTTCTTGATTACCTTTCTTATCTTTAAATGAAGTACTATTTTTAATGAGCTTATACCATATACCATATCAGCTTGTTTTCGTGTGAATGAATTTTATCTCTCCGATTGAATTGGTGTTTCTCGCTATTAAGTTCATAGTAAAGAATATTGTGTAGCCCCTTCAGAAATGAGGATTTTTCTGTAATCATCGATCATGACATATGTCACTCCTTCAAATTATGGGTTTCCAAAATTGAAAAAAATTATTCGAATTATAAACTCGTGTTCAGATAGTGTATTAAAAATACTTCAAGTTGACATGATCAGCATTGAGTTTTCGCAGTAGTCACGAAGATGCTGAAAAATGGAAATCATCCGTTCGCGTTTTCCTCTAACTTAAATTCAATATTTATGATCTCTGTGATTAATTCTAGCTATATAACGGGTACGACGATATAAAGGTTCATTTCTACGTGTTGCGTCAATGGTGATTCTAATGGTTCTCAAAATGACACTCAACACCATACGTTTTTTATACCAACACAAAATATGCAACTTTACGTTCTGATGTTAATTCAAAAAGTTCCTAACCAATTGGATCTATGATCTATTTTACAAGCTGTTATGTAACTTGCTACGTTCGTATGTCAGTCGTTCTGTCATTCCTTCGTTCTGTCATTCTTTCCGGATCAAAATTTGTAATCCATTTTGGAGAATTTGCCGAAATCCTATTGAGCTGAAATAAGGCACGTGTTTATAATTCCGGTGACAATGCATTATGGAATTTTTGTTAGAGGAAAAAAAAATGGCGGCACCAAAATGGTGGGCCAGATTTGATTCAAAATTGGTATGTATGGGTTTTGGGGTCGGAGATTATAAATTTTTGTCAAAATTTAATAAATTTAAGATGGCGGCTCCAAGATGAAGGACGAGTTTTGTGATTATGATCCGATTCGATTCAAATTTGGTATGTGGAGGTTTTCGGGGTCGGAGACTATGAATTTTTTCATAAATTCGAAATGGCAGCTCCGAGATGGTGGACGAGTTTTATGATTATGGTCCGATTCGAATCAAAATGGGTATGTGGGGGTTTCCAGGGTCGAATATTATGAATTTAGTCGAAGATTATTGATTTTAGTTGAAATTAATAAATTGAAGATGGCAACTGCAAGATAGCGGATGAGTTAATCTTTATATGGTCTCCTCATTGAAGGACTAGATACCTCAGAACTTACAGGAAAAAAAAGGCCTCATAATAAAGATGCTTCAACAACAATGCATAGATCAAGACGTACTTAAGTACTAAAAAGCACAAAACAAAATAATCAATAAAAAAACTTTTTAAAGACAGGCTTTCATTCAAATGCGCTAAAAATTTCAAAATAATTGCTTTGGATGTGCGACGTAGGTTATTCCGTGAGTTATAGATTCAAAAGCTTGTCGCTTTTGTATTCTGAAAACTTTGGGCGGCAAGCTTCTGAATCTATAACTCACTTCACACATCCAAAGCAATTATTTTACTTTTTAGTGCATTTGAATGAAAGCTTGTCTTTGAAAAGTTATTTTATTATTCATTTTATTATTACAAGCTTCTATTTAACTTGCTGCGTTCGTGTCATTCTGTCATTCTTTCCGATTTAAAATTTGTTATCCATTTTTGGAGCATTTGCCGACATCCGATTGAGCTGAAATTTGGTAGGTGTTCATAGTTCCGGTGCAATTTTTGTTAGAGCAATTTTCGTTAGAGAAAACTATGCAATTTTCGTTAGAGAAAATTATGCAATTTTTGTCAGAGAAAAAAACAGAATGGCCGACGAGATTTGTATTTATGGTACGATTGGATTCAAAATTGGTATGTAGGGGTTTGCGGGGTCGGAGATTAGAATTTTTCGTCAAAATTCATGAATTCACGGTGGCAGCTCCAAGGTGGCGGACGATTTTTGTGATTATGGTCCAATTCGATTCAAAATTGGTATGTGGGGGTTTTCGGGGTCGGAGATAATGATTTTTTTGTCAAAATTCAAGATGGCAGACAACATTATGATTATGGTACGATTTGATTCAAAATTGGTATGTAGGGGTTTTCAAGAACGAATATCAGGAATTTTCTGTCAAAATTCAAAAATTCAAGATGGCTGACAAGTTTTGTGATTATGGTCCGATTCGATTCGAAGTTGATATTTGGAGGTTTTTGGGGTCGAAAATTATGCATTTTTTGTCAAAATTTATGAATTCAAGATGGCGGCTCCAAAATGTTTTGTCATAATGGTGCGATTCTATTCAAAATTTGAATGTGGGGTTTTTTGAAGTCGGAGAGTATGAATTCTTTGTCAAAATTTATGGAATTGAAATGGCGGCTAATGGAATTTTTATTAGAGAAAAAACAGAATGGCGCTCCAAGATGGCAGACGAAATTTGGGTTTATGATCCCATTCGATTCAAAATTGGTATGTGGGTTTTTAGGGTCAAATATTATGAATTTTTCTCCAGAATTCATAAAATCAAAATGACGAGATGGCCGATGATCTCTATGTTTATGGTCCGATTCTTTTCAAAATTGGTATGTCGGGGTTTTTGGGGTCGGAGATAATGAATTTAGTCGAAGATCATTGATTTCAGTGAAATTTATAAATTGAAGATGGCAACTGTAAGATGGCGGTTGAGTTAATTTTTAGATGGTCTCCTCATTGAAGGACTAGATAACTCAGAACTAGATTAAGATATACTTAAGTACTAAAAAACATAAAATAAATTAATTATTAGAAAAACTTTTTGAAGACAAGCTTTTATTCGAATGCACTAAAAATTAAAAAATAATTGCTTTGGATGTGTGACGTTGGTTATTCCGTTAGTTATAGATTCAAAAGCTGTCGCTTTTGTATTCGAACTGAAAGCTTTTTACTTTTCAGTGCATTTGAATAAACGTTTGTCTTTTTAAAGTTTTTTTTTTATTTTTTATTTCATTAGCCCGTCAAGCCTTTCCATTCGGAATATTCAACGAAAGCGGGCCAGTTCAAAAATCAGAGATGAAATCAATCAAATTCCAAAGTTGTATAAAATTAATCTTTTCCATTTTTCCCCACTCATGTATTGATGGGATGACGTTTGCTATATCAATATACAAACGATTGTTTTTTTCTATACGATTTCACTTTGGTCTTCCAAATAACTTTTACTTCAGCAACATTTTTCTATAAAGGGATGCGTTCCACATCACATATCTCACAGGATAGCATATTTCACAATTGTCCCCATTTTTGGGAAAGCTGAATTCATGATGTTATCTTTAATTCTCAATTGACATGTAACAATGTCTTTAGATTTTCTGGGACCACCATTTTTTATATTTGTTGGGGCCACTATTTTCTGTATTTTTATTTTTCATCAAACTGTGTTTTTGTTTTCATTTTTCTCACATTTATTTAAGTTTTATATTTATTGTATTGGTCTTCATCTGATCCATTATAAGCGGGGACACATATGTGCCTTTTGGCAGGGAAATTATTTCATTTTATATTGAATTCTATTCTATATAGCATACGTAGCATAAATCCATGTCAGCTGACAGCATCACCTAATAGAGTAAGATCCCAGAACCGGCAGACTTAGATCATTTCAGCAACCCTGAAATTTTTAGTATGAATGAATAGTTAAGAACGTATGCGTACTTGTTAGCTTGAAAGCGGAACCCTTTTACAGGTAGCAGATACAAGAGGTACATAAAAACCTCATTCACCTACGTCAAAGTAATGAATACCGAATTAGCCAAAACATTTAACGCGCCTTATTCAAGCTCTGGATATCGAAACCCACACCTGACGGTTTTTTTATTTTTTCCTTAGAAATTACAGAAAAAAATTCATTTTGGACGACCAAAACAAACCATTTCTGAATTTCGAAGGAAAAAATTACAAGAAATACTGTCAGGTGTGGGGTTTGAACCGACTCTCCCTTTCGAGAACCGGAGCTTGGATCTGGCGCCTAAAACCGTACGGCCAACTCGGTAATAGAAATGTTAAAAGTACAACCATACTTCAACAGAAGTTTTTATGTAGCTTTTGTACCTGATACCTGTGAAAGGACCCCGCTTTCAAGATAGCAAATATACATAAGTCATATAGTTCGTAAAACAAAACTTTGGCATGAGATGCCAATGAGAAACAAGGCGACATTCTTTCCACTTCGAAACAATCGTACAAGCACTTCATCGCCTCAAATATAATCTCCACAACCTTCAATGTTGAGTCGAAATACGGACCTCACCCGATTCGTTACGAACCTGCCTAAGGAAGTTTGGCTCGAAGTTGACTGGACGTTGTTTTCGTTCGCAATTGGATTTGTCTTGAAGTTCGGTTCGATAATCTGGCCCCTTTTTAATAATATGAGCATGATGATCAATGAACCGTGCGCATAAGATAAACTATAATAAATTGTTTTAACAATCCTTTGGATGATTTTTTGAGAAATTCAGAAATTCGCAACATTGATGAAGAGAACGGAAATATACTCAATGACAGGTGAAGCCAGTTAATAATAATAATAATAGCAAACTTTATTATTCATATATCGACAATTTCGGAAAATCATATCATGAGGCAGAGAGTCTCTTCGGAATCTAGGAACAATGAATATACTACCTATACACTTTCTTCCTGATTGTATTTCGCTTTTCATTTTTCTCGACCTCTCATTGAAGTAACCATCTTATCTTTCATGATTATAGTGAGATCGTGAAATTTGCAGGATCGATGAATGATTCACCCAATGATGGGTATAGTCATTTTAAGTGATATACACTGCCAGCTGTACATTTCTTGTATTCTAGTATATTCATGAATCCCTACTGGGGTATATAATATATATATATATATATATATATATATATATATATATATATATATATATATATATATATATATATATATATATTTACAGTGTCACACATGAAGTACGCAACATACGGAAGTTTTTTTTATTGATAGATATAATGAAAATTTGACTTCGCCGTTAGTTTGTGCTTGAAAAATGAGTAAAAAACAGCCTCTTTCCTTTTGTCATGTGGTAATCTAAACCTGTCAAATTTGACATTTTTTTCGAAAACCCTTAGAAAATCAGTTTTTTTTTTAATTTCGGAAAATGCCAAAAAAAAGTTGCTCAGTTTCTAATTTCATACCTTTCCTCAAATTTGGACCCTCTACTGTCACTTCCACTTTTTTCCAATTTTATTTTTATTTTTGTAACTTTTTGCTTTACCGATTTGAACGAAACATGATTCAAATATCATAATTTTGATGAATACGAGACTTCAATGTCATACATGCCTAGAAAATACCCACATTGGCCTGTTATCAAAAAAAAAATAAATGCACCCCAAAATTCTCTTTTTTTAAAGTATGGACGTTAATATGTCAGTAATTGAATGAACGAATTTCTCTTCATTCTTATTACACTCGTATTTCTTTTTTCAGCTGCAGATGAGTTCGAAATATTTTGATGTAGTTCACACCCAACAGTGTGACTGTTGGATGTAAACTGTTTGATGTCATTTCCGAGCAAATACAAATTTTTTGCAACGTCTCTTGAATTAACTTCATAAATCTCATATTCTTTATTTTCACCATTGGATGTGTAAAAAACATTGAACCAAAATAACTATAACCAAATTCACAACAAAACATCGTAACATTCATTGATTTATCTCAATAATCTTATAAAGAACCCGAATTCATCATTCAGTATGCCGTCCTTCCCGTTCTATACAAATGATAGTCCTTTCATTCACAGACTTTGTGGAATTTTTAATAAATAGGGGATTTATATTAGCACAACACTCCCGAATGGTATTCTCTAAATGTTCTTTATTTGCAAATGGTCTGTACTTATACACTTTTTGTTTCAGATAACCCCATAACAAAAGTCCATTGGAGATAAGCCCGGTGATCTTGGTGGCCAATTATCTTCCCAATCTCGTCCTATCACTTTGCCCCCAAACATCTGACTGAGACACTGTTTCACTTCTACCGTTTGGTGGATCGGTGCCTCGTCAAGCTTATACTACAAATTTCGTCAAGGCAGATTATCCAAAACTTCAGACAACTGATTCATAATGAAATTTCTGTACATGTCTGCGTTAGAATTTTCTCTAAAAAAATATCGTCTAATTATTTGGTTATGTAATAAACCACACCACACATTTGTCTTGAATGAATATTGGTCACGGCATTCTATTACGAAATTTGGATTATTGTTGGACCACCAGCGACAATTTTGGGAACTAACTGTTCCGTTCGACGTGAAAGTTGCCTCGTCTCTCCATAAAATCCTGTAGGGAAATGTGATATCATTTTCTCTCTCACCTTGGAACCAAAATAAAAATCCTGCTCGAATATCGAAATATGTTTCTTCAAGAGTGTGTATACCTTATTGGATTATGTGGTTTCTTGCAATGATTGTCTACAGAGCCAGTTTCTTTGAATGTTTTCAATATCCTTCCCATGGTACTAAGGTGAATATTTCTTCCTGGAATCCGGTGATTGAAAATACAAGCAACATCTCGATATGGCACATTCTCACTACATAAAAGAACGATTTCCACTTTGTCTTATGTGGATAACATTGTACATAAAACTTATTTCTGAATTATAAATGTAGGAAAATCTGTAGGCACAAAACAACTCGATTTATTGAACGCAATCATTTGACATTAACCAAAACTAAAAATTAGTTTCAAGAGCCAACTAAGGGAAAATTTTATTTTGATTCGATCAATTGTTCTATTTTCTTCCCGAAATGTTGCATTAGTCTTGTATTGTTCAAAATAACGAAATTTCATATCATGTTCAGTACAAATCGCTAGAACGAAAGTCTTTTGAATAGTTTTGAAACTGTAGGTCATTGTTTAGTTTAAAGAAAAGTATGATATTTCGAGTCTGTTTGTAACTGAATTGGTCAGAAAAATAATCAAACTGGATAAAAATCTATTAAAAAAAGAAATACGAGTGTAATAAGAATGGAGAGAAATTCGTTTATTCGATTACTGACATATTAACGTTCTTTCTCCGGAAATCCGAATCAGTTTCACAATGAAATGAAAAAACTAGATGAACTTTGCAACAACAAAGACAAATTTCTGAAGGTGCATTTATTTTTTTTTCTGGTAACAGGCCAATGTGAGTGATTTCTGGGCAAGATATGATATTGAAGTCTCGTATTCATCAAAATTATGAAATTTGAATCACGTTTCGCTCGAATCGGTAGAGCGAAATATTCGAAAAAAAAAACTTCCATATGTAGCGAACTTTATGTGTGACACTGTATACATATATTTATATATATATGTATATATATATATATATATATATATATATATATATATATATATATATATATATATATATATATATATATTGTTATGTTATGTTATGCCAGTTGTGAATTTTAAAAGACTAAAAATCCACAAAAAGAATAATTATAGATAGTTGTTGATTTCAAGAGTTTGTTTGTGAATAACTTTTGAAATACCATGTATATTGTGAGCCTGGGTATGATATGGATATATAATAATGTCAAAGTACTATAAAAAAACAATTTCATACACTGTCAAAATTATTATAACCCAAATTTGCTCAAAAGACAACAAAAAGTCCAAATGTACAAAATTGTCATGAATAAATAGTAATCAACACATTTATAAATTTGAAACATACAGTATATGAAATTGTAGCTAACTAATAAGTAGCCAATGAGAGAACAGCAAACGTCTTTATGAAAATAGCCAACAGGAAAAGATGGTCAGGTGTAAAATTGGAAATTGTGAGAGAATAGCAATGAGATGGTATCAGAAGCAATTATTATTCAAATTTGTAAATAATGATAAGAGTGGAAAAATAATTGTATATATAAATTATGCAATATAATTATAAACAGTGAAAAGTAACAATTCAGTGCGAGAATTCAAATATTCAAATGGAGAAACAAGGAGGAAATGAGGTATCTAGGCAATAGAAAAACAAAGCTGAAGGAGATCGAAACAATTTTCCAAAGCGGATGCCACGCAGAGTTTTACAAAAAGAAAATTGGAATAATCCCACCATTTGGTCAACAAAAACAATATTACCTTAATGAAATAACATATCCACGGATCCTTATGCTGATTTCTACCTCTGAATAGTTCCTGAGACAAGGTATTGCAGTCCTGACAGCGATTTGAGAGAGGAGACATCCAGTTCAATGGTATAGTTTGAACACCAACAGTTCCAACCAGGTATAAAAACTTTAATAGTGTATTTCCGGTCCTGAACTATTTCACAATAACGAATTGCACATTCGGAAAACTTTATTTCACCTTATTTAGAACAATAACAGAAAACGTCATACTCACGGAAAACTGAGGTTCTGTTTATCTATCCATGATCTGATTCTTATTATTATCTGTGAATATCTGTTTGATTCACTTAGTATAAGTTATTTCTCGTAGGCCAGGTAATAATAAGTCTTCCTGAATAAAGGAGATAATTGCTTTATGATACTCTGTTGTTTATTTTCTTACAATGATCAATCACATACCAAAGACCATTCAATAAACTGAAGTTAGCAACAGTGGCAGTGTCTCTATTGCTTTGAACCGGCCACCTTGAGATAAAAAGGGCGTACCAACTGTAGCTAAGCCGTGGTGAGAAAAATAATAATTGTTGGTAGCGTGACGAGAGAACAGTGACGTTCGCTGGCAATTATTATTACAGGGGCAGAAATATCTATTTGTATCATATCAATTTGGCTCACAAAGAATACCAAAAATAATTAGCTATCTCAATATATAAAAACAATTCAAATATTAAATTATCAAACCTTAACAAGTGGCACCCAGAAGATAGGGGAAACAAAAAACAATATAATTGGTTAAATATATCAAACCTCAGCAAATGGCACCCAAAAGTGGGGCGAAATAAAACAATATATATTTCCAAATTATCATAACATAGCAATATATATATATATATATATATATATATATATATATATATATATATATATAAATAATATAAATGAAAATTGTGGCATTGCAGACAAATTTTTAAATTCGAGAAAAAACCCATCTTCGAGCAGGAATCGAACCTGCGACCTCTGTATTTCTATTCCATACTCTAACCATCTCAGCTATCGAAAACAAAGGTTCCACTGTATAGTATGGACTAGAAATCAAAAGGTCTCAGGTTCGATTCCTGCTGAAGATGTTTTTTTTAATTTAAAAATTGGTCTGCAATGCCACGATTTTCATTTACCCATATATATTTACAGGCGCTATAATTCTCCTGTGAGTTTTAAGCTATGAAAATACCATCTAAAGACTAACTCGTCGCCCTCCTGGGGCAGAATTTTGACAAAAAATCTTCCCCAACATACCAATTTTGAATAGTAACGGTCCATAATCACAAAATTCGTCCACCATCTTGGAGCCGCCATCTTGATGTTGACAATAAATTCATAATTTCCAAGCCCAAAAACCTCCACATATCAATTTTGAATCTGATCGGATTACACTTACTGAACTCGTCCGCCATTTGGAGCCGTCATCCCAAATTTATAGTTTTTTACAAAAAATTCATAATTTCCGACCCCGAAAATCCCCACATTACAATTTTGAGTCGAATCGGACCATAAACACAATTTTCGTCCACCATATTGGAGCCGCCATTTCGTTTTTTTTATAATGCATTGTTACCGGGATTACGAACACCTGCCAAATTTCAAGTTAATCGGACGACTAGAAGTGGGTCAAATTTCACTAGCAAGATTTGCACTAAACTTACATAGATACTTACATGTTTTTTTATTTACCACGTTTTGAAAACGAACTAAAAAGTATAAAATAATTCATCCTAGCCCCATAAAGATTTATATTTCACTACAGATTCCTAACCCCATAGAGATTATCCTGAAAACTTGTGATTGTGAATTTTAAAAGAAAATACTTGTGAGATTCAAAACGTGGGGCGCATGCAAAAGATGATAGTAAAGAGTGTGGGGAGTAGCTGTCGTTCAGAAAACTCACACAACACTTCATATCATTGGAAATGCAATGCAATTGTTAGTGACTCAGGTGAACTATCCAAATATTAATTGCATGACCCCCCCACGATTTTCTTTATGAATCTTACAACTATTTTCATAGCTATTAAAAATTCATAATCACAAATTTTCAGGACAATCTCTATGGGATTAGGAATCTGTATGGGGATATAATCTGTATGACGCTGGGAGAAATTATATTTTATATAGTTTAGTCCGTTTTCAAAACGTGGTATATTGATTTGCTTGTTATTTAAATACAAGTTTCATACTTTTTTGTCTGTTTCGTAAACGTAGTATATATGAAAATAAAATCATATTTATTTTATACGTTTAAGCCCGTTTCATAAATGTGGTATATTGAAAAAAAAAAATTAAATAACCATTTTATACTTTTCAGTCCGTTTTATAAATGTGGTATAATAAAAAAAAAAAAAATAATTATTCATTTTAATCAACTCTGTGTCGCTCACTGTCCCAATTGAATTTTCCCTTCTGGGTATCCGGATTTTTTGGGAGTGTTCTTCAATTCTATGTTCGGGTTTTTTATAGCCTCTTGCCTATTTTCTTGAGCTTTGACCTCACTTTTTCCCTTGCGCGATGCCTGTAAGGTCGAGAATCTCAATAGGGTTCACTATCGCGGAGCACTCTCAGAGATAAACAGAGAGACAAGAAAACGAGTTGAAATTATATTGTCATCTAGTTCTGAGCTATTTCCGAAGTTTCAAGACCCTACATCATCGGGAAGTTATTTTAAATTTGATTGCAATATTTATACCGGACAGACACATAAGCGAGCTACTAAAAACGTGGTAAAATGTAAAGTTAAATAAAAAAGGTTTTTTCGAATTTTGTTTTTCTAATTTTAATCTTTCTAAACCCGAACCAATATTGCATTAGTTCACTTTGAGTGGCGATCATAATAGAAAAATTCTGCGTTTTTCCATTGCGAATTTTTTCATAATCTATACTTTTTATTATTCATTACAGAATGGTACAATCCACGGAGTTCTTTTAGCAACTGAGAAATATTTTCCCAAATACAAACAAGGATCTGAAGCTGTCATCATTAACATTAGTTCATCGGCTGGTTTGTCGGGATACGCCCACATTCCTGTTTACTGTGGCACAAAACATGCTGTTATCGGAATGACTAGATCGTGGGGAGACTCGTTTCTTTACGAAAAACTCAAGACTCGGTTTGTCGCTATTTGTCCAGGAGTTACTAATACCCCTCTGATTTTCGATATGGCAGGAAGAAATATGGGAGGAATTTATGAAGAGTTTTTGCAGAGCAACCTGAACGCTTGGCCTAATCAGGAGTAAGTTCAAATGGTTAAATATTGCGGCTTTTTATAGTACCTCCCCCTGTTAACTTTTGAACGGTTCGACGTAGAACAATGAAAAAAATAAATTGTATGATATCACCGATACTACTTTTTGAAATAAAAGATATTGTGATTGCTCGATAGATGGCGCGGGGGGACATCAATTCAAAATTTTGAATAGCATGGGGGTTCATGTGGCACATCGTTGGAAAGCTAATTCAATTCTCTTTCCAACCATCTAATTTTTTTTCATTTCGTTGATATGTGACTCTGCTGCTTTTTATGGTCTCTTCCCCTTATAACTTTTGAACGGTTTGACGTAGAACAATGAA
This sequence comes from Gonioctena quinquepunctata, assembly GCA_018342105.1. Taxonomy (NCBI): domain Eukaryota; kingdom Metazoa; phylum Arthropoda; class Insecta; order Coleoptera; family Chrysomelidae; genus Gonioctena; species Gonioctena quinquepunctata. The sequence continues at coordinate 62,896 of JAFIRS010001003.1, forward strand.
AAAAAGGTATTGTATGATATTCCCGATACTACTTTTTGAAATAAAAGACATTGTGATTGCCCGATAGATGGCGCATGGGGGCCCATCAACTTCAAAATTTTTAATAGCATGGGGGGTCATGTGGCACATCGTTGAAAAGATAGTTCAATTCTTTTTCCAACCATTCAATTGTTTTTATCATTTCGCTGATTTGTTTTTTTCACAATGTGCATTTGAAATGTCAAGCATAAGTGCGGATCTGAAGGGTACCCTTATTTCGATAACTTTTGAACGGTTTCATATGGAGCAAAGGGGCAAGAAATATTTTGAATGGTATTATCGATCCTACTTTCTGAGAGGAGAAGCAATACAATTACTCGACAGAGGGCGCTGGGGGCATAACAACTGGAAAATTTCGAAAGGCACAGAGGTCGAGTTGCACACCGTTGAAAAGTTAATTCAATTATAGTTTCAACCATGGTTGTTCTACGGAATCACAATTGCGATGAGTAACACTGAATACGTCCAATAGAGGAAGATTCATTACTTAAATGATTTTCCATTTTCGAATTCTTTTCAAAGCTTTATTGGTAGACATTTTGAATCCATACAGTAATCCGATTTTTTGAATTGATGCGGCCGATAGTTGAGGAAAATCTATATGGAAGTAAACAAAAGACACTCAGTTCACTGAATTATTTTCACTAAACTGGGTTTACAAAACCACGACATAAAAAGTCGCAAAGTCACCTGTCAACGAAATGAAAAAAAAATAGATGTTTGGAAAGAGAATTGAATTATATTTTCAACGATTTGCCATATTTAAAATTTTGAAGTTGATGTGCCCCCCCCTTGCGCTATATATCGAGCAATCACAATGTCTTTCATTTTAAAAGGTAGTATGGGTGATATGATACATCACCTTTTTTTTCATTGTTCTACATCGAACCATTCAAAAGTTAACAGGGGGGGGGTGCGCTAATAAGCTGCACTGTATAGTGTGAATTAATTAAATCGTGGGAAATTTAAAATTTTCAAATTCAAACATTTTATGATAACGAGTAATTTGAAGGAGAGGAATATTCAGTACAATTTCATAGACACGAGTTGTATTTTGTATGAGAATTCCACAATTTTTGCTTTTTTCCCGAACTGGAACTCGAATTATTTATTTCAAATTATTTAGATACATAAAAAATTACAATTCGTTACAATTGAAATTTTGAACATTGAATGAAAAGTTCTGAAATACTTTTTTCGAATTTGTTTGCTCATTTGTAACAGTTCCCCATCTATTGGATCCCATTTCTTGTTGGAATCACCGACTAATATTTCGAAAGCGAAACGATATTCAAATGTTATATGCCTCAGAATTTCAGTTACCATGGTTATTGAGCTCGTGGTATTATCGTATATTAATTCGCTGCAGAAGATGATAATCAACAAATCTTCAACCTGATTGGATATGTTTTATCAATTTCATTGGGTTTTTGACAGTTGCGTGAAATTCTCTTCTTCTTTATATTATAATAAGTGAAAAAGTATGATATTTTTATCACTAGTGAAAAAGCTGGTCGAAAAAAAAGTCTTCTGAATAACTCTTGGTATATGCTTTGAGCGAATAAAGGGATTTCTTTTTCATGTTCTCAAAATTAAAGTTCAATATATATTTTTTGTCACCTCAGATTCCACAAACACTTATTCATGATCAGCGACAAAAAAAAGGAAATGAGTTTTATAGTCAATTTCTAGAAACATTTTAGTACTTTGTAAAGAATATATTTCACTGAGAGTGAGCTAGAAATCTACAACAATTTTTTCCTCTATTATTATTTATTATTATACAACTTCTCTACAGGATGTGTAGTACTAGCAGGAGTATGAAGTATGACTAGCTTAGTGTCGAATCGATTTGCCGCGATGCAAAGTTGGGTAATTTACGATCGCGGCACGGCTTCAGGATGGCATTGTGTAATACTTATAGCTGAATGGATACTTTGGTCTAGTTGAGCATGATATTTGCGGATTCAAACCCGAAACGAATGATGTTTCTACGACTGTCAATGACGGAGATGTGAATTTGATTATACCAAAAGCACCAATTTGGTTATTTTATTCAAACGGAAAAATAGTAACTTCGTTACATATTCAACCAACCAGAATAAAGCCGTTTAAGTTAGTAGAAGTTAATTTCAAGGCAAACTTGAACTTGAAAACAGTAACCTCTCAAATGACAGATGTCAATGCCATTTTTAAGCAGTGTCGAAAAACATAGAATTTCCTCCTAGAACATTTCCTACTTTAGTTCACGCCATTATAATAATTGCAATCGCAGTAAAAGATTGTATGTTGCTGTTAATAATGTAAAAATTACTATTTTTGTGTATTAACTGATGTAATTTCTGTCTGCGTATTCCTATTTATGTCCTACTGAGAATCCCTTACAAAAATGAAATCATACCCAAACGCCTGTGTAGTATTGGTGACTTTTCCTCAATGTTGAATCTCTGTAAACCATCGAAAAATTCTTCTATGCCGTTTAGAAAAAGTGAAAAAGTAATTCGCCTTGTAGAACTCCCTCAACTATATCATATGGCATGGTGAGAAAATCACTCTTTTTATAGACATTGTTGCATTTTCATATATATATATATATATATATATATATATATATATATATTATTGTCATGATTGGTTGGTTATCGATTTTGAATTTATATATATATATATATATATATATATATATATACAGTGCTAGTCAAAAGTCCCCTCCCCCCCTCGTATCTTTTGAACGGGTATACTTATAATAATGAAATTTGGAGGGTGGAAATAAACGGATGTAGGCTTCTCAACTGGTCATAACAGGTGACGCAATAGACATAAATGACGTCACAAGGCCACTGTGACCAATAATTTTAAATGGGAGCCTATGGCAAGTGACAGCTCGTTTGAAAGGTATTGAAAATACCTATTCAGTCATACCAATTTTGTTTGGGTTTCCGCTGATTTTGATTGATAAATTGAAGAAATACGAAAATTATAGTTTGGCATTTAATTAATAAAGATTTGAGAACCAGTTCTTATAATAAGTGTTCAAAATGTGCTCCATCTACTTCCTGGGAGTAATGCATCCTATTGCTAAACTCTTGTCGTACTCGTCCCAGTGTGTCAGCGGAAATTGCCCTACATTCTTCAACAATTCGTTGTTTCAGAATGGCAATACTGTCAGGTGCTGTAGCGTAAACCTTAGATTTCAAGTACCCCATAGAAAAAAAATCTAGCATAATTGAGCTGGCCATTCGATCGAACCTCGTCGTCCAATCCATCTACCACGATATTCTTCATCTAGGTAACGTCTTACTGCACCGTAATAGTGTGCAGGAGCACCATCTTATTGAAACGTTATTTCCAAGTTGTCGAATTCATCTGGATTATCTTCTAGAATTTCAAGAATTAACGCCTCAATATAATTTTGTAACATCTCCAGATACAATTCACCGGTTAAGTTAGCATTGAGAAAAAGAGGCCCAACTATGTGGTTTCCCAAAATACCTGCCCAAACATTTACTTTTTCTGGAAATTGAGTATGTTTTTCACGAAAGATGTGAGGATTTGTGTCACTCCAATACCTCACATTTTGAGTGTTAACATTTCCATTGAGAAAGAAAGTACTTTCGTCACTAAAACAAATTGTCTGTATGTAGCCTGGTTGTTGGTTCATTTTATTGGACATAGTTTCACAGAATTCTAGTCTTCGGTTGGGGTCATCATCTGAAAGTTGGTGCACCATTTTTAATTTGTATGGATGAAATTTGTTTTTAGCCAACACCCTATGTACTGTCCTTTGACTGACTTCACAGATAGACGCAACTTGGGCTGTGGAAGAAGTAGGGTTTACTACCATTTCTCCAATTATGTCAATTTTTTTGTCATCACTAATTGTTGGTCGACCAGATCGTTTGGCATCTTGAACACTACCTGATGCTTCAAACTTCCGAAGAAGCTCCCTCAAATAAACCCTCGATATAGGGCGATCGGGGTACCTCTCATTAAACAGTCGTTCCGCTGCATGGAAATTGTTTCTACATTCACCAATTATTAAGATAGCTGCTACTTTGTCGGCTACAGTACGTACCATTTTGCCTATGTAAACACTTAAACGTCTCGTAACACTTTTGACAAGTAGAGAATTCAAAAACGTCAACCTTTTTGACAATTAACCAGAGGCGTACTTTAAAATCTTTATTAATTAAATGCGAAACTATAATTTTCGTATTTCTTCAATTTATCAATCAAAATCAGCCGAAACCCAAACAAAATTGGTATGACTGAATAGGTATTTTCAATACCTTTCAAACGAGCTGTCACTTGCCATAGGGTCCCATTTAAAATTATTGGTCACAGTGGCCTTGTGACGTCATTTATGACTATTGCGTCACCTGTTATGACCAGTTGACAAGCCTACATCAGTTTATTTCCACCCTCCAAATTTCATTATCATAAGTATACCCGTTCAAAAGATACGAGGGGGGGAGGGGACTTTTGACTAGCACTGTATATATATAGGCCTATCTGACAGATTTGTTGGTGACCTGTTAATGTGCACGAAATCTCGTGATATTAAAATTCCACGATATTAGGTTTAAGCTTCACCGCACAGATTATAGATGTCACTATCAATAATCTGATGCAGTTCACATATATATATATATATATATATATATATATATATATATATATATATATATATATATATATATATATATATATATACAGAGTGGTCCAACGAAAAGTATGCACCTAGCTTTTCTCCTTTGTTTAGAATTGAAAGCAAAAATGCTCGGACACGTGGAGTTTGCTTTTGAGGGGGACACATTTTAGACATATTTTTCAACCTGTGCCTTTAACGCCCTAGCGAGGGGGTGTCACAACCCTAAAATTTTAAATGGAAAGTGGGGTCGAGTGATATATCATTTGAACGGGCACAAAATTATCTTTCTAATGATACTCTATTTGTTGAAATTTACTCAAAACAGTTAATGCGAAAACGGCTTTAAGAACATTAACCCGATAATTTTGGTATTAATGAAAAATACAAATAAGTTTTGGTTATTAAGAATCAAAACATTTACAATTAGTAGTACTTACGTTTCAATGTTTGTTACTTGTAACAGTGCTTTGTAAAAAAAGTAAACAAGCTGTTAAATTGATTTATTAAAACGTTACTTCAACAAGTGTTGAAAATGTGACCCACTTGCTTCCATACAATAATACAGATTTTGTTCAAATCTATTTCTAACATTTTGTAGCATATCAGGTGTTATGCTTCTGCATTGTGCTGTAATACGTTCGCGAAGATCTTCTATGGACTCGGGCTTCGTAGCAAAACATTTATTTTTCAAGTGTCCCCATAGAAAAAAGTCCAAAGGCGATAAATCAGGTGACCTGGCAGGCCATTCAATTGGGCCTCTCCTTCCAATCCACTGTCCGGGGAACCGGTTATCTAAAAATTCTCTTACAGGAGCAGCATAGTGCGGAGGTGCTCCATCTTGCTGGAAATGAAGCCGATCGGCATCATGATTTTGGTCGTCTTCTATTATCTGTGTTATGAAAGGATCAATTGCATCGTCAAACATGTTTAGGTAGACTTCACCAGTTAAATTTCCAGGAATGAAAAGTGGTCCTATGATATGACTTCCTAATATGCCACACCAGACGTTTATTTTTTGAGGGTATTGGGTATGAACCTCACGGAATAAATGTGGGTTACTGTCATCCCAGTAACGGCAATTATGCCTATTCACAGCTCCATTCAAATAAAATGTACACTCATCGGTAAAACAAATGTTAAACAATAAGTGCGGATCTTCAATTAAAAGCTGGCTCATTTGTTCACAAAATTGCAGCCTTCGATCAGGATCATCCTCATTTAGTTCCTGTACTAATTTAATTTTGTACGGATGAAATTTGTACGCTTTTAAAATCCGTATTATGGATGAACGGGAGACTCCTGAGGCTTCAGCTAGTTGACGGGTACTTTGAATATGATCCAATTGAACATGCCCCAAAACAGCGACTTCCACAGCTTCATTTCTGATGGGGTTCTGCGGCTGGTGTTTCACATTACAAACAGATCCGGTATCGACAAACTTTCTAACTAACTTGGCAACATACGAATCATTAACATTTTTATCGGGATGACTGTCCTTAAACAAGCGAGCAGTTAGTCTAGCACAACTATTATTTTGAAAATAAAGTTTAACAATTTCAACTCGTTCTGGAATGGAATAAACCATTTTGTACAGTGAAATTGAAATAACTTCAAAAGCGACCAGACTGAATCAATGAAGGGACTAAAATAAAAGTTTGCCTAAATTCTTTTCCTACACTTATTTGCAGTTTTTTCGACAAAAAAACGCAAACGATAAATGGGGATTTTTGTGATGAAAAAAAATTACATTGAAATGTTGCTTTCGGTAAAATGAAGTAATTTAGAAATGATTGTAGTTATTCTGATTCCTAATAACCAAAACTTATTTGTATGTTTCATTAATATCTAAATTATCGGGTAAATGTTCTTAAAGCCGTTTTCGCATTAACTGTTCGAATAAATTTCAATGAATAGGGTATCATTAGAAAGATAATTTTGTGCCCGTTCAAATGATATATCACTCGACCCCACTTTCCATTTAAAATTTTAGGGTTGTGACGCCCCCTCGCTAGGGCGTTAAAGGCACAGGTTGAAAAATATGTCTAAAATGTGTCCCCCTCAAAAGCAAACTCCACGTGTCCGAGCATTTTTGCTTTCAATTCTAAACAAAGGAGAAAAGCTAGGTGCATACTTTTCGTTGGACCACTCTGTATATATATATATATTTTATTTATTTCACAGATTTTAATTTCTGAATCCCTATCATAACAAATCATAACAAATGAAAACTCCGGCTATGTTATCTTACCATTCTCTTTTTAAACCTTTTTTTTATCCTATCCCAGCTCAGTCAGTTACGCCTATCAACATGAGTCAGCTCCATCTCAGCAGTCAGTTCAGCTAAACACCTTAAAACTGCCCTACTCTGCGATAAATACCTTATAATAAAAAGAAACAATAATATGAAATGGTGCAATTTGAATATAAGTGATGATTATTAATAGGAAGAATATTTAAAATTATGGTCAGTCCTTCAGCACGGAATTTTGATGAATGTTCAGCCAAAACAATGTAAACAGTGGATCAGACACTCAAAGTTATTGGATAGTCTGGTTAACAAGTGCTTTTTGGACCAACTTTTTTCAGCAGTCTCCGAAAATTATGATCGAGGTGTCATTCGATTCGGAATCACATCTAGATGATTTTTGAAAAAAAATGAAGTTTTGCTTACAAAAATTGTAAAAGTTATTAACAATTGACTAAACAAAGGGGGCTTTGGTTTTTTGCAAATATCTCAAAAATAATGAAGATTTTTCAAATCTGAATGAAGATTAAAAAAGAAGAGGAAATTTCCTAAAAAAAGTCTTAATTCCCGGTATTGTAGGATTAATATTTATAATTTTCCCCGAGGGATGAAAATACGGCCAAAAACGGGTACTCTGGCTTGGGCAAGCCGCGCCCACTTTGGACACTTTAACAATAAAAATTATTTAAGCATACTAAATATGAAAATAAAAATTGAAAAAATTCAGACATTAACTGAACAGATGCATGAACAATAATCCGCTTGAAAAAATTTTAATCACAATTTTTCAATTAGTTATTCAATAGTTAATTGCAAGTGTGATAATTGTTCAACTATAAATTTAAGATTTTTTCCTCTCTTGGAGCAATTCTTGAAAGGCTTCAGAATAGAACCCCGTTGTAAATTTTTAATTTTTTTTATTTTTCAGTTTTTTATTAATTATTTTCGTTGTTGCAAAATTAAATACTTAAATTATTCATTGAAAAAAATATTTTTTTTCAGATATCATCAACGATCCGTTTTTATGTCATCAGAAACTGCATAGAAATAATTTTAAGTTTTTTTTATCTCTTATTGTTTAAATAATTATAATAGACAAATGCGTTGTTTATAAGATAATTGAATTTTTTTATGGGATTCCAATCTTTGATACAAATAATGATTTTCAAAAGAAAAAGTGATCCGTAAAAAAAAAAAATTATTGCTTAAAAACGCATTTGTTAATTAATAATTATTTTCTCCAACTTCTAATTGATATTAAGGAACTATTTCGTCTTTAAAAATCAATATTTGTTTTTCTTTTTGATTTAAAAAAAATTCATTTTATTTAATTTTTCATTGTTTATGCAATAAACAATTTGTTATAAACAAATAAATTTTTACCCTATATTTTTTTTCTATTCTACTTTCTGTCACAAAAACAGACATGATTTTATTTTTTTTTAATTTTTTTTATTATTATTTTTTTAATTTTTAAATATAAGTTCTCTGTAACTTTGTCATTCTCACCTGGTTTTTCATCCTTAAAATTATTATAATTTATAAACTAATCGAGATACGATAAAAATACTACAGACTTATTTATTCTCCATTAGATAAAGAACAAATTTAGCTAAAAAGTTTAGTTGTTACTTATTTATTTATTAAATTTATAGCAGTTGTTGATGAAAAATACTTGGGGAGAAATTTTTTTTTTGCTTCAATGCTCAAAAATCTTATCAACTATTAAAAATATGACTACCTCAATCATGTATCTTATCAATTATTGTTCATTACTCAACATTTCTACCTTTTACATTTTAATATCACTTAATTATACTGGGAAAATTCACGAATATCTAGATTTTTATTTTCAGGTTCTGTTTCTTTAATGTTTGTAAAGTTTATGAATGACAATCTTTATTTTTTTTCTTTGAAATATTATTGAGACAATAGAGTCTCTAATAAATTTAAGTTATTTATCAATGAACAGAATATTTTATGCACGTTCATATCCATTATCATTAAAATCTCATTTTATTATAATAGACCCTCATGTCTACGAGTAATTATCAACGGTCACCTAATAATAATTTCAATTACTCCCTAACTCCTGTTAATTCCTTTCAGCTGCGAATATTTTTCATTCTCCGAATCACCTTTAGATTCAGGTTTTTGCTTATTGAATATCTTCTTTGTTACCTGTTAGAAACATCTGCTCAGGGTCTCGAAGGGCCAACTAATTGTCCTATTATACCTGACTCAGAGAATACAGTTCAAAATCTTCAACTATTTCAGTCTCAAGTCGACATCCAAGTTTTGCATTTCATTCGAAAAATTTTGTTACTGACGTGAATTATTCGTAAAAATGAATCCGGAAGTAAGTTGTTTTATCTGTGAAAATCCACTGCAAACTTTGCCAATCGTTCGAATAAAGCAAAAAGCAATAAATACATTAATAAGTGTTAGTCAAGCTTTAAAAGATAATAAGTGGAGTTATTTGAGGGATAAAGCTGAAGTAGATGTGCATAAAAAGTGTCGGGATGATTATACCTACCTACTCTGCAAAACGTAACTCCAGTTTAGTTTCACCGTCAACATCTCGGCATTCATCACGTGGTTGTGATGATTTCAATTTTCAAATCTTGTGTTTGTTTTGTGCGAAACCATGGCAAGACAAATCATAAGAAGCAAAATATTTAGTCAGAGCCGATGAAATGAAATTAAAATTAATGGAAATTGCGGAAAAAAGAAACGATGATCATGGTCAAATCATTGAACTGATATTGAATCCTTAGTTGAAGTTGGTGCTCGTTATCATAAACAGTGTTATGATGATTTTTGGAATATACGAACAACTGAACCATCTGAATCGAAAAAAGAATTACAAGATTATTTTCTTCGTCTTTATGATTATATTGAGAGCACTAGTGATTGCCAATTTACTGTTAAACAATTACTGAATACTATGAGTTACAAGCCCTCAGAGAAGACGTTATTGAAACATCTCGAAGACCGATATGGCAGTAATATCATTATTTACTCTTCATCAAACGAGGGTAAAACTATTTGCTACTGTGGAAATAATCAAAATTCTCTCAATGATATATGGTACATGCATCGTGAAGCAGAAGAAGAAGCTGAAAACATATTTTTAATAGTTGATAAGATATTTAAGCATTAAAGCAAACAAAAAAATTCTCCCTAAGTATTTTTCATCAACAATTGCTATAAATTTAATAAATAAATGAGTAACAACTAAACTTTTCAGCTGAATTTGTTCTTTATCTAATGGAGAATAAATAAGTCCTGAGTATTTTTATCGTATATCGATTAGTTTATAAATTATAATAATTTTAAGGATGAAAAACCAGGTAAGAATGACGAAGTTACAGAGAACTTATATTTAAAAATTAAAAAAATAATAATAAAGAAAAAAAAACATGTCTGTTTTTGTGTCAGAAAGTAGAATAGAAAACAAAATATAAGGTAAAAATTCATTTGTTAATAACAAATTGTTTATTGCATAAACAATGAAAAATTTGATAAAATGAATTTTTCTTTATATCGAAAAGAAAAACAAATAATGATTCTTAAGGGAAAAATGGTTCCTTAATATTAATTAGAAGTTGGAAAAAATTGTTAATTATCAAATGCGTTTTTAAGCAATAATTTTTTTTTATGGAACAATTTTTCTTTTAAAAATCACTATTTGTATCGAAGATTTAAATTCCATGAAACAAATTCAATTATCTTTTAAACAACGCATTTGTTTATAACAATTTTTCAAACAATTGGAGATAAACATTTTTAAAAAATATTTCCATGCAGTTTCTGATAACATAAAAACGGATCGTTGATGATATTTGAAAAATAACATTTTTTTCAATGATTAATTTAAGTATTTAATTTTGCAACAACGAAAATTATTAATAAAAAACTGAAAAATGAAATTTTTTTAATTTTTCCAACGGGGTATTATTCTGAAGCTTTTCACGAATTGCTCCAAGAGGGGAAAACATCTTAAATGTATAGTTCAACAATTATCACACTTGCAATGTTCATGTTCAAGCAGAAAAAAGTTATTAATTAACTATTGAATAACTAATTGAAAAATTGTGATAAAATTTTTTTTCGGGTGGATTATCGTTCATGCATCTGTTCAATTAGTGTCTGCATTTTTTCAATTTTTTATTTTCATATTTAGTATGCTTAAATAATTTTTATTGATAAAGTGTCCAAAGTGGGCGCGGCTTGCCCAAGCCAGAGTACCCGTTTTCGGCCGTATTTTCATCCCTCTGGAGAAATTATGAATATTGATTCAACAATTCAAGGAATCAATTCCTCCTCTTTTTGAATCTTTTTTCAGATTTGAAAAATCTTCATTCGTTTTTGAGATATTTGCAAAAAACCAAAGCCCCCTTTTTTTATAGTTAATTGTTAATAACTTTTACAATTTTCGCAAGCGGAACTTCATTTTGTTCAAAAATCATCTAGATGTCATTCCGAATCGAATGACACCTCCATCATAATTTTCGGAGACTGCTGAAAAAAGTTGGTCCAAAAAGCACTTGTTAACTAGACTATTAGGGCAAAAAGCAACTCGATAGATACCTACAGGGTGACCCAGGGATGCGTGCAAGCTCCATATCTTTTTTTATATCCAAGCTATCTACTTGATTTTTTTCAAACGATAGGCCCGACAATGAGACACATTCTGAAAACTATATCTATTTATATAGAGAATGTCTCAAAATGAAATACACAACTAAGTTCTGTTTTTGTGAACGGCAACCCCTCATTTTTGGTATATTTTTGGATTCGCCACTGAATTGTCGATGTAACGCACCCGGGTTTCTTAGACTTATCTGCAATAGTTTTTGAATTATGTCAATTTATGTGTCAAAACAGCGTCTGCATACTTCCACAGAAATTAATTATAACTTCAGATGCATTCAATATAAATCAACCAACTTTTTTCCAGTCGCTTTCTTAGGCTTAAGCGCATCTCTTGAGATCCAGGAGAACTGCGAGTCGATGTTTCATGGCCTATTACGATTTTTTGAAAATGACAAATTACAAAAGGCAATCTCGACTTTTTCCAATGCAACATCCTATATTTCTCAAGAGCTTGTTGCCGACATAGGGTTGGTAAGGTCTACTTGCAAAATAAGAAATGTTGATGATTTTCTCTGAAAAAATGAAATTTTATACATCTACAAAATTCTGGAAATGATATTTTTCAAACAAAATGATATTGTAATAGAAACAGGAGTACATCACAAATGAAACAAGTCTAGTAATATTTACAAAAATAGGAAAAGATAATAAAACAGGAAACAATGTGAAAATTTTGAGAAAAGGTTACTTGTAAATGCTCAAATAGGTCACCTTCATGTTCCACATAAGCTGCTAGCAAGCATTGCTCCATTGAACGGAAGGCTTTCATTATCCTGCAGTTGTTGGACGATATTTGAAAATCCTTTTCTCCACGTACCCACAAAAGAAAAAATCTATAGAAGTTAGGTCTGAGGATCGCGTGTGCCAAGAAATAGTACCTCCTCTGCCTAGCCAACGATTGGGATAGGATTTATCTAAAAATTCTCGCACCATTATATGGTTATGCACTGCAGCACCATCGTGTTGCAACTACATAGTCCTTCTGGTGTTCAAAACCACCTCTTCCAACATTCTGGCAGGATGTTCGCGAAGAAAATGTAAATACCTCTCACCATTCAGCACATTGTCGAAAGAGTAACATCCAATAATGTGATTTCCAATAGTTCCTTTCAAAACATTAAGCGACCATCGCTTGTGGTGATCAACAGACCTCAACCAGTAGGGATTTCCGATTGCATATTATGTCTGTTGACCAACCCGTTGTTCTTGAAAGTTACTTCATCAGAAAACCGAATTTTGTTTAAAGCATCATAATCCTCGTCAATCACGCCATTCATTTGAATACAAAACGAAACTCTATTTGATAAATCATTACCATATAATTCTTGATGTGGGTTCAGAGGATGAGGATGGATCCTATGTTTCAATATTCTTCTGTTCACAATACTTTGTGAAATATCCGTTTCCGCTGCTATTTGCGTAGTACTTGAGTGAAGATATTTTTGTAGCATCAATAAAACTTGCAACTCATTTTCCTCATTGATCCGACTACCAAAAATGTCCTTTTTGGTATAAGACAAATTACCAGTAAAATCAAACCGATCTCTTAACTTTTGGAATGAAGACACCCGTGAAGTTCTTGCATCTGGATAATTTGTATGTGGTTGATTCTGCTTGCTAATAAAGTATTTCTGTCAGCTTCGTCAAAAGAGTAAACCATATTCACGAATTCTACGCGAGTTAAATTCATTAGACGTGTACAATTATTGAAATTACACGGATGTATGACATTTCACGACAGCAATCTACTCGGTTCCTTTTTTTTTCGAAAAAATCAGAAAAATTTCTAATTTTGCAATAAATTCCGGAATATTTGCAGAGTAGACCCCACAAAGTCTATATCGACGGAAAGCTCTTGAAAAATTCGAAAAAGGCAAGTTATTGCCATTTGTAATTTGTCATTTTGAAAAAATCGTAGAAGACGATGGAACATCGACTCCAAGTTCGTTCGCATCTCAAAACTAAACAATCTTGAATGGTTCTGAAGTTATGAATTTTTCTGTGGGTCTATGCACTTCGCTATTTCGACACATCCAAAAACGATTGCAGATAAGTCTAAAAAAAGTGCATTTCATCGACAATTCAGTGGCGAATCCAACAACAGAAATGAGGGATAGCCGTTTAAAAAAAATAGAACTTAGTTGCGTATCTCATTTTGCGACATCCTGTATATAATTAGAAATATTTTTATAATGTGCCTCATTGTCGGAACTATCGTTTAAAAAAAAATCGATAGCATGGATAGACAAAAAGTTTGGAGCTTGCATGCACCCCTGGGTCACCCTGTATTAACTATAATATTACATTCGATAAAATATGTTTAACCTTTATGACTTTTCTGCACTATCTCCCGTCATTCTCTCCATACCAGTTCCTAATTTTCTTTATATTTGAATCATTTTTCACACTGTTCATTCATCTCTTATATGGACTTCTTTCTACTATTGGTTTTCTGTTTGAAGCTAACTTTGGTAACCTTACATGTCTTCTCCATATTAACCTCTGGGCTTTGTCAACTGCTATGATGGTTTTCGAATAATTGATCAAATTCCCGAATTGTCCCATTCTTCCATCTTTTCTCTTTTCTTATTCCTCGATGAAAAGCATGTAACACTTTCCTCTCCACTTTTTAATATTCTCTTCTGCCGCTTCATTCATTACCCATGTCTCCCAGGCATCTATGACTGAAGGTCTTTTATAACTGTCTTGTATTTTATTTCTTTCGTGTTTCTCTATACATGTTTTGATTTCATTTTCAGACTTCTAAAGGGTTATACCAAATAAATGCGAAAGTTTCTAGGGGGTGATTTCTTGTCGAAAATTGTAAACATGTGAACAAAAGCTCTCAGACCTTTCAGACGCTTCCAAAAATGAGAAAAAAATAATAATTTTTCTTGAAATTGCTGAAGAGTTGAAAAAATGGCATTTTGTGGGCATGTTCTACCAATAAAAAGGCTACCTATGAATATTTCTTTAATTTTGTTGTGATCTTTCAAAGGGGTTATACATGCAATCCGTATTCTATTTTTTACCAGAACTTTTCAACGAAAAAAAATTTCCCAATTGAAAGATGAAAAGAAGATGAAAAGAACGATTCATTGCAAATTTTTTTAACTCTCGTGTTGTATCCGTAAAAGCAATAGTTTCCTAATAAAAAACTAAAATACAACATTGAGCATAAACGGATCGTCTGTGAATGGAATCGAAAAAATCTAGTAGGTGGCTGTCACGTTTTGTTCGCAAAACTTGTGACTTCAATCGTAGTATTTTGGAATTAATCCGCTTGTTTCAACTTTTAATGTAAGCATGTACCACTGCCATGTTTTGTTTTAATAGAATATGAAATTAAAAATACAAACAAAACAAAATTATGTGTATTACAACAGAGAAAGAGGCAACAAGATCAAACGGAACGGAGTTATAAAAACTGCTCAAAATGGCCACCTCCAACCATTAGACAGGAATCAAGTCTTCGTCTCATAGACTGGCGCAAACGTTGAGATATTCCTGGTGTGTTTTGGATTGTCTCGCAGGCTGCAATGATGCGATTCCTCAAATCATTCACACATTCAATGGGGGTCGTATAAATCGAGGACTTCAGGTGACCCCAGATGAAAAAGTCCAAGTTCAAGGGGTCCAAGTCTAGAGATCTGGGAGGCCAAGGTTGAGGTCCTGCTCTGCCTATCCAACGATTTGGATACACGTAGTCCAAGTACTGACGATCAGTTATGCTGAAATGGTCAGGCGCACCCTCGTGCATAAACCACATTCGTGGTCGAATAGCTAGTGGAACATTCTTGAGTAAAATGGAAAGCTGCTCTTGGAGAAAATTTGTATAGGTTGCACCAGTTAGCCTTAACGGTAGAAAATATGGTCCAATAATATTTTCGCCAATAATTCCGACCCACATGTTGAGTGAAAATATTGATACCGACCTTCTTGAATTGCATGTGGGTTATCTTCGGCCCATAGATGATTGTTATGGAAATTCGTGATCCCTTGCCTTGAAAAGTTGGATTCGTCAGTGAATATTACGTTTTCTAAAAATTGAGCATTTTTGGTAATCACTTGAAGACTCCATCGACAAAAGTCTACTCGATGGGGAAAATCTCGCAGCAAAAGTGACTGGACTCGTTGAATATGGTGAGGATACAATTGGCGATCCTTTAGAATTGTCCAGATTAGTTTATTGCTACCATTGAGTGTGTTAGAAATTTATCTTGTACTCAATTCCAGACAATTTTCAATCATATTGAGAACCTCTTCTTCCAGTGCCACCGTTCTTATTACACTTACTAGAGTTTTTCGATTCCATTTACAGAAGATCTGTTTATGCACGATGCAGTATTTATTTTTTTTTATCAGGAAACTATTGCTTTGACGGACACAACACATGAGCTGAAAAAGTTTTGCAATTAATCGTTATTTCCAACACATATTTTAAAATTAGGAAATTTTGTTTCGTTAAAAAGATCTGGTGAAAAATGGAATAGGGATTGCATGTTTCACAAGAGATCACAACAAAATTAAAAAAATATTCATAGGAACTTTTTTATTGGTAGAACATGCCCACGAAATGCCATTTCTTCAACTCTTCAGCAATTTCAAGAAAAAAATATTTTTTTTCACATTTTTGGAAGGGTGTAACTTTCCAAGGAAAGGCCTAAGAGCTTCTGTTTCGACAAGGAATCAGCCCCCAAAAACTTTCGCACTTATTTGATAACACCCTGTATATGCCCGTATGCTCTTGCCTGTATTTATCGTCCTTCAAGTAAATTTTTTCCGATATTTACCCTCAGTTATACAAAATTGTTTCAGTTGTAGCATATCTCGTTATATTTTGTTTATTTTTGTTACCCTCATAATTTAATTTGTTTTCCTTGCTATGATTGTTGAATCATCCGCGAAGGCCTTGCATTGAAAATCCATCTTGAAAATTTGCACTTCGTCATTTATGTTCTTGATGGGGGATCTTCCTGCCTCTTGGAACTTTTTTGATTCGTGATACTTTTGATTCAACTTTTTTTATCTTTCGTGGACCTTAATGATATTCTGATCAGTTTTTTGGGATACAGATTGTTCCATTTTTCCCAACTTATGCTTTAGTATAATTTTTACTTTCAAATAAAACTATTCGAACGAGCATTATCTAGCAAGCAATCACTTTTCTCTACATCACCGATGTATGTTACACCGTGTAAGGCTGGTTTCATACCCACCGGTTGCGATCGGACGGACGCTTTCTGGACGGTTTTCAATGTTGAAGTGAAGCAATTGTGGCAATAGCGTCTTTTACATACACCGGTGCCGACAGGCTACCGGCCGGCAACTGAGTGTCGACAGATGACTCCACTACGGAAGAATATCCGGCCGATTATTTGCGGCGTAGTGGTATCAACAAATGGATTGGTTCTTCCACATCAAACGCTCGTTCCATAATTCATTCCAACTTCAACAACAGGGGTGTATAGATTCAATTTCCTCTAGTGATCATTATCCCATAGATTTCCATTTGAATATATTATTACACATTTGGATAGGTTGTATGCAGTTTCTCATTTTAGTGTTCTGCTGTTGAAGACTTGGTTGTAGTCCAAAGAGAGTAAACGTTATCTGAGTAGGAGAGTCCATAAGACCATGGTGACACTAATAGAAAGAGATGAAAGATCATTTGCTAGTCATAGTGACGTATATGGACATGTCATGGCCACCATTCTCTCTGGACAGTGGTGGACTAGCGCACTCCGCAGTTTGGTATATGAGAGCTACAGGCTCTTGAATGTATATTGGACCACCCTGTATGTTACGCGGGCCACTTGTACTCATGTCCATGTACGTCACTATGACAGGTCAATGCTTCAAGATTCTGATTGGCTAGAGCTTATTAGTGCCTCCTATTCAGATAACGTTTACTCTCTTTGGTTGTAGTCGACTGTGTAGTTTATCAAATGTCGAAATCGACATACGGAAATAATTGAAAAACGTATCTTCGATTCTTCTCAAATTCTCAAATAACGTTTAGAAAGCTGCGACTTCTTCTCTTTTTATATCAGGATGAGTCTGGTATATTCTATTGCGTCTTTTTTCTGTAGACGTCGTCGCAATAGCCTCAATTCAATACCATAATCGTGGGCTACTTTAACCCTGGGGTCCTTCTTCGGTCCAAAGTAAAAACAAAATGAAACGTCCTCTAATTACCTTCCGGAAGCAGTTTTCGAAATAGTTCCGGTTTTTTCTACTAGGGCGCAGCACCATGCAGCGACTGATGTGTATTGAGTAGTTCGCTAGTTCCCGCTAGTACCACCACTTGTGGCTTGGTTTTCTTTTTGTTAAAACGTGTTTTTTTAACCTCTCAAACTTTCACCTGTCAGAGCTGTTCTACATCTTTTACAAGTTTGGTAAGTCTTCTGTAACACTCAGTTTAATACTTTGCAGTGGTATAATTGTGTTTGTCCTTACTGTTTAGGTTTTTATTATGATATTCAATATTGATAATTACAGCTCTGGTAACCTCCAAAGTATGACCTACTTTGGCCCAGCATTTTTCAGGGCCAAAGTAGGCCCTACTATTTGTGAACTTTGTTTTCTCTTTTTTATAACAGCGAAATATTTATCCGCCATTTGGAACAGAAAAGGCAAGAAGTTGTCAAGCCCCGAATAACAAAAAGACAGAAACTAGAAGTTCCTGCTGGTAAAGGTATAACTGCCAATTATATTCTTAACTATCAAGAAAAACGAAAGAATCAGCAAGATAGAAAAAAGAGAAAAAGACAAGAGAAAAGAAAAAAAAAAGGAAAGGAAAAACAGGAAGAAAAAAACGACAGAGGGATCTGGAAAAGAAATAAAGAGTTAAAGGCCAATACCTGAAGAGGAAAATCACCAAAAAGTATGAAGTGTCATCAACGGATGAATATACCGGTAGTGACAACTACAGCCTCGTTTCATCAGGCCACAGTGACATAGTGTTTTCAAAGGATGATGAAGAAGAGTTGGAAACTGTTGGCAGCCCCCAAGAAAGCCTTACTAATTTTGAACCAGTTGCATCTACTTCTTCCAACGACAATCTGGGAACTGTTGGCGGTCCGCAAGAAAATCGCGCAAATATTTACCCGGTTGTGTCAACGTCTTTCGACGCCATTAATCCTCAAGAAAAAAGAAAAATCTTCAAGACGGAAATTTTGTAGTTGTTGAATGGAATGGGCTACAGTTCCCCGGAATTGCTGTTCACATATCAGAAGAAGGTGCTATGTATGGAGTGCAATGAACAGTGTTGGAAATGGCCTGAACAAAAGGACTCTATTATTATTCTACAAATGGAACGATATTAGGAAAATAATCCATCCTCCAATACTTATGAAAAGAGAACTTTTTTCCATCCGCAACATGGAGTGAATATGTATATTTGTACATTTTTATAAAAATTGACTTGTTTAACTTAATTTAAAATATATTTTTCTTTCATGTAAATGGACTTTCCAATGACCCCAAGTCTTTCTTTGGCCCTAGCTATTCATACCACGCTTGAAAGTAGGTGAAATAATTTTGGGCCGAAGTAACCCCAACCCAAGGGTAACCTTAGCCCAAGTAGAAAAATCAAAAAGAGGTAATACCCCTTTTAAAAAACACAGAAAGGCCTTATACATTTCATTAAGAATAGTCTAGTTGTGTACAAAAATTAGCAGAGGCCTAGAAGTAGGAAAATACACAGATTTATTGGGACATGATTGACATTCTTCCAAAAAGTGGACCAAAGTAGCCCACGTTTACGGTAATTTGGTTAAGGTCCGTTGTCGATGAACGACGATGATATGCTGACTCAATGGTATGTGTGAAAATACTTGTGAATTGCAAAAAAACGACTGGCGAGCGTCCGACCAGTCGCAACCGGTCTGTATGAAACCAGCCTACGTGTTGATACGAGTGAAGTTCTATTCGTAGTTAGTAACTTGAAGTTCCTTGAGGACAAGTGTTAGATCTGTGGAGAATTTGTTGTGTCTGAATGTATATTCAATACCTTTTTACTTGATCTTATACTTCTAAAACAGATTTCTAGCAGCGCTCTGCCCGTTTTCACATAATGCTGAGTTGTCCTTTTTCAATAAGGGCCATATAAAGGCATTCGTTCAGTCCACCGTCATTTGATTCATTCTCCAAATTCACATTTAACATTTCACTTATTTTTTGCGCAGTAGGTTCTGTCACTTTTTCACCATTTCTCATGTTATGTTACTCTCTCCTCTGCATTTGTTATATTTCAGCGTTTTCATTTTCTTTAATTTTTGTTCATTTGTTGGTTCTCCTGTACTGATTCCGTTCTCTTCTTGCAAGAACCATCCGTTTTGTATTTCTTTTTCCTTGAACTCTCCCCCATTTATCAACTCATTGCAATGGTCCTTCCACACCTTTCGTACATCTTTTATCGATGTCACTTCATTGTTCTTTGAGTAACTTTATCAACTGTTTTTTATGTTTCTTGGTGAAAACATCTGATAATTCCTTCATTTTGATCTTGCTTTATATCCTCGTCAGACTCACAACTCAAATTAGTGCGGCATCTATTCGGTCCTTTTGAACTATAATTTATGCGTAGTTCATGAACTAGTACCTAGATGGGGTTGATAAAATTTGTACACATATGTGGGTATTGGGTCCAACCTCAAAACATGGGCAAAGTGCACATTCGTAGTTCCAAATTACACAGTTGTGTTCAAATAGATACGAAACAAAAGTTTTGGATTTTTTTATGCACTTTATACTGGTGCGTTTATTTTTGGGTTTCCTTAAGGTTCGATTTGGTAACCTCGGGAGGTGCAAAGGTACATTTCCAAATTTTCCAACGGTAGTTTTTAGGGATTCATGTTCGTTTTCCTCTTCGTCAAAGTTTGATTCCATCAAAGCACTAGTAACTCCCCTTGTAAGGCATTCAGCAATTCGAATTTTGAATTCAATTAAATCCAAAATATCTTTAATTTTATCTCCAAATCCTGCCAGTCTTTTCTTTACTGGAGCAATCCATTCACTGCAGCACAATCCATGAAATGTGCAAAAATTCCTACAGGCCTTTTCCTCGTTTCATGATAACTCTGGTAGGCAAGTATCATTCTATTGGCCACATCTACTCCCCACATATTTGCATTGTAATGCTTCACTACCAAGATTGAGGAATCTCTATGTATTTTTTATATGGTTTGGAATACCTTCTACACCTATGCGGAGATTCAATAGTGTGCGCTGAGATGCCTCAGTAATAGCTTTCTTGTCCATCCGCTTAATAAGAGTTATTTTTTATCTTCTCCAATTTTTGATATTATGGTTCCTTTTTCCATTCTTCCAATATTGTACTCGGTAGAAAATCACACATTAAGGAACGTGTCTGACATTGTAGTTCCTGTACCAGATATTCCTTTAACCCTCAACTCATCTAGAAGGGTAACACTTGTGAAGGAACGATCAAAATTAATGTTAGTTTCAAGACGACAGCTTTTACTGAGACGTGAAACTGCTCTTTCCCCCTGATATGAGGTGTTCCTTCTCGGTGTCTTCTAGAAAATTTGTAGGTTTTCTTCGATAAATTTCAAAATTAAGAATCCTGACGTTTGGTGATGCTAATGAATATCTGAAATCGCTCAAGAATGCCTACTTTCTCGGAGCAACTTCAGACCCCAAAATACGCTCATCTAGTATTTTAGTCCTTTGCTAAGAAACGAATTTTCCCGGACCGAAAACGGCCCGGGAAAATTTCTGCCAGCCTAGGCCGTCAAAATCGGTCCCTACCGGTTTTTTATATATATTTTAGACAGTAACTAAATACACGCAAACAACCAACTCACATTAGGAACATTTATTGAATATATTATTACACATGTGGAACGTTTATAATAACTTATTTTGTATATTTATAGTTATGTTGCAGTTTATACAATTATTAAACATAGGCTGAACTCTACACGAGAAGTAATTCTCTTTGTCACTTCCCCCAGTGAATTTATCTGTTATGTTACCTGAATAGTCAGCAACGTTATGGCTGTTTTCTTCTTCGGCAATAATACTAATAGTGTTAGCAGATATCTCTTCGTCACTTCCCCCTCTGAATATTTCATCTGCTATGTCTACTTCATTTGTAAAAGATTCCTCTATATATCCTTCGGCAACGGTTGAGGAGTTCCATCCCCCATGACTCTTCAAAGCAATTGAATCTGCCTCAGCATTAACCAAAATTGTCGCAGAGGACCGACGGAAACAATGCTGTGTATTCATGTGCACATGGCAAATTTAAAAATGTTGCGACAATTTGAGGCATTTTGCCAAACTGATGGTTTTCCACTACTTGCCTGCAACCTTTTCCATTTGAATGTTTGAAGAAAAAGCAACAACTTTCAAAATTTTCTGGACCAAGTGTAGCTCGTCTTTTTTTCTTGGCAATAATCCATGAAACGTTTGTAAGTGTATTCATATTTTGCCTTGGATTTATTTGGCAATAAATTTAAGATACCATTTTTAGCAGCAATTACTTACTCTGGTGGTGTCGCGCACACCTGGACATCATCATCACTGGCCATTTTGGATATTTTTAAATATTTTTTAGGGATAAATAGGTATTAAACCGTAATAAGTAGCGAATCTCTGACTTTTGTCACAACAATAAACAAACAGTGATAATCAAGGAAACTTTTTTGAAAAAGTTTTCATCACAGTACTGTCTGAATTTTTTTATTGAATTGGGAAGTACAAAAAAAAAGAAGTGGAAATGTTAAGAAAACTGCACCAGGATCCAATCCCCATGAAAATGGTAGAATGGAAGGACTTGACCGCATTCCTAAAGAAGGCAGAAGCCAGGACCATATAAAATTTGTCGATCAACCTGAAGCTAGCGATAATGAATATGTCGATGACACACCAACAGACGTCTAATTCAGGGGAAAAGTGTCATGAGTCCAGGGTTGAAGATTTTTTTTCTCGTTATGTCACTAGTTTTGGAAAGAAAAAAAGTTATGTTATTTTTTGTAATAAATATATTTTTCTCCAAAAATTATTTTTGGAACTTTTTTTCGTCAATTGCAATGTGTAAGTAAATTTGTATTTTTATTTTCTCGAAATCCGTCTCAGTGGACTAAGGTTGTTTTTCTCCTGTACCCTTCAAATGGTTGTGTCATTCAGATAGGTTTCAGGAAATAAGTTGATTTTCTCAACTTTTCTAGATGGACCACACAGTCTATTTTACAATATTAATATATTTATGGTATATTGTTAGTCCTAGACGTGTTTTATGTTTTTTGAAAATCGAAGTTCAGACTAAATTTGTATCCCAATTAAATCATAACAAATGTACTTGGAGTGAATTGTTCACTACAACGAAAGTATAATCATGTGTGGATTTGAGGAAACTTTTGATAATCTACTTCTCCATTTCATTTGAAATGAGGACAATCCAATTGAAAATCTGAAAAAAAAACAATTCAGATGTGGAAATCTCAAAAAAATAGATAAAAAAGGATTTTTTGATCATATTTTGTTTTGTTTCATATTTGTCTTCGTTCATGTTCGTCTTTCATTGGAAATTTTCCTGAAGACTCTTTGAATTAGCGATATAATCAGTGGTTCTATAAGAGGTGCTAAGGCAAAAAAAATATCCATGAATCCAATCCGATTAATTGTTTGCATTTGCTGAAACATACAGTTTTTATGTTAATATTTTGATGAAAATCATTGCATTATTTCAGACCTGATCATGTTGGCAAGGAGATGATTAAAGTTATCAAAAATGCCCCCAACGGAACCATATGGGTGGTTGAAGCTGGAGAACCCGCCTATGAGTACATTCCAACAAGCAGAAGACACCCGTAAGATGATTCGAAAAAGATTGCCATTATTAATTGTTTTATTTTTCCCGAAATGTAAAATGTATTCAATGATCCTCGAGATCAGTCAATAAAAACCATTATTGATGAGTTTGTATTTGTTTTGATCGATCCTCCCCTTTGTTTCGAATTGGCTCTTTCAGTGGATTGCATAGACAAATATATAGATAAAAAGTTCATTGTATTATAAGTTATTGTTTTTCTCCTCACATGCGGTGTCTGAGTAGTACAGTGAGTTTGAATAAAATAGAAAATTTTCAAAACGTGTTAGTGTTAGCGGAAAGGAGAATATATATATATATATATTTGAAAGGGAGGAATATCGAGGGGACTGTTAAAAACAAAATGGAAGAAATTTAATGGACATAGCCCCCAAAAAAAAGTGTTAACCGTAGACACGTGTTTTGGGCTTTCAGCCTTCATCAGTACGCTGAAGAAGTGCAAGGATGAACAACACTTGGTAGTAAACGACAAATCAATGGAGTTAACAAACAGAAGCCAGCCGCACATTTGTGGTTTCGGTTAGCAGACCCTGCATTCCAGGGCAACAACCAACGTCACCACGGAGGCAGCTATATCTATTAAATTTCTTCAATTTTGTTTTTAACAGTACCCTCGATATTCCTCCCTTTCATCTTTATAATCCTGGACTCGGATATCACACAGGTAGCTATAGCTGCCTCCGTGATGACGTTGGTTGCTGCCCTGGAATGCAGGGTCTGCTAACCGAAACCACAAATGTGCGGCTTGCTTCTGTTTGTTGACTCCGTTGATTTGTCGTTTACTACCAAGTGTTGTTCATCCTTGCACTTCTTCACCGTACTAATGAGGGCCGAAAGCCCGAAACACGTGTCTACGGTTATCACTTTTCTTTGAAGGCTATGTTCATTAATTTTATTCCATTTTGTTTTGAACAGTCCCCTCGATATTCCTCCCTTTCATCTTTATAATCTTGGACTAGGATGTCACACAGGTAGCTGCCTCCGTGGTGACGTTGGTTGTTGCCCTGGAATGCAGGGTCTGCTAACCGAAACCACAAATGTGCGGCTGGCTTCTGTTTGTTTACTTCCAAGTGTTGTTCATCCTTGCACTTCTTCACCATACTGATGATGGCCGAAAGCCCGAAACACGTGTCTATGGTTAACACTTTTCTTTGAGGGCTATGTCCATTAAATTTCTTCCAGTTTAATTTATATATTGTGTGTCAAAGCAGAAATCGACGAGCATATCCATATTTTTATTCGCTTCCCAAAATGGTACACATCATATGTTATTGCTAAATTTGATATATTTAATGACACTTCTGTCAAGAAGAGTTGTTACCACTAAGTTTCCTAGAAAACCCGTCACTTCTGGTTGTTTTTGCCATTTTTGCGAATAACTCATACGCATTTCCAGAAAAAAATTGCAGAAATCTTTCGTAGATATAAACATTTTCTACAAAAAAATGTGCATTTCCATGTAATAGTGAGTGACATCCAGACTTGACTCCCATTTTTGAAAAACATGACGCATGTGTCACTTTAAATACCTAGGCTATTCAGTATAGAGGGGAGTTCTTTGAACTGCTCTGCTCTGCTTTTCTTTTTAGTATCTTGAACCATCAATTGTATAGGACTGGAGTTTTCTTGGGTATTTGGTTCGTGGTAGGAGTAAACAAATAAAACTAGTAGATTTTCATCTTGTATTCAAGGGATGTGACGTTTCGCATGAGAATTCTAAGCTTCATCTGACATTTTTTTATAAAACCACGGTTAAAATTCTCAAGCGAAACGTCACATCCCTGAATACAGATAATTACTAGTTTATTGTTACTCTACAGACCAAATACCAAAACTCATCTATATATATATATATATATATATATATATATATATATATATATATATATATATATATATATATATATATATATATAACCTGTGGTAGAAGTCCATTGTATCTCGAAGTGGAGTGGTATTATTTTATGAAGACGACTTCGAATTTTTCTACTAATAATAATAATAATAATATATATATATATATATATTGTTTCCCAATGTGTGTTACAGAAAAATATTTTGTGTCCAGCAAACCATGTATGTTTTTATATAAAAAAAAATAAATAAAGAATTGAAAATGTCCCCGGCCAGGTCTTCTCCTACGAACTACAAGAACATTGTTTTCAAAGAATCCAAAACCCAAGAAAACCTCCCCAAAAAAAAATCTCTCAAAAAGGATTCAAGAATCATACAAAACTTATATATATATATATATATATATGTATGTATATATATATATATATATATATATATATATATATATATTATATATATATATATATATATATATATTTTTTTTTTTATTGGTTTTTATATTATATATATATATATATATATATATATATATATATATATATATATATATATATATATATATAGCCTACTAACGATGCATATAGAAGGTTCTATTCTGAGTTGCGCTGATGACACCGCGATATTTTGTCAGTCAGAAAGTTGGAACAACCTTAAAAATTAAAGTTGAATCTGACTTTAAAGTCATGAGAGATTGGTTCAGGAATAAACAGCCTATTCTAAATATAGAAAAAACTAAATATCCCCCTTTTACTTCATACGCAAACAACTTGCCCTTGTATTTCGACCGAGAAACTGAGATACCAGAAGGAGAGTCAATCAAATATTCAGGAATAATTATTGATAGGCCTTAACGATGGGATTTACAAGAGACAAGAATCACTAACAAGTTGAGAGGACTGCTTCCACGTATTAAATTCCTCAAGGGATATTTAGATGCATGCCACTTGAGAATCATATATTATTCCCTTATCGAATCTCAACTCACCTATGGGATCTCAGGCTGGGGAGGAGTAAATGACTATCATCTTGTTAGTTAATATCAACACCTTACAAAAATGGATTATAAGAATTATATATGTCAAACAACTAACTTACTCCACTAATTCACTATATAAAGAAAGTGGATTCTTTGAACTACTGCAAAAAAAAACCTGAAACTACTCCTAAATATTCATGAAGGAAATCTCAAGTTAAAACCAATCAAACATGCCTACCAGACAAGAATTAGTAAAAATAACGTTACAGTACCGAAATGCGAAAAAAACATAAGGAATTTATGTTATGGAATTTTTGGGACCAAATCAATTCACTAGATAACTTAAATCAATCAAACAATTTACATCCTACAAGTCAAATATAACTAAATGGTTACATCTCATCGGAAGGGATGAAATCCATGAAATAATCAACAACAGATAATTTGGTGAACAAATGCATCTATTTCCATAATCAAGACATTCAACAAGACTATATTGATCATGTCTCATGAAACTCTGAACTCTAGACAAATACGTCAACTACTTTGATACTGAATCCTAGCTAATTATAATCAGGCTTAGTTGTAAACATGTTTATCTGCAGTCATACTATACTATGTGTTTTTTAATTTTTTAACATTTTTCACTTTAATTCTTTTACCTATATATTTATACACTTACACATACACTTAAATCACATACAAGCTGTAATTAACACAGCTTCAGTGATCATTCTGTTCAATATCTAAACTATCTATTGTAAATTGTAAACTTGAATTTGAATAAACATTATTATTATTAGATAGGGAATGGAAATATATTGAAGTCTTCCTCCACAAAATAGAATATATTATTTTCAGAACATGTTCTGAAAATAATATGTTCTATTTTGTGGAGGAAGACTTTGAGATATTTCCTTTTCCTATATACTTCAACTCCACTTTGAGATAACGGACTACTTCAAAAAAATTATTATTATAATATTATCAAAATTATCTTCAAAGTATAGCAGAAATCATCGAATAATCCTTTCAGGTGCACTACTTGCTGACAGGTTTCAGATAAGGCAATGAACCCTGCCTCAGCTGATGATAACGCTACACAAGTTTTCATCTTTTCATATGTAGATCTATTGTTCCCTTCAGATATTTCAATATACTCTTCACCTGCATCCAATCATATTTATATGGTTCACTTACTCTTCTTCCTAAAAGTGGCGACACATATATCAGGTCTTGTGTTAATTGACAAATATAGCAAGGCTCCTATGGCACTATGAAAATGTTCGAATTCTTTTGACCTGTTTTTATAATACCCTGTATCCAAAGGTGTATTCGCAGTTGTGGTTGAATCCATGCCAAAATTCCTCAACACTTTCGAAATATAATTCTCCTTCATCCCTCTTGATTTGAATACCCACATAATACTCAACAGGCCCAAGACAAGTAATCTGGAATTTTTGAATATTGCTTCTTCTTCTGTGCACATGGTGGGCTGGTTCCGGAGAACCCGTGCACGTAGGCCTCTTTACTTGGGCCCATTGTGCGCCCACAAGATCTGAGAATCAGCTGGAGATGCCGATTTCTCTGACGAAACTCAGCAGTTTCGATTGCCTCATGCATGGCGCCTCCTGCCATGTTTTGATGAACTGTTATTGCAGCAGTCCCTCCATGTTTGAGATGGCCATGCTATTGGGTATTCCCAAGATTGGTTCCGGTCCGACCGGAGTCTTTCCCGATCCAATCTTGGCTACTCTGTCTGCCTCTTCGTTCCCAGGAACACCTGTGTGTCCTGGCATCCATATGGGGCTGACTTTCCTTGTTTTTTGCAAACTTTCCATGGCGTTTCTACACTCGGACACCAATTTGGATGTGATCATGTTAGATCCTATCGCCATGATTGCTGCCTTGCTGTCCGAGTAGATGGGAATAGGTCCTCGACTTCTGTTGTCGAAGCTTTCCTGAACGCAGGTGAGTATAGCATATACTTCGGCCTGGAACACTGAGGCGTATTTGCCTAGAGGAACTGAGATTTCTCTCTTTGTACCTTCCTCATATACTCCTGCGCCAGACATTCCCCCAAGTCTTGATCCATCTGTATACCAGGTTGATGCGTAGACAGGGGGGCTGCTAGGCGCAGCGTCTTTCCATTCATTGAATATTGCTTATTGATTCCTAGATGCAATTACTACATCGTCGACATATATCAAAATATATAAATCAACTGCTTGTCATTTCTGACATATAGACATTGATCGAAATCTCCCTTTCTGAATCCCATATCACGGAGTACTTTATTTATCATAGAATTCCATGTTCTAGCAACTTTTTCCAATTCATAAATACTTTTATTCAATTTTCACACTTTCTGTTCACTGCCGACTTCCACAAAGCCTTCTGTTTGTTCCAGATATATCACTTCTCCCAAGTCTGAGTTCAAATTGCCCTTTGGGGCACTTACTGTCCAGGTATTATTATTTTTCATTGCTGCAATTTCTTATTTCATAGCTATTTTCCACTCTTCTGTAGTGCTTCAGTAGGCATCTTGGGTTACAAAATAGTTTTTCTCCTTTGCATAGTCAGCTGGTGTTTTCCCAATCGCCAATCGCCATTCCTTTGTTCTTCATTTCATTAATAAAAGAAAAATCTCAATGAACAAATCACTCATGCCGGATATGCATAGATAGATAGGTAGATAGATAGATAGATAGCGAAATTAGTCCTTTTAAGAAAGGGATTAGATATAGAGGGCAAACTATACGAACACCTGATACCGGCAAGGCTTAAAAGAGAACTAACACGCACATGAGAACTATCCGATAACCAATACGGTTTCGGGGAAGGCAAGCAGACAGTAGACGCAATCCTCCAGGTGACAAAAATCATTAGAGGTGCTGCAGAATACTCGCACCCCCACCGAAGACTATTTGCAATGATCACCCTGGATGTTAAGAATGCATTCAACAGCGCATCATGGCAAATTTTCCTGGAAGAACTCAGGAAGAAGGGAGTTGATGGGAGTCTGGTGAATATTATAAATTCATACCTATCAGAGAGGCGAGTAATACTGGAGGCCGAGGGGATCAGCAGGACCATGGACATAAACAGCGGAGTTCCACAGAGATCTGTGCTGGGACCAACACTGTGGAACATTCTGTACGACGATCTACTGAAAATTAAATTGCCAGATGGTACTACACTTATTGGCTTCGCAGACGATATAGCAATGGTAGTAACTGCCAAAGAGGAACATACACTGATGAATACGGCAAACACCGCACTCATCAGAATCACGGAATGGATGGAAGGGAGAAATCTGCAGCCAGCGCTCGAAAAGACAGAGGTAGTTCTTCTGACCACAAAAAGGAAGATTGCACCGATAGAATTCAGAGTTCAAGACACCACGGTGAAACCACGTAAGGCAATAAAGTATCTGGGAGTATGGATCGACACGAAGCTAACGTTTGCCGAACACGTTAACAAGGGTATAGAAAAGGCAGAAAAAACCCTTGTGGCCTTGACCAATCTGATGCCCAACATTGGAGGTCCGAGGGCACCCAAAAAGAGAACCCTGTCGAGTGTGATACACTCCCAGGTGCTCTACGCAGCCCCGGTATGGCACACAGTTACTTGAAACAAGAAACTGGAAAAAAAACTGCAGAGAATCCAAAGACTCATGTGTATCAGGATATGCAGCGCCTACAGAAGCATATCGGCAGAAGGGGTACCACCGATAAAATTCCTCATAGAAGAACGAAAATAGACTTATAACGGTGAAGCAAGGAGCACAGCCAGAACATCGCGTATGACCAAATGGCAGAAAAAATGGAGATCTGGTACTTACGGCCGGTGAACCTACCAGCTGATACCGGATATTGCAGTCTGGTTGAGTACACCACACGGAGAAGTGGCAAGCGCTCTCAGGACACGGATGCTTTAGAAAATATATCTACGACAGAAAGAGATCGGAGACAGATAGGTGTACTTACTGCGGGGTAGTGGATGACGTGGAACACGCGCTTTTCGAGTGTCCTAGATGGCACCGGGAGAGAGATGAGTATATGAGGGAAGAAAGGACATTTAACGTATATATATATGATATCGTATAAAACCACCCGACAAATCATAGAAACCAAGGAGAAAGAGGAGAGACATAGGAGAGATGATTGAAATAAACAAAAACAGCCCACCACACTGAAGAAATGCGAAAGCGGATTCCGGTGTGGTGAGGTAAACGAGAGGAGAAGTTTTAGTCGGTGAGAATCCGGCACTCTGGAAAGGCCAGATTCTTATGTAAGATTTCCTCCCCTCAGACAAAAAAAAAGATAGATAGATAGATGGTGTTCAGAAGGGGTAGTGAAGTGAAATATATTACATTGCATCCTGTTAATATCACCTAGCCTCTCCTACCAAATACCAATTCTCACCTCCCAGTGGTGGACCCCGATAACCCGAGCAACCCTGCACGAGACTGGGTAACCAACTCCAGTGGAGAGCAGGGTCAGGGCAGACAAGAATGGAAGCCTAATACTAAGGTGTAGCACCATCGCGCACAGGGGATGTGTCTTGAGCGATGCCCTGGACACTTGGCGACATCCACGGGACATCAGCCCTAGCGTGGTAAGGGCGCACTGCCACGCCGGACAGATAGGTCGTTCCTACTCGTGGGAATAGAATGGCAGATCAAGAAAAAAACAAATAGACTTAGGAAAAAATGAGGAGAAGAGAAATGATGAAGATGAGAGAGGTCCAGACCCTTCCAAAAGAATGGATTCCATCCGAAGGACTCCAACCAAGACGAGAACCTCCTCTCTCAACAGGGAGGGATAACCTCGACCTACGAAATGGAGATACAAGCAAGCGAAAACGGGCAGAAGACAAAAACCAAACAGAAGGACGAATCTTTCAAATGACCTTGGAAAGCTGATAAATCAGATCAACCGACTGGATCTAGTGATCAGAGACATGTACACACCCAAGCAGGAAGTGAAGGATACAGCTAGCAGGATCAGCCTCTACGCCGAACAACTACAGAGCAAGGTGATGGCAAACTGGTTTAAACGAGTAGTCGACGACACTGGAGACATCGAAGTGCAAGCCACGGCCGCCGAGGCTCAAGAGCTACCTAGAGAGATAGCTCAACTGAAAAAAGAGAGTGATATAAAGGAAAATGATATCATGGTACAGTGCGATGAATGCCAAACCGTTACAAAAAAACTAAAGAGGAAACGCCTCCTAACAAAGGATAAAACCTTCGAAAATTTCCAAAAAGTAACAGAAGACGACTGGGCCATCGGACTGATTCCGAAAATCGAGGTGCAAAACAGAAATATCTGGGAAGCTCCGCAAGATCACGATGTTGTACTACCCTGCAACTCAAACTTCAAAAACGTTAACGGGTTAGTTGAAACAGCCATCAACAAGCTCGGTGGGAAGGACGGCCTCAAGAAACAAGGCAAGCAGAAAGGTGAGGTGGCCATCATGATACACTCACTAGGCTTCCCAGATAACGACGGAAACGGGAGCGAGTAGAAGTCGAAGATGAGACCCTGTTTCAGGCGATGGAAAAGATAAAAAGCCATATGGTAAGACAAAAAAATACGGCCCTGGCTGTACCAGAACTGGATGGAATAGGGGGAATAATGTTCACCAGGATATTGGAATGTATGTTCGCAGACTCCGAAAAACAGATCACAATGTACGGTTTGGAAAGGCATAGCAAACAACCCCCGAAGGTTGTTCCGACCACAACAACAAAAAAGGGGAGGCTAATAGCGTCAACGGAAACAAGGGTCAGACAAAAAAAACAATAAAGCCAAAACACGAAGCAATCCTGATTCAGAGGAAAGGCAAAACCTAAAACAGAGCTACTAAAACAGTCCGACAAGCAATAAACCCCAGTGATCTAGGTGTTGATGTTGAGGAAGTAATAAGAACCAGAAATGGAGACCTGCTACTTGCCATCCAAAATGGGGCCAACAAGGCGGAAATTCTCAAAAGAGAGATCGAAAATGAAATTCCAGAAGCGAAGACATCACTCCAATTGAATAAACGAGTGGTTCACGTGAAAGGCATGGACGAAGCTGTGACGGAGGCGGAGGTGAAAGATGCCATCACTAAGTCTTCTTCGGTCGCCCTAAAAAATTTTGAAGTGAGAACACTGCGGCCAGCCTACGGAGGCAAACAGAACGTGACGGTCATACTGTCAGAAGTAGATGCCAAAAACCTAATCCGGCTGGAAAAAATAAAAATTGGCTGGACGGAATGCAGAGTGATGGAACGAAAAAAGAACTGAAATGCTACCGTTGCTGGCAACACGGACACGTAAAAGCGGAATGTAAGGGACCAAATAGGAGGAGGCTATGTCTAAGGTGCGGAAAAGATGGACATAAAGCAGCTGCATGTACAAATAGGGTCTACTGTGTACATTGTAAGCAAGAAGGACACCAATCGGGAAATCCTAGGTGCTCGGGAATTCAGAACGGAGGAAAAATGACACCACCGAACACAGACTCCAATGAAAGTACTACAAATAAATACGAATAGAAGTCAGCCGGCGCATGACTTGGCGCTCGCAACTGCAAATGACATAGGAGCGGGAGTACTCCTCATCAGCGAACCCAACCGTAGCGCGATTAGGAATAGGAAAGACTGGGTCTTCGATGAGAATATAGACTGCGCGATAAAGATAATGGACCAGAAGATAACTCTGAAAAATCAAGGTGCTGGTAGGGGCCTCAGCTACATAACAACACCAACATGTACTATATTTAGCTGCTACACATCAGGCAATGACGACGTGCAAGACCTCCAGGACACTCTTCATCAAATCGAAGGAAACATCAGAATGAACAGAGAAAAGGCCATAGTTGCGGGTGACTTCAACGCAAAGTCACCGCAATGGGCATGATCTTACAGACGGAAGAGGTCAAATCATACAGAGTGGATGGCTGCGAACCATTTTATTATCGCGAACCAAGGGGAAAAGCCCACCTTCCAAAGGCTGGACTATTCCTCAATCTTAGTCCTCACTATAACTACGGAAGATCTTCGAGCTAAAATCACAAATTGGGAAGTTAACGACAGAGAATCCCTCAGTGATCATAATTATATCATATTCGATATCAGTGAAGAGAAACCGTTGATACCAACACGAGAAAACAAAGTTGGCAGGTGAGGAAACTCGACCGCCTCAAACTCATTCAGGCCTTGGATGGAATCGAACAAGTAGAAAACAACATCACGCCTGAGGGCTTCTACAGCTACGGCCTATGGGGAAAAAACAACCAGTATACTGGTGGAACGAGCATATAGCAAGTTCCCGCAAAGAATGCGTAAGGAAGAGGAGGGCATACACGCGAAGCGAAAAGAGGGACCCAGCTCAAACACGCCAACTGCTCTGGGAGGAGTACCAGGAGGAGAAGAAAGAACTCAGAAATGAAATCAAAGCAGCTAAGAGAGCTTGCTGGAAAGCACTCATCACCAACATAGACTGTGATAACTGGGGATAAGCCTACAAGATAGTCATGAAAAGAATTGTAGGGTATCCACCCAAACCGATGCTGACGATGGGAACAATGGAAGAAATGGTAAACCACCTCTTCCCCCTTCATCAGCAAGTGATATTTGACTGTGATAATAGGAATAGATTTTCAAATTTTATAAAAGAAGAGCTTCAAACGGCGTGTAAAAAGATCAAAAACAACAAAGCACCGGGACCTGGGACCGGGACCCCGAAATCATCAAACTAGTAGCCAGTGAAAGACCGGAGTACACATTGGCAATATACAATGACCTAGCAGCTAGAGCCAACTTCCCAAAAGCATGGAAGTGCGCGAAACTGGTTCTACTAAGAAAAGAAAAGAAACCTCTGGACAACCCCTCCTCCTATAGACCAATATGTCTACTAGATGTGGGGGGGAAATTGAACGAACATCTTATACTTATAAGGTTGAAGGAAGAGCTACAGCGCACCGACGGTCTGTCATAGAAGCAGTTTGGCTTCAGGGAAGGCTGCTAGACAGTAGATGCCATAAAAAAAGTACTAGAAATAGCCAGAGAAGCAGCAGCATACAAGGCATCACATAGGAGGCTATGTGCGGCCATAACATTGGATATTGAGAATGCTTTCAACACTGCCTCATGGCAACTAATTCTAGACGAGTTGAGGAGAAGAGGTAAAGAGGAGAACCTTATAGGCATCATGGCCTCGTATCTGTCGGAAAGAACAATTATTCTGGGAGCAGAGGGCACGTCGAAGACGATAGAAACAAGTAGTGGCGTTCCGCAGGGATCAGTACTAGGACCGACCCTGTGGAACATCATGTACGATGGACTACTGGGAATGGAACAACCGAAGGGTATAAGGTTGGTGACGGCCAGAAATGAAGAGACTCTAATGAATATAGCAAACACGAGTCTGCAGCGAAAGGTGTTCAAATTGGATGGATAAGCACCAACTGCAGTTAGCACCACAGGAAACTGAGGCTGTCCTCCTCACAACTAGAAGAAAAATAGGACCGACAATTCTCAATGTTCAAGGGAAAGAGGTTAAAATTGCAGAGTTATAAACTATCTAGGGGTCTGGCTGGATACGAAACTGACTTTTGCAGAACATATAAACAAAACGATAGATAAAGTCGGAAAAACAGCATCAGCGCTCGGCAGTCTCATGCCAAATGTCGAAGGCCCCGAGCGTCAAGAAGACTTCTTCTTGCCAGCGTTGTCCATTCGCAGCTGCTCTATGCTGCGCCATTGTGGCATACAGTCACAACAAATAAAAAACTATCTCAGAGACTAATGAGAGTTCAACGGCAGATGTGCTTACGGGTGTGCAGTGCTTATACAACCTATTTTTTTTTTTTATGTTCTGGTTCCCACGAAAAGGGATATTCTGTAATGTTCAGAGAACATCGTGGGAACCAAGGGAAAGAAGGTAGGAGTTGGTGTTCTTCTTAAATTTCTGGAGGTTGTATGCCTCGGGGAACACCTCCCTAGGCAATGAGTTCCAAAGCCTCGCTGTTCGTTGGATGAACGAGTCTTTGGAAAGTGATGTTCTGCAGGTCTCCAAAGTGACCACGAAGGGGTGTGATGACTGAACTTGACGGGTTAGTCTCGAAGAGACTGCCAAAGCAGGAACGATTGTTGATATTTCAGAAGAGCATCGCCCATGAAAATATCTATAAAATA
This sequence comes from Gonioctena quinquepunctata, assembly GCA_018342105.1. NCBI lineage: Eukaryota > Metazoa > Arthropoda > Insecta > Coleoptera > Chrysomelidae > Gonioctena > Gonioctena quinquepunctata. The sequence goes on from JAFIRS010001003.1 coordinate 98,369, forward strand.
GAGACAAATCACCAACTTTTCTACGGTGTTCCAGACAAGTGAGCGAGTTTGTAAGCGAGGCATCACCGACTAGACGAATTGCCCTTTTTTGGACAGAATCCAATGGCCTCAGGATATGTTTAGGTGCCGCGCTCCAAATATGGGAACAGTATTCCAGGACAGGTCGGATCTGTGCCTTATAGATCCTAAGCAGCTGAGTGGGGGTGGAATAGCTCTTGGCACGAAACAAAAAACCAAGTTTTTGGGATGCACTTTTGGCAATGGACCTCACGTGATTTTCCCAGGAAAGGTTATTGCTGATAGTAATACCAAGCATCGATATGGATGACTTCAGTGGTATGGTTACTCCTGACAAAGTTATGTTAGGCACAGTGAGATCGGCTTTTCTAGAGAAAACACATGCTTGTGTTTTGTTTGCATTGAATTCTACCAAGTTATTAGATCCCCACTCGAGAATTGTTGCTAAGTCCATATTTATATTATTAACATTTCTTCCTCGTTCATTTCTGGTTTCACGGGCTGATATAGGGGCCCTGGAAGAGAAAGCGGTATGGAGGGTACTATCATCGGCAAAGCTGTGTACTGGACATGAAGTTGCTTTCAACAGGTCGTTGATGTGAAGTAGAAATAGTGTTGGTGCGAGAATAGATCCTTGCGGAACACCAGCATTTATGAGTAGAGTGTCAGATGAAACTCCATCGACCACTACATGGAGAGACCTGTTTGAGAGAAAACTAGCAAGCAGAGAACACAGCTGAGGGGGCAAGCCATAAGACAGAAGCTTGGCGAGGAGTCCCTGGTGCCAAACTCGATCGAACGCCTTGGAGATATCTAATGCCACAGCTAAAGTTTCTCCATACTTTTCAATAGATAGCTGCCATATATGTGAGACGTAAGCGAGCAGGTCACCAGTTGATCTCTGATGGCGGAAGCCATATTGCCTATCGTTGACAATTCCTGAGTCTTCCAGATATTTCATGAGCTCGATGTTGATGGCTTTTTCCATGACCTTTGAAATAATAGATAGCAGTGCAATAGGTCTGTAGTTGCTAGGTAGGGCCTTTTTGCCTTTTAGGGACTGGCTGTACTCTTGCAATTTTCCAATTGGACGGAAATACCCCAAATTGTAAGAGTGGTTGAACAACTTGCAAAAAACAGGTGTTAGTTCGGGGGCACATTTCTTGAGAACAATCGGCGGGATTCCGTCAGATCCACAGGCTTTGTTGGTGTTGAGACCCAGCAAAATATTTCTGATAGTACGTTGGCGAAAGGTGATCTCGGGCATGTGACTGTCAATAGGTGTAATGTTCGGGGGTTGTTTTCCCGATGAATCCAGAGTGGAATTTCCAGCAAATAGGTGCGCAAAGATATTGGCTTTTTCCTGGGCAGTCGTTGCTAGTGTTCTATCTTCTTTGGTGAGAGGAGGAAATGAGCTGGAAGTGAAGTTTCTTTCCACAGCTTTGGCGAAAGACCAAAATGAACGGGATCCGTTAGGACATTCAGCAAGTTTTGATCTTATTTTGGCATTGTGGGCATCTTTTGAGCATTCTATTGTCTCTTTGCATATGCCTCTAGCCTCGACATATGCTGCTCTGGTCTCAGGGCCCGGATTTTTTAGCCATCGATGGTATGCTGCCTGTTTGGAAGCCACAGCTCTAGAGCAGTTTCTGTTAAACCAGGTTTTATCGGATGATGTTCAAATCAAACGAGGGAGTGGTAGTAATCGCTGGAATCCCTCCTATAGAACTTCAAATCCAAGAGAGAAATGAAAAATACAACCGAGTACCCTGAGACACGGCTATAGAGTTGATTTAATGACACGCTGGCAAGAAAAGTGGAATTAGGGAAAGTATGGGCGCTGGACCTGGAGCCTCATCCAGGACATACAAAGATGGCTTGACAGACCATTTGGAGAAGTCGACTACTCCCTCACACAAGCATTGACAGGTCACGGATGCTTCAGGAAATACCTCTTTGAACGGAGGAGAGCAGAGTCGAATGATTGTGTATACTGCCAAGCAGTTGACGATGCGGCACATACCTTGTTCCTATGCCCCAGATGGGGTGACACAAGGAGACAATATGAATCTTCGAACAATAGGATATTCGACGCCCAAAACATGATGGAGGGATTGATGGCATCTGAGGAAACGTGGAAACAAACATATAGAACTGTATGATCAATAATAGAAACCAAGGAAAGAGAAAGCAGAATTCCCTGAAGGAAAGGACAGCCCTCACACTGAAGTAATGCGAAAGCGGATTCCGGTGTGGGGGGTAGGACGAAAAGAGGAGAGGTTTTAGTGGGTGAGAATCCGGCACCCTGGAAAGATTTCTTCTCCTCTGAAAAATAAAATAAGAAATAGAATAGATAGCTAGATAGATAGATAATATTATTGAATCAATGTTACATTACAGGGTAAATGCTATACTTTAACAGAATGACATATTTATATTTTTGGTATATGGTAGTCTGGTGTATATACTCCATATACACCAAACTACCATATACCAAAAATATAAATATTAAAAAAACTTTTTCAAAGACAAGCTTTTATTCAAATACACTGAAGTGTAAAAGTAAGTTTTTAGTTCCAATACAAAAGCATTCGAATTTGTATCTCACCGAGTAACCTACGTTACCCATTCTTGTACATGGACATGCATAGTTTGTAGTGGTTCTACCCTTTGTGTCCGTACGCCTATGGTCATTATGGCAACGCGAGTGACAAGTTAGAGTGCCGATCCGTTCGGATGACAGTCGTGGTCTGGACTGTAAATGACAGCCACGTTATTTTTTGAGTTGTATTTTGCATCCTTAAAATTACCTTTTGTTAGTAGGATATTTATGTTGACGAGTATTATAGTTGTGTCCAGTATATGAGTGATTCATTGCTAACAACCAATTGCCCTATAAAGAAATCACTACCTGGGATAATACTGAAATTCAGAGTCTCAAGTGCTTTCAGCCGCACCTATTCATTTTTGGCGCCCAACTCGTGGCTAGAGGTGATTCAGTTGTTAGTGGAGGAAATCCAACGAATCTGGAATGCAGGAAATAGTGCAATTGTCGTCTGAATGCATAAGAAGCAAGTGCATACTACCAAATTATTCTTTGTGATGGGAATCGTTGTTGGCGAGGCCGTATAGAAACAGTGTCGAGCAGCTAGCATCACGCTGATTGGTCGAGACTAAGATGTCTAAAAACCCTGGTGAATGAACTGATTCGATATTGTTTAGATTTTCGAGGGGACACCACCTGTTACTTCAACAGAGCTTCTCTCTCTGTGGTAGATGGCGCCGTCCAAAAATATTTGTCTATATTCTCGCTCAATGTCAGAACTTAATTTCTGACATCTGCAGCATCTTATATGAAATTATTACCCGTGTTTTGTCGGTATCTATTCGTTTTCCATCTCTTCGATTTGAAATCTTGCTTAGCTCAAACCTGAGTTTGTTCTTTGAAAAAGCACCGTTCATCAGTTCATTAGTGCGTGAGGAATTGTTTACTTTCAGGTAGTGAAGTGTGTAAGGATACTTTTTGTATAATGGGCCACATCTTGACGAATAATGATATTTCCATAGTTCATCATATTGTATGCATTAAATTTTATATTTTCCGAAATTTAATGACAATTTCATTTCCAATGCTCCGTCTGTCAAAATGCAGTTAAGCTCAAATTCAAATGGTACAAAATACGAAAAACAACACGACAGTGCTTTCTTTGTGCAATGTTCGGGGGCTTCTAATTCCAGCTTTGGTATTGGTGAAGTTTGACAGATGTCTCTTCTCAACCAATAGCAAAGCTAGAATTAGAACCCGCAAACAGTTCGCCTCAAGAAAAAATCTGAAGAAATAAATATACCCAGTTACTGAATTGAAACTAAAACGAAATTGGCGCCATCTGACACGCTAGTAATCTCTTTTATCAAGTAGGCCAAGTGTCGCCTAGTCGATCCCAAACTTCTACAGGTATAAGTGCAAGCACCAGGGTTTTTATACATCTTAGTCGAGACCGGTCGAAGATCCAGAATTGTATACATACACAACAGGTCCAGAGGCAGCGTAACCAGTTGTCGCATTCATCCGTTCATCGAGGGAAAACCGGTGAGAACTTTCCAATTTCAAACGTTGTGATCCTTCAGGAGGCGTTCATTGACATTGAAAACTGTATCGACGTGCGATATCGATGAGATTTCTTGCATTTATTTTTATAAACTGTCATTGTTCATTTAGAGATACTTCATTTTAAGGTTGTAAAAATGAGTCCAAGGAAAAATAGCAAAAATAAGATTGGCGATCTCGATTCAAATTCGGATCTTGAGGGCATTTTACAAAAATTAACTTTAGGGATTACTGAGCTTCAGCAGACCGTTTCAAATTTAGCTGTCAATGTTGATAATATAGAAAGACGAACGAAGGTCGTGGATAACGAAGCACCCACCTCTATGCCGGGTCAGCAAAATATACAACAAACTGTCATCTATGATACCCATAACTAATGATCGTAGATACATTAAAAACTGGAGTGGATTGGGGGGTAGTAATTTAACATTTTATCCAAATTCAAAAATGCATCCGATGATATTTTTGAATGAATTGAATAATATATTGAGGGAAGTTCCAGGAGTTCCCGATGAATGTAAAAAGGGCCTCGCTTTAGCATGTCTCAAGGGCACGGCTGCAGATTGGGGGTCGATTAAAGAGGATAGTTTCACTACTTATGAAGATTTTGAAAAAACTTTTAAAGATAGATTTTGGGGTGTGGAAAAACAGTGAGAACTTTTTCTAGAGCTTACTTATGGTGGGTTTGAATCTGGTAATAGATCGGAGTATTTTCTGAATTTGGTGCGTCAATCTGTGTTTCTAGACGAGAAAATATCAGATGAAAAATTGATATGTTTGATTGCTAAACATTTTCCCGCGGATGTTCAAAGAGGGATAATTACCAATGGTTTTACCAAGTTTGAAGAGGTAGAAGAATTTCTTCTGAAAGTCGATGATACTTATAAATATGTTCCACGGCAAGATACGAGGAATAATGTTAATAATCTGCGCAGGGGATATTCGAATGCAGGACCGTCAAGGGATTCCGGTGCCCCGATCACTAGAAATCAAAATAATAATTCCAATCAAAATTCTTCGAATAATTATCAGAATTCTAACGTGTACTCCATAACTTCTTTCAATCGGGACACTGAAAATTTGTTGACCGATTCGGACAGCAAAGCGGAAGAAAAAGAAATGGTGTCGCCAACCATGAAGATTCGTGTAGGAGAACAAGAAATTGAAACATTGCTTGACAGTGGATCGGACGTCTGCGCTGTTTCAGAACGATTTTATGATTGTTTGAAGCGGGAGATGCCAAACATACCTATTCTACCGGTGTCAAACTTATCTATAGCGGTTGCTGTGGGGGGTAGAACTCAGCGTGTTAAAAATCAATTTTATTACCAATCAATATTGCAGAGTTCGACATGGATGTCATCTGCTTGGTAGTTCCTAATTTAAACTGTAATGTTTTATTGGGATCGAATTGGTTTTTCAAATGCAAGGCAGTCATTGATTTTGACAAGTCAACCTTATGTTTCCGTAGTGGAGAAATATGTCATAACATTGATATTGTTTTCAAGTTGAATTCCAATCTACATATTAATTTGTGTAAAAACGAGGTAGACAATGTTTATTCCGAATGTCTGGATAAAAAAGAAAACAATGTGGTTAAACATGCATATACGGTAGTAGATTTTGAGTCGGCAGTGAGTCTGGCTCGTACCGAAGATTCGAATAAACAAAAATTATTGAATATTTTAGTTCAAAACAGGAGGGTTTTCTCAGAATGTCCCGGGCAGGTAAATTGTTACGTTCATGAAATGGATTTGAATGATGATAGTGTTTTTAACGCACCATCCCATCCGATACCATTTATGTACAGGAACGAAGTAGCAGCGCAGATTGCGGAAATGTTTTCTTGGGAAATAATAAAAACGGAAAAAACCGAGTATATTTCACCATTAGTGTGTGTGACAAAAAAAAACATTCGAGTTAGTTTGGACGCACGGATGCTCAAAAGAAAGCTGAAAAAAGATTTCGTCAATCCGCCGAACACGAACGATCTCTTATTAACATTTAAAAAGGGACAATTTCTTAGTACAATTGATTTGACCGCCGCGTATTGGCAAATTCCTATAAGAAGCGATCATACCAAATATATTGGATTCGTTTATGAAGGGGAAACGTACACATTCGCGCGCTTACCATTTGGGCTGAGTACGGCCATGGCAAGTTTAACGAGATGTTTAAATACGGTATTAGGGGAGGAATTCAAGGAATTCACGTCGGTATATGTCGATGATTTGTTAGTCCATTCGGACACGGTAGAGGCTCATTTGATCCATCTGGATAAAATATTCGATACACTCGGTCGAGCAAGGTTTTTTTTTTTTTTTGGCTTGGACATTTCGTGATACGGCCAGACACAAGTGGAATATTATTATTATTGTATGATGGGATGCAGGTTGTCTTGCTCTAAGCAATACTGCATCCCATATTAATTTATTTCAAGACAATCACAACATAAAATGTATCATTCACACAGTATTCTGGGTAGGCCTTGTTACTAACTCCATACGCCACCTAGGAGCAGCACTGTTAATTTGAACGCAACAGCGAATCGTCGAGGATCATCCTCGGCCCGGCTACGAAATTTAACATTTAATTCTCTCAAGTTAAATGAAAAATTTCTGCCCTGGCCGAGAATCGAACTCACGACCTTTCGATCATGAGTCGGACGCTAACCCACCGCGCCAATCCCCCCACTCGATCAGGGTTGACGGTGAAATTGAGAAAATCACAATTTCTACGTCACGAGGTATCATTTCTAGGTCATATCATTTCAGCCGATGGAGTATCGATAGATAAAACAAGAATTGAATGTATTAATAAGTTTCCAACTCCGCGTAATCTAAGGGAGCTGAGAGGATTTTTAGGGTTTGTAAATTATGAACAGAGGTTTTGCAAAAATTATGCGGATCTAACGTTACCACTTTTGAAGCTATTGAAAAAGGGTCAAAAGTGGAAGTGGGGACCAGAAGAGGAGGAGGCGATGCGCGCTATCAAGGATGCGTATTTAAAAACGGTTTTAATTGGGAAGGAAATCGACCGATGAGGGCACCACCGTTTTCTACAAATGGTGGCATTATACAGGCTTCAGTAATATTGGAATTTTGTGTTTACATTTTTATTTGTGCGTTTAATAACATTTAGAACTCTTTAGTGAAGTGGTGGATAATATATTGTGACTGAGAAACGTTTAATAGAGATCTATTTGTGCGATTGAAGACGTGACAATACCCTTATTTGTTGAAATATTCAATTTTCCTAACCTGTTCATTTTGGGTTTTAGATTTGTTCTGAAGTTTTGGTGGATTGACTTTGATATTCATTTTCTTTCGAGTTTTCCAGGTATTTAACTGATCAATTACAATCTTATTTACTGATATTATAAATTTTTTAGATACATTAACATGAATTTCTACCTAGGAATAGACAAGTTGTTCATGTATTTGGAGGCTACTCCAAACTCACGATGCATCAATGAAGGACAGGCAGTTTTGAACGCTGGCCACATTGTCATGTGTGGCATTACAGAAAAAAGTCCTCAAAGTCTCGAACTATTTGCCCTCTGTTTGGAAAGCAGCGGACTTACTATTGCAATGGTTATAAAGGAGGTGATTGGCATTCAAAAGCAGTGAAATATTTTTGGCCCAAAGGATTCACAAATAAGTAAGTCCATTTGTTATATTCAGCAATTTCAATCTAACTCTGAATAACACCTACAATTTTCTTGGTCATTTGTGAGTGATATTTGAAAAATCTTGTTTGGAAACCCCAATTCATTTTTTTTTTAATAGGTCCACCAGGCATGGGATCAATACTGAATCAGAGGCAAGAGCCTCATATGCTTTGAGGAATAGTTACGTCAAAGAAATTGTTGTGAACATTTGTAAAGAGCAGCCATGGCTGGCTTATTCCTCAGAGGAATTGTTAAAAATGGACTACCTGTGAAACTACTGGAAATCAAGTGCCCTTTCATTGGTTAGTAGTCGATAATTGTGTAAGTAGTGTCTTAATACACTGTTTTTTCTAGGTACCTGTCATTGAATTCGTTCATGAATGCAGTTACTTGATTATCGATAATGATCGGCTATCGTTGAGGAAAAAGCATCCATATTATTGCCAGGTTCAACTGGGAATGGAGATCCAAAGACTTTTTGAATATAGTTATCGAGCATCATAAAACGTTTAGCAATATAATGTTGCAGACAGTTTATTTGAACAAAATGTTGCATGTAATTTGTTTATATAAACAATAAAACTTGATTTTCCAATTTAATTTTTTATCGAAAGTAGTTTTACTGCAGGTACAATCAAGCGTTTCTTCCATTCTAAGCACCTCACTTTGCATTTCACATGAAACTTTTTGTCACTCGCAAACTTAAACATTACAACCTATCTTCAAACAATCACACTTAGATCCTACCCGTCTTTTAAATATGAAAATATTTCTCAACATCAAACCCTGTTATCAATCTTACTTATTTTATTTATTCAACTTATACAAATTCTTATCAGTCTGTACCATTATCATTTGTCGTTTTTATTTTTCTTTGCTCTAATATGTAATTCTTTAACGACTTTGTCGTCGATAACATTAATTTCTTCTGACAGTAAAATAAGCCTATCTAATCCAGTCACGTAAGGGGTTTCACCTCGGAATGGAAGATAATAAGCTATAAACCTTTGTTTTGGTTTTTCAAACCTCTCATAAAATCTCGTGTCCGCGTCTTGAAATATTCAAGGTCAAATATCGCAAAAATTGGTTTTTCGTAAATATCTCACTTCCTATGCTCCCAATGATATTTGCATTCATTATGTAGAGCATAAAATTCTCTACAAATTTTGTTTGAAGCAATTTTTCATACGTTCAACCGTTTTTGAGAAAGAGGACGAAGTTGTCGGTTCCAGCATTTCATTTTGTAGTACCCAACCCCATTCCTGTGGTTCCAAATCGTTCCCTAACCAAGTTTGAATCTAGTAGTAGACACGATTTATATGTTGATGAGCTACTGCACTGAAGAATAAGTGAATAATTAACTTTATAAGCCGTACTATGTTATGGGATTCACGGTTGACTTTGCGTTATGACATGTAAGACTGAGCGCTCCGCATTCTATCTCAAAAACGGTTAAATGTATAAAAAACTAATTGCAACGGAATTTTTAGAGAATTTCATGCTCTACAACTACTATAATAAATGCAAATATCATTTAAAGCATAGGAAGCAATATATTTACGAAAAACCGATTTTTTCAACCTTGAATATCTCAAGACGATGACACGAGATCTTATGAGAGGTTTGAGCCAACTTTTAAAATGCCAGAACAAAGATTTATACGAATTCATAGCATATTATCTTTTGTTCCCAGATTTTCTCCCCTTTTGAAAACTATTTTGTTCCATTAATCTTGATCGATTGAAACTCAAAAATACTTAAAATAACTAGAATGTGCAGTATTATGTCAAAGTTTTGTGAGATTTGTTGTCACATTCTCTTCCTAAATGCCACGTACCTACAGTGATGATACGAAATGTCATAGTTTTTTCCTCAACACACTATCTTCAGTAATCAATTTTTTTTCTATAGCTTTGTAAACATAGGGAAATTTTTAAAGCCATCCCTGATGGCTACAAAAGTAGTGTAAACTTGTATTTGTAAAAAATGGATGAGTAAACATCTTTACCTTTGAATTAGTATCCCTTAACAAGGAGTTGGTGTAAAATAAATAAATAACAATTTTGCAAAAAAATTTCGAAATCTGTGTGAGTATACTTCAAGTCTATTCATTATTAATTATATTTTCAGTAGTTCGAACTTAATAAATATTTGACTCAGTACATAAAAGAAACACTAACAGGTACATAATATGAATTTATTTATATTATAATAAAAACAGACATATTGTACATATTGTAAAAAAGTTAAAAAAAAGTATTGTTACAGTAATATTTGGAACATTTATTGTTACATGCAATAATCCATTCAATACATTCATGATGACTAGTAATATCAAGAATATCTACATCTTAAATTTTTAAACGAGTATTAATTAAGTAATATTTGGAATATCTATTAGTACATGCAATAATCGATTCAATACATTGATAAATTTAAAAAAACAACATGAATCTTGTTCAAAATATAAAAATATCAATACAGTAATATTTAGAACATATATTGGTACATGCAATAATCCATTCAATTCGGCGAATACCCCAATGGATGAAGGTAATTTCAACAGAAGCTTATATCCCCACTTCATTTTGAAGAATTAATTGGTTGTTTCATCCATTCTGTGTAAACTGTTCAGATGCTAGATGAACATTAAAAAAAAAGAAAGATTATTAAAGTAGTCCATACCAGGTGGAGTTCTAATTAATTAGTAGAAAAAATTAAGTCTGCTCCACAGTAAGAAACATTTATTTCTAGGAAAAAAATAGCAATGCCTTTCGGCAAAGTATTTTGCCATCTTCAGGCTCTCTAAAATATACATAAAAACGATACAAAGGTGAACATCGTAAAAATTGATAGAAGAAATAAACAACATCACTGACTTATAGCTCGTCCAGTATTGAAACGACCGTTTGGTAGGTAGAGTGGACACGATTTGTTATGGCTGCTCATGCTACGGTGAATCTTTACCAGTGTCTTGTCATGCAGCGTTTGAAAGGTTAGGTTTGTTTGATTAATAAATAGATAGTGCAGTTATTTATTCAACTTTGCAATAGTTTACTTGTTACCTTGTCGAAAAATATGTTTTCCATTCAGAAGTTATAGGAGTGTAAGTTCTCTACGTCTCGTGTATCGCCTATACCAAATAATTTCGTACGCCTATGGAATTTCTATCAATAGCCACAGTTAGACAATGGTTTGGGAATCTTCGAGAAAAATTGGTTGTTAGGTAGGGGAAGGCCAAAGTGGTCGTTTCAATACTGGACGAGCTATACATCAACATTGAAGTTAAAATGTCAACTCATGAATTAAGTCGATAACCTTTGTTATCAACTTTTACGATGGCCACTCTTGTATCATTTTTATGTATATTTTAGAGAGCCTGAAGATGGCAAAATACTCTGCCAAAATGCCTTGCTAATTTCTTTCCTATAAATAAATGCATTTTACTGTGGACCAGACTTTATTTTTTCTACTAATGAAAAAAAAAGTTCGATAATTTTTTTCAAGGGATAAACAATATTATGACTTTTTTAATGAGAAATCAAAGAGGCTTGAAATATAAATTAAAAAATCAAGCATTTCACTTTATATTTCTGATAAAATAACCAGAGGTTGTGAGGTATCCCATGTTTACATTTTTCATATAAAGTATGGAGTAATTTTCGAATGTTTTGAAAAAAATATAGAAATAACTAAATCTTCACCTTCATTGGCAAATGCCACTGTGCCAATCAAAGGACGCTTGTGATCTCGGGGATTACACAGTTCTTTGATATATTCTGTATACTGTGCTATATATATATATATATATATATATATATATATATATATTGTAATGGAATGATGAATTGTATAAATAAAGAATTCTGTTATCATTATTATTATTAATATATTTTTGCACCGCGTTGGGCGCTATTTGTTATGTAATTATATTTTTTTTTTAACAAATTATTTTATTATTATTTCACCCCACACTTTGGGTGCCAATAGCTATGGTTTGATGATTTGAAAAATATATAAATTGTTTTTGTATATTGAGATAGCTAATTATTTTTGGTATTCTTTGTGAGCAAAATTGATATGATATAAATAGATATTTCTGCCCCTGTATTGTATGCTGTAATAATAATTGCCAGCGAACGTCACTGTTCTCTCGTCACGCTACCAACAATTATTATTTTCCTCACCATGGCTAAACTACAGTTGGTACGCCCTTATCTCAAGGTGGCCGGTTCAAGGCAATAGAGACACTGCCACTGCTGGCTAACTTCAGTTTATTGAATGGTCTTTGGTATGTTATTGATCATTGTGAGAAAACAAAACAACAAAATATCATGAAGCAATTATCTCCTTTATTCAGGAAGACTTAAAATACCTGGCCTACGAGAAATAACTTATACTAGGGTGAATCAAACAAATATTCACGGATAATAATAATAAATCAGATCATGGATAGATAAATAGAACCTCACTTTTTCCGTGAGAGTGAAATTTTCTGTTATTGTTCAAATTAGAGTGACATAAAGTTCTTCGAATGTGAAGTTCATTATTGGTGAAATAGTTCAGGACCGGAAAAGCACTATTAAAGTTTTATTCCTGGTTGGAACTGTTGGTGTTCTAATTATACCATGGAAGTGGATGTCTCCTCTCTCCAATCGCTGTCAGGACTGCAATACCATGAATCAGGAACTATATAGATGCGGAAATCCGCATTTGGATCCGTGGATATGTTATCATTAAGGTAATATTGGTTTTGTTTACCAAATGATGGGATTATTCCAATTTTCTTTTCGTAAAATTTTTGCGTGGCATCCGTTTTGAAATTTATTTTCGATCTCCTCTGAAGCTTTGTTTTCTATCGCCTAGATACATCTTTTTCTCCTTGTTTTTCATTTGAATTTTTGAATTGGTGCACTAAATTGTCACTTTTCACTGTTTATATTTATATTGCATAATTTATATATACAATTATTTTTCCACTCTTATCATTATTTACAAATTTCAATTATAATTGCTTCTGATACCATCTCATTGCTACTCTCCCACAATTTCCAATTTTACACCTGACCATCTATTCCCTGATTGGCTATTTTTATAAAGACATTTGCTGTTCTATCATTGGCTACTTTCAGTTAGCTACAATTTCATATACTGTATGTTTCAAATTTATAAATGTGTTGATTACTTTTTATTCATGAAATTTTTGTAATTTTAGACTTTTTGTTGTCTTTTGAGCAATTATGGGTTATAATAATTTTGACAGTGTATGAAATTGATTATTTTATATTACTTTGACATTTTTATCTATCCATATTATACCTAGGCTCACAATATACATAGAATTTCAAAAGTTTTTCACAAACATCTTCTTGAAACCATTAACCATCTAGTAATTATTCTTTTTTGTGGGTTTTTAGTCTTTTAAAATTTACAACTGGCATAACATAACATAACGATATATATATATATATATATAAATATATATATATATATATCTGAGAGCTATGTCCATTAAATTCCTTCCATTTTGTTTTTAACAGTCTCCTCGATATTACTCTCTTTCATATATATATATATATATATATATATATATATATATACTAGCTGGTACCCGCGACTTCATCCGCGTAGAATTTGTATTTTTTCCTGTTTTTTTTGTGTTGTTTCATCTAGCTTATGCCTGTGGCTTCCCGTTTCCCATTATGCCGTTATCTCGTTTGGGTGCCATAATTGATTTTACAGCGACAGTAACGTTCTGTGACGACTATTACAAATTCACTAACCCCTTTTCAACCCTTTAGGGACAGAATTTTCAAGTTAGGTTGAACACGATTTCTTCATTTGTAATAGAGAGCCAAAATACGAATGTTCATGATCGTAACTCGAAAACTAACTGAAGCCCCATACAAATTTTCACGCCCTTTAGGATATGAATTTCTAAATTCACTGTAACAGGTATTCCATTATTTGTTACAATGACCCCTCAAATACAAATTTCTATGACCCTAACTTGAAAGCATTTTAAAACACAAAAACACGTATTTCTTCATTTGTAACAGAGACCTCAAATACCAATTTTCATGAGCCTAACCTAAAACCTAACGGAACCCCTATACAAACTTTCATCCCTTTAGGGGTTTAATTTCTAAAAACACAGAAACACGTATCTCTTCATTCGTAACAAAGACCCCAAATACCAATTTACATGAGCCTAACCTAAAAACTAACGGAACCCTCATACTTACTGCCAATCCCCATTTGACCCCCCATTTCACAACGTCAGGGATTGAATTTTCAAAAACACAGAAAAATGTATTTCTTCATTTGTAATAAAGACCTCAAATACCAATTTTTATGACCTCAACTTAAAAACTAACGGTTGTCCTATACAAAATTTCGACCCCCATTTTAACCGCTTTAGGGTTGAATTTTCAAAAACACGTGTTTAATTGAGAGAACTCCAAAGCACTATCCTACTAGCATTTAGAAAATTGCATATGTATTGTCTGCACTTTAGATTGACATATACTTTTATCTAAACTAAACCTACCTTCTCCGTAAACTTCATTCACAAGTGTGTGGCACTTCCTTCCATAATATCTAAAGTTTCTATACTTGAACGAGGATTATCAGTTCTCTCCTGTGCTGGTCTTCTTTTTGGAGTTATACGCTTGATCCCTTCTTCTCGTTTGGCAAATTTAAACTTGGAACCGCTATTCTTTTCAGCCTAGGCTTTTGAGTTGCACGATCTGAAATCATCATTATCTTTATTTGATTCCTATATGAAGAGGTAGAAAAACAAAATAAGATTCCTCCAGATGACTGCCATCAATTATATTCCTAGTATACAATGAAAAACTAGTTTTAGACCAGTGTATAAAAAAGACACACTATTTCAGACATTGACAGAAATTACAAGTGGTGAAAAAATTATATTTCACAAAACTACGTTATCCTAATCATATTATTTATATGTCTGTTGATAAAAATGAAATATTTCACAAAGAATACATTGAAATGAATATATAGGCATACTGGCAATTAGATTTCGTTGTACTAACCTGGTAAGATGAAATCATCACTTGCGAAATGAAGTAAACATACCACTGCCGCTCTCGAGCCTGGTTTTTTTGAGTTTAAATTATTTATCCAAGCCTTATATTGTAAATTTTTGCCCGGAGTCCAAGTTTAGTGACTCCATATATTGCTACTCCTTCTTTTCAGGAAACTTGTGAAAAGAGAGGTTACAAATTCACGCTATTCCTGCTATTACAACCAAACGCACAACAGTATATATGGCTCGGCAAACGAACTTTCGACATTGTCTTCGGTATAAAAAAATTCCAATTTGTTGTTAGCTAGTATTTACACAGCAAATCGTGAAAATAACACAACAGTCATATGGCGGCAATATAAACGAGCCTGCACTTGACAGTTCAGTTCATCTCCGACAGGGGCCGTATCAGGATGATTAATTCTCCAATAGTTCATCCTGATTTGAATCGTACTTTTTATATTCAGTGTGATAGTTCGGATTATGCACTGGGAGGTAGTTTATATCAGTTGAGTAATGAGGGGGAACGACAGGTGGTAGCTTATACCAGTTCTACTTTCAAGGGGAGTCAATTGACCTATACAACTACAGAAAAAGAAGCCTTAGCTGTCGTTCATTGTTTGAGACAGTAGCGTAACTTGATTTTGGGTCGCGATTTGGTGATTTTATCACATCACAAGTCTCTTAGTTTTTTGTTGACGTGTAAATTACGTTCAGCCAGGCTATCTCGGTGGATTATGTTAATTCAAGAATTCGATTTTCGTATAGAACATTGCAAGGGTTCGGAAAATACAATAGCCGACGTGTTATCTAGATTTCCATTGAGAAAAACTTCATTCGCGAAACCGGAAGTAGGGAATAATGTAAATATTGCCCTTATGAAACTATCAAATGATTTTTCAATGTTGAAAAAACATTTCAAGGTTCTTAGAACAGATCAGATGAATGATGAGTGGATTCGGAATAAAATCGAATTCATCGAAAATTGCCAAGAGGGCGTGGAAATTACGAATGAAAAAGACCGGAATATTTTACGATGGTTTGTAGTTCATGAAGGAATTCTGTTCAAACGAGGGGACGTCCGTTGTCCGGGTTTTAAATTGTGTGTTCCGCAAAATCAAAGACGGGATATAATTTCAGCGCATCATAAAGCTTTAGGTCATTTTGGAAAAACGAAAACTTATCTCCATATGCGTAATATGTTTTACTGGCCAAAAATATTGAAACATGTGAGGCAGATCGTGGCTGCTTGCGATTTGTGTCAAAAAGCTAAATGCTCACCTAAAAGTAGGGGTTTATTGAACCCCATTATAACGAAAAAACCAGGTGAGCTTGTCTGTTTGGACATGATTGGACCATTGCCTCAAGGAAGAGGGGGTGTTACACAAATTTTGGTCATTGTTGATGCGTTTTCGAAGTTCGTTAAATTATATGCTTTACAACGGGCCACGTCCAAAGCCATACTCAATAAAATTGTAAAGGATTACATACCGAATGTTCAAAAACCAGAGTGTATACTAAACGATAATGCTACACAGTTCACGAGTGAGTTGTGGAAAACAACACTAGGGGAGCTTGGAATCAGAATTAAGCATATTTCGGTGTATTTCCCTTCTGGCAATATCACTGAACGGTATAATAAGGAATCAGGAGACTTCTTCGGTCTTATTGTAATGAAAAACATACGAAGTGGCCAACTATGTTAGAGTTCGTAGAGGGCTGTTTAAATAATATTATTAATTTGACCACGGGGTTTACTCCGTCCTATGTACAAACCGGGGTGGTTCAGCCCAATCCGATAGATAAATATGTGAAATATCCGGAAGTAATCGAGAGAAATCTACCACTCGAGAGTGTGTGGGAATTAGCCTGCACTAACTTGAAATCGAAAGCTAAACTGCGTGCCGACAAGGCGAATAAAAAAATAAAACCGGTAGAATTTGAAATCGGTACCCAGGTACTCGTGAGAACCCATTATCAATCTTCAGCCGAAGAAAGAACTATAAAGAAATTCTTTCTATTATATAAGGGTCCTTTTTACATT
Source organism: Gonioctena quinquepunctata (assembly GCA_018342105.1). Lineage (NCBI taxonomy): Eukaryota > Metazoa > Arthropoda > Insecta > Coleoptera > Chrysomelidae > Gonioctena > Gonioctena quinquepunctata. Next base: position 115,263 of record JAFIRS010001003.1, read on the forward strand.
TTACGGAGAGCCGGCCCCAACTCTTATGTTGTCGGTGATGAGAAGGGTGTCGAGTTATCTACCGAAAATATTATTAATTTGAAGGCTTATAAGGTCCTGCTGAACGGTTTGAATCCGTCAGTCTAGTAATTTTTCATAAATATCTGAATTTGATTCGACATAACCAAAAATAATGGTATTACTATTATTATTTTGTATGTTCTGATAATATTAATATGTCTGTTTATTTTGTGCTAAACTTAAACAATCTGTATTGTGAAATTATTGTTTAAGTTGGGGGGTCATGTAGTGGTTCTACCCTTTGTGTCCGTACGCCTATGGTCATTATGGCAACGCGAGTGACAAGTAAGAGTGCCGATCCGTTCGGATGACAGTCGTGGTCTGGACTGTAAATGACAGCCACGTTATTTTTTGAGTTGTATTTTGCATCCTTAAAATAACCTTTTGTTAGTAGGATATTTATGTTGACGAGTATTATAGTTGTGTCCAGTATATGAGTGATTCATTGCTAACAACCAATTGCCCTATAAAGAAATCACTACCTGGGATAATACTGAAATTCAGAGTCTCAAGTGCTTTTAGCCGCACCTATTCAAGTTCATATATATATATATATATATATATATATATATATATATATATATATATATATATATATATATATATATATATATATATATATATATATACCCGCAACAGTAAGTATTCGGAATTCTTTGGAAGTGCTCCTGCATTATTGCCTCCATCCGATGTGAGCTATTATTCTGATGCCATATTTCTGTAACATAAAAACATCCACTGCAGATACTCCAGAGCCCCAGTTCAGTATTCCATACCGTGACAGTGTACCGTTCCATAGTACAGATTCAACAAGACCTGTTCACTTGAGTGGTTCGACATAAACCTCAGTGCGTAGCAATTCCTACAGAGTCTTTTGCAAATAGTTTCTATGTGACGGGTCCAGGTGAGTTTGTAGCCTAGCGAGGGGTTTTGAGCAAGATTCAACATGCAACTCCTCGTTCTCATGAATGCTCAGATTCGCATGAATATTGTTCAGTGAAAACTTCATTATTGTTGTTTTGGTATCGTTCAATGTGAAATTATTTTTATTTACTCATGTTACTACTTTCTCGTAGATATCCTGAGTTTTTTCCGCCAGAGCTATAGCGTTTTTGTCCTTAACGAGAAAATTGGTTGTCTGCGTAAGCAACCACATATATTCCCTTGAGACTATTTAAAAATTGCATCAGGTCATGGGCATACATGAGAAATAATAAGGGGCCAAGTTTTGAGCCTTGAGGAACGCCCTGCTCAATGGTTGCTGACTGATTTACCGTTTTTCGAATCACTATTAGCTGGGTCCTACCCTGAAAATATGACTTCAGTTTCAATGCAGTTCATTTCACGCCATATCGTTCCATTTTTGGGAGTTGAAGTACATGATTAACATTATTATTATAGAGAAGTCTATGAACAATCCATAGATGTTTAGTTTGTCATCGAGAGGGTTTATGACGTGTTTACGGAATTCATACAGTGCAGTTTCAGTACTTTTGTTCTGGGTGTAGCCATGCTGATTTGGAGAAAGCAGTTCATTGGCAGAGAAAAATGATATTAACTACTCCTTGGTATTCAATTCAAAAATCTTGGAAAAGCTTGGAAGTAAACTTATTCCTCTATAGTTCTCGTAGAGATCAGAATCTCCTTTTATTAAAATTGGTATAACCTGTGCAGCTCAATTTTTCAGAAAAAATTCCTCGTTCCGGCGACATATGTATGATGTTTGTCAAAGGTCCACATAGTTGGGAAAAAACATTTTTTCGAAAGATTATTGAATATTTCGTCATGCCCACATGCACTGGAATTCTTCAGCATTCTTACAAGGTCTACAATGTCATGCCCAGTTATAGGGTACAGGATAATGGAGTTTTAGCATATTTTCATGTTACTTTCCAAAAAAGTCCAATCAATAACTTCTTGCTTGAGAGCTTTGAAAAAAACGGTAAATTTCAGGGATTTTTTTTCCACCGTCATTAATTATGATATCATCGGGATTATTTACTTCTTTCTGAATTTGATCAAGAATTTTCCACATCGTCTTCGATTTATTTTTCGAGTTGGCTATTCTGTCGTCTTTGCCCTGTTTGTAATTGGTTTTGAGTTTTCCACTATATGTTTGCTTACTTGCCCACTTATGTCTACATATATTTGATCTGTCTGAGTAGGGACACAGTAGGTTTTTCAATTATAAAGTTGGTTGGTAATGTTGAACTATATTTTGGAAAATTCAATGTCTTGTGTGGGTAGGTTTCAATGTTGACACTTTCCCAGGACTCATTTTCTAGAGAGAGTTTGAAGCTATTCATATTCTTTTTCGAAAACCATTTACCGTACCTTGGGAAAAATTTCTGTTTTTCATTTCTTATAGTTTGGACATAGTGATCAAACTGTAGCCCTTGACTGCCACTTCCTGGTGAGTATTGTCCCTAATAATAAAATTATCCAGGCACGAACTTCTGTTGGCAGTTATCCTTGTTGGCTCGGCAATTGTATATTTAAGATTGAAACTTGCTAATTAGTCCCAAAAAAGGTTCAGTTCCCTACTGGCAACATCAAAATTTATGTTGAAATCTTCACCTATGACGATGGTATTATAGTTTTCACTTACCAGAGTTAGCATTCCCATAGAGTTGTTTAAAAAATATTTTATACTACCTGATGGAGGTCTATAAATACACACACACAGACCGTACTAGTTTTTGCATTGCAATACCACAACACTCCAGGACTCCTTCTTCGAAGAAGCCCTTTGAGTCAAGTTCAGTGGTTTCTATCCTACTTTTATCATGTTTGTAAATTGCTACACCCCCGTTTTCCGTTAATCTTCTATAGAAGTTTGTACACTGATCCAGTTTTTCAGTTTCATGACCTCTATCGGTATGTTATTCTGCCAATGTTCCGAGATCATTAACAAATCCCATCTGTTAACATGTCCACCTGAAGAATTTTATTGCTAATACATTGAATGTTTTAGTCAGATACAGTTGATTCTCTCCCCCTTCTTTTTCATTTGGCGTACTATGTTTTCTGTCTTCATTCTGCTTATTTTGCTTATTTGTATGATTCCGATATATTATGGTGTCATTTTTGGAGCAACCTGCGAGGTAATACTCCTCCAAGGAAGAAATGTTATTTATTTCGATTACAATAGAAATAATACATATTTATATTTTCAACATTTATTAACGGAAACTAGAAACATAAATTATATAAAAAAAATCAACAAAATACTTTATATATACTAAAAGCAGTTTTTTCACCACGTGTATCTGCACATGTCACTTCTAGATCAGTTTTTATTGTACTTAAAATAGTTCAGTTTTTCAAGATTTCAACCTAACTAGTTGAACAATGTTATTTGTTTCGAAACTTTCGTCGACTTTGAAATGTTATACTATGTATAAAAAACAGAAAAAAAAAGAAAACATTGAGAAATATATTGTTCTGGGTAACTGACGTGAACACCACACTAGTTAGGTAAAATCAAGCATTTTCTCACTGGGTACATGAATAACTTAAAAGGGTTATATAATACAAGGTTCTCTATTAGCCATATTCTGTAATGATACATGTCGACTAGAATGTGTCTTCAACTCATACGGTGGAAATACACTTTCAGAAAGTGAAATAAAACGGTATTCTGAAAACACTTTTTCTACGACTAGAAAATAGTCGAGAACACAAAATATTCCAGTACGAATATATAGATAATCAACATATTCACGAAATCATTGAAGATATAATTGGCATCTCAAGTATTTTCCAAGTGTGCGTTGTAATTTTTTGGAAACCATTACCGAATTCTATTACGTATTAAGTATGTTTACTTATTCGTGGCTCAGTGGTACGAGAGTAAGTCTTGTGCCCACTGTTTCCACTGTTTTTCAAAGCCCCATGAGGGGTTCCGGAACCCACTATAAAAGGTAAGGCCCCCGTGATCTTAACGCGTACAAGTTTTCATTAACTTCTGAGGGTTGTTAAAACAACTATGAGATCGGTTAAAAAACAATTTTACAATTCGTCAACCAAATATTGCTATGACTTTCAGAATGTGCGCATTTCTGTAATTATTATACTTATACCATAAAGATAAATCATGTGCAAGAGCGGAATCCCATCAATATTGGTTGAATCTACAAATATGCGGAATCCTGCGACGATTCGTCAAATTTTCACACGCTCAAACTCTCATCGTTACAATTAAATCTGACATGCGCAGTATCTCATTATTATTGGTGGAATCTGAACATGTACATAAAACAATCATTATTGATGAATTGAAAAAAAATATGGGCATGCCCAGATTTCACAAAAATTCACTTATGCCGATTCAACAGATGTTGAGAAAACTCCGCGAAAGGCGGAGATTTCATCTTAAATATTGCATATAATAAAAGTTTACTATTTATTTTTTCCTACAACTATATTCCATCTGAGGGATCATCATACAATGAAATATCAAAGGTCATTGCAGTTATTCAGAGATTGAAACTGACCTCAAAAAATAGCCACAGTCATTTTTTATGGTATATTTCCAACAAAACTATTATATTCACGGGTGATTTTCAGAGAGTTGTGGAAGTTTTTGGATGGGCAGATATATTCGTGTGAGATATATTCAAACCTTCGAAAGATGCGCTGATCATTATTGGAGGGCATTATTGGTAAAAATGATTTGCCATTCGAAGAAAAACTTGAATTGATCACGAAACAACTTTTTCAGCTATCCGATTTTTTTCAGAATAAGCTATGAATGTTATCCCCCGCAATGGTTCATGTGAAAAACTCTCACATTATATCTAAGCTTGAAAGACACCTGAGATAATATGTACATTGATCCGAAGATCATTTGGTTTTGCATGAGAGCCACGTCCCGATTATTCCATTACATGTTAATTTTGTTAGTATGTACTTCTTTTTCATTAGTCTTATACTAGGGACAATTCTAACACCATATATGACACAAATGATAGTCCACCTGAATGCAATGTATGTTCCGTTCATTGAATAACTAAATTAATCGAACATATTTGAAAATACCAAAGTGATAAAACAAGAAGGATAGTGATATGAAATCATCTTTCAAAGTGATGATAGTATAGTTCGCGAAGAAATATAGAACCACAGGAAATTCAATTATTCTTCTACTTTTCTCAAGCTACAAATTATTTTGAAAATCGGTTGGATTATGGTTGTCTTCAGACTCTTGTCAGTAGTAATAGATATAAACAGTATCATTTCGCTATATTCTCGAATGTTTGTCGATGAAAATATGTCAAATTTGTTGTATCTTGGCTCCGTCCATGAGGTCAATAATTTTTGGAGTACATATGTATTTTTTTCTCGTGGTCATCAATGTGCAATCAGAACTTGGCAGTCATCAATACTTTCGGAGATGTGGCTCTTCAACCCTTCAAAATCGGGGATTTTAAAAATGAATTTTCCACCACTTAAATCCAAGAGAAATGCCCCCTTAAAACGATTAATTTGAACCAGAAATTATTCTTTCGCATAACCTTCACAACAAAACACTTTCAACAGATTTCTGATATGAAATTATGGATTTTCATTTTGTTATCTTGACAGCGCATAAATCGCACCGCCAATAGTAGAAACCTAATTTGGCTTACATTGCTATCCAAATGAATGGCCAGAAAATCAAACAATATTCTTCGCTCCGCTCGCGGACACTTTCTTGTTTGTTATGAATTATCAGTCGGACACAATAGTGACAGTCAGTCGTTAGATAAGTACACTCAACCACCAAATTAGTTCGGAATATCGAACCGAACTGAGGAAAAACGAACTTCAACATTTTCTATAAAGGAACATAGTTCGCCTTCGGTAACATTTAGAACAACTGTGCCGTAATAAGTCAACAAAACGACAAGTTGAATTTTTTCAATAAACTGAAGGTCAACAAAACGCAACTATGGTAGCGTTTGACAGTCCGATTTTACCAACATCGCAAAATTTAAAATAACTATGTTTGATAGGTTGAAGTGGAAATCTTGTCAAACAGTATCGGAAACAATTTATCTGGGGTATAGACAGAAATCTACACGAGCAACAAGGAACGCAATGATATGATAATACCACATACACAAGAGAGACGCACTGCTGTGCGCCCCTCCTGTTACCCCACCCGACGCATTAAATGACCACGTGGCAATGCGACACAGCGCACAGCTCGACTCATTCTTGCCGAGCCGTGGTTGCGAAAACAAAAGACCGTGACAATTATTACCTTCTGAAACATGCCGCCTATTTTCACAACCGCAGAGAAAGTACAATAGATTCGGCTATTGTTTGGCCCAAAATGGTGGTTTGTCCGAACATTTAATAAAATAATTCCGTACACAAAATATTTAATTTGGTTTGTCTTTTCTTGTAAATATTTTTTCCTCTCCATTCAAGAAATAATTGTTTTTCTGTTAGAAATAAGTTTTTTGTTTTTATTGTCCTATAGAAATATCGTTTGCTTTTGTTTATGTTCAAAAATTTTCTTATGTTTTCGCGGCCACCACGCCACCAAAGATATTTTGATCTACCTGTCGTCCGACAGATTGAACTGAATCAATGATTCAGTTCAATTTGTTCAAATTATCTGAAGTGGAATTATCGTCAATAATTCTTGTTCATTGCAGCGCACACATTCTCCCGACTGCTGCTGGTATGATACTGACGTCCTGAGCTGACCGCCCTGATTCTCCTATCTCTGTTTCGTGACGTAAATATCCCTTCCTCGAGCGAGTCGAGGAGAAATAGTAATGCTCTCTCAACATATAGCAAGCTATTCTTTACGCTCTCATACCCAAGATAAATACTTGCCGATACTGTATATTATAATTTTGAAGAAGGGGCATTTCTAGTTGAAATGAAATTGAGCACTGTTAGTGATGTCGACTGTCAGTGATATCAACTGTCAGGTGTCAAACAAACAAAGCTATTCCCATGTGAATTTTCTGCAAAAAACTAAATCCTGAAAAATATTTCTTGACATTGTTGTGATTATTGATTCTTTGTGAATACTGTGAAGTGAGTGTATATGTCTATGGAGGTGTTTTAGACATGTTCCAGTTGAAAACATGTTGGAATGATGATAACACACCTAAATAGTTTTATTTATTTTTTTTGCTCTTGTGTGTTGTGGTTCCGATCCAATTGAGAGAAGCACGTGAAATTTGTCCGATTTTTTCTCATTTGCTATTTTATTCTGACCAGAATTATATTTTATTTTACTTTTTATAATTCTGCAGGTTTTTTATAGGAAAATAATATTTTTCATAATTTCACAATACTTTTTCAGATTTCAATCTAGGTGGTTTGGATGAGGAATTATTCAACCTTGATAAACAATTATATTGATATAATACTGTATCAATATCTTCATGAAAATTCAATTATTGGGAATGACAAAAAAACTTTATATCTTTCTGGCATTCCCACCCATCAATCTCCAACTGAATCTCATCCATTCTCTTGTTAAATATCTTCACAAGTACATTCCAACTCTTCCTATTGATGTTCCTCTTCTAATCTTTTTTTATATATTTTATCTATTACAATTAAAGTACCAATTTTAGATATACTTTTTCAAATATTTTATTATCTGGCCATCAAGGAAACAGCTACAAAACACTTGTGTTTTAGGGAATATTAGAAAAAAGTTGTTTTTATTCAGGGAGAACTGAGTATCACAACAATTGATCAGGGAGTATGTTCACTATATGACTGCAAAGTTCATAAAAATCACAATAAACCACTAGAAACCCCAAAAAAACAATGATCTTCATACACTAAAATGCTTTGTTTGTCCCCCTATCAGCTGATGACCGCCATCTTGTGGCGTCAGCTTACAGTGCTCGATTGTTTTGATGTGGATATGGAGTGTCTGGATTGTGCTGAAAAAATGGGGCATTTTGTTGTTTTTTAGTGATTGAAAGAGCAGTTTCAAAATTCCTGATTTTGATTGGTTGAAGAGGATCAGAGAGCGTCAAGTTTTTATCGCAAATTTGTATACAGGAGGTGAAAATATGTAAGTACTCCAAAAATCAATGACCTCAGGTTTGGAGCCCAGATACAGATTTATGAAAAATATATTTCACGCTTCCACGACTGGAGGAGTTGGAAAATACATTTATCAGAAGAAATTTCATTCGACAGTTCTGGAAAACATTTATTTCGGACTGACACTCCACCGACAATGAGAAGTTTTATTTCTATTAGAGTTGGAGTGTATTCGTATGAATTGATAGTAGTAAATATACTGATGGAATAAAAAACTAATTATCTCGTGATGTTTCTCATTCAGGATGTATCACGTCCATCTCAATAATTCTGAGACAACCAAGAAGCAATACTTTTGCATTTGAATGAGACTTCCTGATGATTGTAGGGAAGTGGTTCAAGAACATAGTTACATCATACTGTTTAATTTATATTTCATTTGATAGAAATTAACATTTAGTTTCTGTTGGACTGAGCTGCTCACCGAAAGTATGTTTTGGGTAAAGTGGTAGTGGCCAAGAATGAAATTATTGGCCAATAAGAGTACTTTTTTCCAGAACCGCTTCTGGTTGAGGAACAGCGTAACAGCGTTCTCGATACAATTTACATCCAGGTGATTCTTATTCATTACTCAATGTTAATTATCAATATTATTAGCTATCATCATATAAATCTTTCAACAGTGGCAACATTACTGAATTGAGTCGATGAATGGAATCAGTAACAATCCTCATCTCCATCAAATTCCTGATAAGTTTGATAATCTCTAACGTTAGGATCACAAACTGTGTTTTCAATCGCTTCATCCACATAAGCGGACATAATTCTGAAATTTATTTCATTCTCGTTCAAACCTTCGTAAAGATAAAACGGCAACCGATTACTTATCACCCAAACACTTTGTCTCTCCTCTTGGTCCACTTTCAAATCGTTCGGAAACACCAAAGTTTCACTGCTTTGCGCTACAACTCCCAAATTATCCCTCTTGTAGGGTTTCCTGGTGTCCCAGCAACCAACTGAATCTCTGGTAACCATATTGTAGAACATCACACCTTGAAAAGAATATTATGTCGGATAAAATTAAAAAAAAAACAAGAGGAAAAGTGATCAAGATTAAAGAGAACGTTTCATTAAAAAAAGTCCAACATATCTTGATCAAAAGTTAGCATTGCCACAACGTTAGTAATTTTTGATATAACAGGTGAAACAAAAAATATATCGATTTGAATGGAGATCTCATGGTTGTAATTGATTTTATAGTATCAAGTATCTCATGAGTACGTTATTCTTACCAGGCGATGAAAAAACAGAAGGAAATCGTACTTTTTTTATTAATGTACAAAATATTCTTAGTGAGGTTGAGTGGTTTTCTTATATTCTGTAGATGAGTCAATCCTAATCAACATCTCATTGTCATAATGGTCAAAATTAAACGGTGTTGGTCAGAATGTCATTCATCGATTATATCAGTTACCAAACAACTTCCGTTCTTCATCATTTCGTTTGATGTCAATCGAATTTTGGTTGCAAATTCAGAATAATAGTTGTGAACGTGTTACAGGAAAACAAGAGTGTTTTATTTTCTCAAAAAAAATTATGAAAAATCTGACATTTCCCGTCACCCATTAATTGATAGAGTATATCTTGCCTGATAGTTTCATTGAAGTGGCTTGTCTTTCCCAAGAATATTCACATACTTATTAGTAATTCCTTGATATTTCAAGGAATTCGTTTCATAGCTACGAAAAGTAAATATATACTTATACAATACTTAAAAAAATCTATGACATCATTTATCTGTTTTGTTGTTACATATTTGGTGCATAATGCACTACTGAATGGTTTCATTGTGTCCTGTCTAAATCAAGAAGCAGGACACCATCGAAGATCAACACATAACAACGTGTAACCTTCATTTGTACAGGATAAGTATTAAATGATTGACGAGCAAAAAGAATTTAATAATAATAGTAAATGTCTTTATTTCCATATTTCAAGTACATTGAAGAAAAACAATTATACAAATTATTGAAATAAAGATAGAGAGGAAATCTTTAGGGAAAGTTCACCAATTGGTGCTCTACCACTTAATCTTTATTCTAGTAAAGTCATTTTGCCCACCTAACCTAAGCCTATCTAATCTAAACCCAAACTTTTTGGGTCACTCATTATTTCCTAATTTAACAATGAACCGTTCAATCACGCTAAAGAAATGATAGAAAAGAAAATAATCATAATTAGTGGCAATTGTTCAGTAAATGTGTTTTGAATCAAAACATATTATTTTGTCTTGATTCAAAATGTATCGCATTCATACACATTAAATTGAAAGCTTCTTTTGAAGGTTCTGTGCGCAGGACATGTCAGTAAATTTTCATTCCTGGTGGTAATATTGTGGATATCGCTTCTGTACTTCAATTTCTCATAAAGGTAAGTTGAGCTTTCACACAATAGAATTATGTGAAACAGATACAAGGCATGTAACCTGAATCTTCCTCCCGTTGAAAGCCACTTCAACTCATAGACTTTCTGGAAAACATCATATTTTCTGATGCCATATATGAATCTAATGCAGGAGTTCTGTCCACGTTGTATTCTATCAGCGGTATCTTGATCAATACAGAAGCTGTAGATGGAGAAACAATAATTGAATTGCGACCACACTGGAGTTTCGCATATTTTTTTTTTGTGGTTATGGGTAAGTAACGAAAATAGGGGTACATATGCTCTCTGGATATTACGCTTGTCATGCTCGTGGAATCTCGAAGAGTCATATAAAATCAAGCCTGGACCTTTTGCATCATCAGAAATCCGAATAACTTAGTTTTTAATGATTATCTGGAAGATACTTTTTGCAAATGCTTTATTAAACTTGTTACTGAATACCAAGGCCATATATTTTATTGCATTAGAGAATGCTGACTAGCAAGTTTGCAATGTTGTCCAGATCATCATTCAAAGAAACTGCTGATATGCCCGGACTACAGGGTGTTATGAACTAACACACCACACCTGTAAAACCAAACTTTTTCGTTAGATTGGGAAAAACAGTATTAAAAGCATCGACTACCTGAAAAGTGTCGAACCGGAAATGAATCTATGGAGCGGTCGACATGAATAAATTTCCTTTCTTTCAATACCGGAACGTTGGGTTGTTTATCCAGGAAGTACTACCGTTCAGGAGGAATTTCGAAAAACAATAATTTTCCAAAGAAGAATAATGCACTCATAAAATGTTAACGATGTACTTATATATTTGGTATAATGTTACACAATTATTGTCTGCAATAGCTTATTGGCAGGTAATTTTACAGTTGGCTACAAAACCGAAATAGACTTACTGAAACAAAATCTTGACATCAATTGCCACAAACGGCTAGAAATAATTCTCTTTTGAGATCTTTGTAATCTTGAAACTATGGAGATACTTTTACAGACACATGCACATTATAAAGGGTTCGCTTTGCCACAACATAAATACAGAAAAACAAAACATTGGACTCACCCTGTTTCACGCTTATTCACTGGAGTAGGTTTTCAAGCGACAATTAGTTTTGATTTTATTATTATTTCGATTACTCCCGCGTCAATTGGTCATTTTATTTTATTCGCACGATATATTAGTATAGCGCGATATGGCTATGGTTTTTCTAAGATATCATGAACTATGGAGTTGCGGTTTTTCCTTGATTTATCACGATTCGGAAAGCGTTGACAAAAATAGGCAATTTTTGGAAAAAACTATTGTTCCCTCGTGCTTTCACTTGGAGCTTCAATACTTGATTCGAATTTCGTTTGCAGTTGCTTAGTTTAATGTTTTCTGACGATCACTACATTGATTGGAAACTCTCATTATTATTGTACGATACTGTGATTCGATGGACTTCTGAACCTCACTTTTGAGAGAAACATATTACCGGAGGAACGACTATGATACTCGGTTACTGCTAAACACCGAATGAATGTTTTGATATGATAACTCGCGCTTTTTATACTATTCAACCCTATCTCACGTCATGCGTTTAATTGGTTTCTTTTCAAAATGAATCATGTCATAAAAAGTAATGGCTTTATTTTTCTCATTGTACGCATTGATGAATACAATGAAATTTCAATGAGTAAATTTTAATGGCTGTCAATTATCTCTAGATCTATTGCGTATGTCCGTTGTTACGATTCAATAATATCGCGACTCAATGTCAACAATTTTAGGAGTTATGATTGTGTTTACCAAGTATATCGATCTGTGGACGTTAATAGCCATATGAATAAAGTGTTTTATTAGGACATTTTTTTAATTTCTCTTCCCATCTTGGAAGTAATGGTTTTGTTTACCTCGTTATTTTGATGAATTATGGGGGTCGGCGGATGTACGAGTTATCTTACTTTTCTTTAATTGTTTTCGGATAACGACACATTTTTAACAGGAATGTGTTTATCAGCGTTTGTCGCTTATTCGAAGTTAGAACTTATGTTCATAGTAAAGAATATTGTGTAGCCCCTTCAGAAATGCGGATTTTTCTGTAATCATGGATCATGACACTGCTGCGTTTTTCAGATCAATGCTTAATAAAGTTTCCGAACTAGCTTGTGTAGATTGAGAAGCAAAGCGGCCCCAGACTGAACCCTGTGGTACACTAGATCACACATTTCTAGGAACAGATATTTTATCTCCAAATAAATTTGATAAACTTGCCAAATCTGAGAGATCGTTAATTTTCTGAATTGGGATTATACGAGCATGTATCCAGGAATTAGGAAATTCTGATGATGATATTACACATTACAAAAATGTGAACGAAATATGGCAGATAATATGGACAGCAATTTTTCATGAAAGCTATACTTAGACCATCGAAACCCAGAAAACTTTTTTTAATTTTTTAAGAGTTTTCAGAACAGTTGATTTATCCACAAGTTGGAAAGAAAATTCATTCCTACATATTATATTATTCTCATAGTAATCATTCATTGAATTATTTACATTAATATGTGGTATATTATTTAAAAAAATATAAATAACGACATTAGAGTCTTTGAATTTTTGTGTAATATTAGCTTGCGATTTTTTTTATTTCTTAAAAAATTTCAGATTTCTCCACAGCTCTTCACTCGTGGTGTTAGAAAAACATTGTGAATGTTTCTTTTTTTTCTCTTGTTATAACATGGTTTGTCAGATTCCGTAAACGTTTGTATTCCTCCCAGTTTTCTTGTATTCGTCTTTCTCTGTGTCTTGCTTTTGCTTTATCTCTCGCTTCCATTAAATTATTTACTTCATTTGTCATCCAGGATGAGTTTTGTTATGGAATTCTGATAACTTCCAGAGGGAAGTGTTTATTGTAGAGGTTGAGCAGTATTTTAGTGAAAGTTTGCACTTTATGGCCAATATCATAAATGTTAAAAATATTTAGGAAATCTGATTCAAGAAAGTCATTTAAAAATGGCTGCTCTTCAAAATGTTTACAGTCATTGGTTGTAAGCAGTTTTGGCTCAACTCTAGGTTTTCCACAATTGCATTCCCTATGCATTCGTGAAAAGAAAAATCAGATCATATATTACGGTTGAATCGATTGAAGTATCGTTATTACATATAATTACATCAATGAGACATTGAGATTAAGGTGTTTTATGTATTGCATCACTGACGAGTTGATTCATTCAAATAGAGGAAAGCATTGAATTGAAGTTTCACTGGGGAAGGATTCTCATTGCGAAAATTAACATTTACGTATCTAACACAAATAACGCAAAGTCAAGCTAGACTCTAACGCATCAATATAATATTCATAGGATAAGTCAGGTGGCTTATATGTAACACCTATTACAAAACTAATACGTTATACAAAATTTCAACAAATAATTCTATTTCATCTGAAACATTTATTTCTTGATACAGGAGTTCACTGTGCACGTACTGTAAGAAACCAAAAGTCTAAATCTGTATTTCGTGTTATTCATTCTTTTTTAATCGCAGAGCGCTTTCAACCTATTAGGTCATCTACAGTCTCCCACTCCCACATACAGTAAGACTGCACCACCCCGTGAGCCTGTACGTCGATCTTTCCTTATGAGCACATTATTATGCATTTCTAATCATTTTGAGTCAACACTGCTGTTTAGCCACGTCTCGGATTTTGCGAGAATGTCGGAACCATGTTGATCAATTCATTGAATTTAGGAATTAACGATTGAATGTTTAAATGATATATGTAATGCTAAAAAGTCTTCGAGATTTACAGTCCCTGTATTATAAAAAATAAATTCTCACAGATATAAATAATATACAGCACATTTGTCTACACCCAAAGTTTCAGCTTTTTACACCCAAAATTTCAGCTTTCTACGAATCCAAACACCGCAGTAATAAACATTTTATTGAAGCTATGTTTCGCACAAAAAAAGGGAATCAATTAATTTTCCGAAAACCGCTGGAGATAAATAAATGGTAGTAGTATACAAAAACTTTTCAACAAAAAATTAAACCGACGAAAGAATCAACTGAAAAGCAAAAAATAAAATAAACCTTTTTAGTCTTAATGATAATTGAGCTCCTAAATTAATAATGTGAGTAACTAATTTTGAGTCGACGCTAAACAAACTAGAAATTGAATTAGGTAAAGCGTAAAATGATGGCAGCGGGATGCACGGCGGCGTTTTGATTATTTCCTCAAAGTAATATAATGATTTGTTGAAAATATGAACAGGATGTTTATAAAATCAGATGTGGAATCATCTGCGACTGAAAGATAAACTTCAGTCACTATCTTCAATCGTCAAGATAACCTCTTGTGGGGTATTCATGTTGGAAAGGGAAACATTCCCAACTGAATATTGAATTGAAAGATTCTTCTGTGAATTGAAAAATCCAAAGTTATTTTCTGTGAATATCTTACAGAAAACAACTACATCCCCGGCTAAAGCCACGCTGGACATTGAACTACATCTAATAGATATTCTAAAAAGCCCCTTACTCAAAAAGAAAGAATCAATATTCAATCAATATTCAATTGAGAATGTTTCCCTTTTTAATATAATGATCTTCGTTAATTGTTTGTTTGGCGCCGACTCAAAATTAGTACCTCACGTTAGTTTAGGAGCTCAATTATATTAAGACTAAAAAGGTTTATTTTATTTTTTTGCTTTCCAGTACATTTTTTCGTTGGTTTAATTTTTTGTTAAAAAGTTTTTATTTTTCACTTCTTTGTGGCTAAAATCAACTAATGACTATCTATTCAATTGACTCCAGATATCCATTATATTGTTGCATCATCAGAATGACCTATATGTGTGCCAAGTTCCAACAGAATCGGTTCACAGATGAAAAATTAATAATCCTCTATTTTCCTACCCTCAGGGGTAGATTATTCCTTTCCAAATCCGAAAATGAAGAACTCTGAAGTATACCCTGTCCATTAAAAAAATAATCATCTAAATAAATTCAGTGGATGAACGATAAATATCCCCTATTTTTGTACCCTTTTTTCAAATTCAAATGGGACCAACTTTGAAGAATACCCTATTAACCCAATTTTAACTCATACAAGTTTTCATTAACTTCTGAGGGTTGTTCAAACAACTAAGAAAGCGGTTAAAAACAATTTTACAAATAGAGACAAAGAGAGAGGGGTTACCTTACAAACGGTCCGGTAGTTCTAAATTCTTAATATGTTGTCGAGGATGGTTACTTTCTTCAGATTTTCGCTTATATCTTCGTTTCGGTGCATTATAGCTACAAAATAGTCCCATTCAATGTTGTGAAGAATGAAATTTCCTATAATTCACAATTCTAAGACTGATAATTACGGATATGTGCACTTAAATAAACAAAATTGCATTTTCCAGAAATTTGAGAAACTTCTAAGATTAGAACGCTTTAATTCATTTATGGCCTATTATAGGTAAACAAGTTCTGGAATACAATGTGTAGGGAATTCAATCACCTACAGAATACATGTCCTTTTTTCCTAACTAACCCTACGTAGTGGGGGGTTAACATGAAAGTTAAAACAACGGCATATTGTATCTTAAAAAATTCACTAACTATTTTCCAGTTTTGGCTTGAATTTGGAGTTTATACCAATTCTACTTGAGTTACTCAAATGTTACAGCGCAATGCTCATGAGGCAGGTACTATTTCACTTGAGTACCTACTGGTGAGAGGGGATGATCAATTTCGAATGACCCACCAACACAGCAGATACATTTTTCAAAGATTCATTTATTTATGAAAAGTAAGAACAAAAGGCAGTGATAATCATACGAAAATCGGTAGTAATTGAGCTTAGAACTGGAAAGAAAACAAATTCACATGCGCTTCGCTCGTTTCGTAGGGGCTGAGTTGATGAAGTCGGGGTCTTCATTTCCGTCAAATAGTGAAGTAACTAGATCGGCGTCGTCTTCGACGTCGACGATGACTCTACTCCTGTTATTACATTCTTGGCCAACACAGAATGTGCAAAGGGCGGAACACTTTAGGCCTGCCTTTCAACAGCCAGACGCCCCCAGCTTTTCTACACCAGCTCCACTCGATAGGGTCTTTGACAATCCCCATCCACTCCATGACCTAGTGGTATGTCCTCAGGAAGTGGAAATGTACTGCGTCAGTGGTCGGAGGTAGTTTAACCAGATTGAGCTTGGTGGTACTTGTCTTCAATTTGCTATATCGAAGGGAGCTCAACGACTGTTCTCTACTGCCACCATACAGGGATACCAAGATTTTCTCCCCTGCTGCGGACATTTCTTGGGGACTGGCAGCAGGGTCCTCGAACCTCTCCAGCTGCTCTAGCAATGATGGGTCTTCCCTAAAAAGTTGGTAGAATTTATTCTTCCCAAACCCAAAAATGTTTGAAGTGGTGTCGCAGCCCGATATTGCGTGCATTAGCAAAATACAGCCTGTGGTGTTGTATTGTAGGAGGAGGCGGAGTAGATTGCGTCTGGATGTTTCCCTCTCGCTGGTTTTTTGAGGTGGACATTGTTTACCGCAGGTGTTGTGCCAGTCAGCAGGACGAGTAGGTCAATGTCTTTCTCGACAATGATGACGGCGTCGTACGTGGGGGAGAGGCATTCAGCTGTGGCAACTATCAACCTGTCAGCATCTTCGGAAGCTTGGTTTGTGGCTATGTTTGACGCTTGCATTTCACTGGAGAGCAGCTTCGCGAATCGGCTCTTGTTTCTCTCATTGGCCAGGAACTTATCCTGAGGTGTGGTGTTGACAGTTGTTCTGTCAAACACCACGTCTGATGATGAGTTTGCCTTGTACCTCCTTGCTCGTTCAGCAGTTTCGGTCCGTTGCTGAGAAGGAACTGTAGTATGGCCATCAAAAATCACCTCATCATCGATGCCATAGTGACGTTGAACGTACTTGACGTAATCCTGGCAAATCCCTCCAAAGGTCGAGCTGCTGTTTCATACAACCTTGTGAAGAAGGTACCCGCCATCAATAACGACCAAAGAACGTTGTTTCAACTTTTTTGTTTACTCCCCACTCCGTGGAGTTGAGTGAAAAAAATTTAGGTAATTGAATTCCCTATACATTTTGTTCTGAAACTTGTTTTCCCAGAATAGGCCATAACTGAATTACAGCGTTCGAAAGTTAGAAGTTTGACATATTACTGGAAAATGCGATTTTTTTTTATTTCAAAAAAGTGCATATCTCCGTAACTATCAGTCTTAGGAACAAAATTTAAAACGTAGGAAATTTTATTCTTCACAACATTGAATGGAACTCTTTTGTAGCTTAAATGCACCGAAACGAAGATTTAAGCGAAAATCTGAAGAAAGTTCCGATTTTTTTCGGTTTATTCAATATAGCGGCGGGCGCGGAGGGAGAGAATTCTGCATTTCGCATTTCAAACACTCAATAACCATCCTAGAAAACATATCAAAAATTTAGAACTACCGGACCGTTTGTAAGGTAACCCCCCTCTATTTACTGGATTATATCCAATAAAAAAGAAATCATCAAAATCGAACTGCTCTGACTGACGAATTAAACAAAGCAGTCAACGAAGATTTAACTAAGGTAACAAACTGGTGTGACTCCAATAAACTATCATTCAACATCAATAAAACAAATCTGCTTACGTTTAAATGTGAGCTTGATGACATAGACCTAGAATCAGGAATCATTGAAAATAAAAACAACACAAAATATTTGGGTCTTCACATAGATAGTAAATTAAAATTTGTTGATCATGTGATCGCACTGAGAAAAAAACTCTCTTCTGGGTGTTATGCAGTGAAGCTTACTTTACAAGAATTAAATTTCTCAGCTGCAAAGATGGTTTATCACTCCCTCGTCGAATCACATATCCGCTACGGCATTGCATTTTGGGGAAGTTGCAACAACTACTTATTGAACAGTGTACTCATCCTACAGAAACGAGCCTTAAGATACTTGTGCAAAGCTAAACCTCGAGATTCTTGCAAAGAGTTGTTCAAATCCCATAAAATATTAACAGTAATTGCCCTGTATATCTTGGAAACAGCATCAATAATAAAAAAACATAAAACTAAGTTTGGCTCTCACTCCTCTACACACAACACTCGACAAAACAGAGATGTAAAACTTCTGCTACCCACCTCAAGTCTCATTAAAGACTCATTTATTTACAATGGTTGCAAAATCTACAATCATCTTCCCAATGACTTAAAAGAAATTGAACCACCAACTAAATTCAGAAAAGAGCTAAAATATAAATTAATGGAAAGAACCTATTATAGTTTGGATGAGTTTTTTATTGACTCAATAATTTAGTGTTATATACCTAAATTTTTTGTAATTAATTGTCTCTATTCGTTTGAATTTTTTACCGTAGATGTTTATACTAATTTTATTGTAACTTTATCCTTTGTGACCATGATTTATTGACGCAATATTTTAGTGATATATTATACTTAAATGTTTTGTAATTAATTGTCGCTACTCGTTTAAAATGTTTTATTTTTTTACCTTATATGTTTATACTGATTTTTATTGTAATTTTTATCCTTACATTGTATTGCTTTGTAACCATGATTTTTTCATGAATACAATAAAGTATATATTGATTGATTGATTGATTGTAAAAAGTTATGCGTAATCATAGATAAAATGAATATATACGCATCGACTAGGAAACCTTCTTTTTTTCATGTCGTCGGATGAAAAATAATTGGAAAGCAATAGTAAAGCAAAAAATGCAATAATATTCAGGGTGTCTTATTCAGAATATCAAAGTTGTTTACTTTTCAATATTAGTGGTTACGCCGCAGCACTAAAAATACTGCAGATCGATCGAGACCTAATTACCCAAGAAACCAAAATTTTAAAATAATCCCATGTCCTTTTCTTCGTAAACATCTAACATACTATCGACCTTGAGTGACCCTGTATAAGAAAGTCATTATTTGTCATGAAAATGTATACCCCTAACTCTTCAACCATCTTTTTATAATAATACTACCTATAAATTAGAAATGAGAATTGAAAAATATTTTTTTTCTGAAAATTTAAAATTTTTATATACTTTTCAAGAGGTTATCTTGAACGAGGCAAGATAGTGACTAATGTTCATCTTTCAGTTGTAGATGATTCGATATCTGATTTCATGAACTTCTTATCAATATTCTCAAAGAAATCCTGTATGTGTAGTTATATACAATTTTACATTTTTTACCTCTTCTGTCCATCCACGAAGCAGATACATGCCCCGACTTTCCTCTACTTTGGCCCAATACCTTAAATGCGTTCTTCACTTCCGACCAGCCGGTTTCATTGCAGATGACGGAAGTCTTCACAGTGAACTCCCTGAAACTAGACATGGGGTGGAAATACAGGGTCCTATCCGATTCATATCTACTGGAAGGACTGAGAGCCATTCCAAATAAACCGTCTGACCATTCAAATTCCAATTGATGAACCTGCAAAAATCGATTATCTTATAACTTCTTTATCCTAGTAGAATAGCGACCGCTGATATGATTTCGAATGTTGAATTCGCGGGAGTTCGATCGGAATATTGGAGAACGTTTCGAAACTTCAATGTTTCATCTTCAGAACAGGAATATAATTCTTGAACAACGTATATACAAATCAAATTTAAAAAAACAGATACACAAAAACAATGTTACTTACATTTAGGTTGGTTTTCCTTTTTCACAAAAATAGGAAAGGATGAAATCGACTTGATACAAAAATACGTATATAGTTTTGATGAAATACCATACACATAAAAATTAATCAACAGAACTGTTCGCAATGGCCACTCGTATTTGATATCTACCCAGTTTTCCCAACTATTTCCTATTCAAACAAACCGACAAGAATAAACACTGAAAATAAACCACATGCTCCAGACTTCGATTTACAATTTATGATTCATCTTCCCTATCAGGTTGAAATATGATGTGTTAAGGTTGTCGATGTCCGATCTTTTATTCAAACATTTGTCATCATGTTTTCGTTACTTTATCATTTCGTTGAGGAGTCTTTTTTCATTGTTGGTTGACCTATGATGATAATTGATTCAAAATTGGAAAAATGGAGGGATGACTCAGAGTGTTCTGCAAGACTCGAATTATTTTTAATGTTACCCAATAGATTGTGTATATTATTGCAGTCTCTTTTCTGTTCGTTCATCCTGGTTTTCAAGAATTTTCCAGGATGACCGAACACAAAACCACTGCAAAAATATACACAATCCATTAGAAAAGAACCTATGAGTCTTGCAGAACATTCTAAGTCATCCCCCCATTCTTTTTATTGCAAACCAGTCACCATAGTAGGTAGAATTCACGATCTCTTTCCCAGCAGTCGCAATGGTCGACCTCTTCCAGCATGAAAGAACTGAACATAGTCCTGGCAAGAATGAAGCTACGAAGAGCTCCAGGTCCCGATCAAGTATTCCCAGAAGTCCAAAAGAACTTTGGAAATACAGCCAACCAATAGCTTTTTAAATTGTTCAACTTGATACTCCACACAGGTAAATTCAACAAACAAATTCCGGCAGTCCAAAATCCTTGCAATACTTAAACCAGGTAAACCAGCAGATAGCCCAGCAAGCTACCGTCAGATAGCTCCGTTGAGCATGTTCTACAAACTACTGAAACTTTTTTTTTTATGTTCTGGTTCCCACGAAAAGGGATATCCTGTAATGTTCAGAGAACATCGTGGGAACCTAGGGAAAGAAGGTAGGAGTTGGTGTTCTTCTTAAATTTCTGAAGGTTGTATGCCTCGGGGAACACCTCCCTAGGCAATGAGTTCCAAAGCCTCGCTGTTCGTTGGATGAACGAGTCTTTGGAAAGTGATGTTCTGCAGGTCTCCAAAGTGACCACGAAGGGGTGTGATGACTGAACTTGACGGGTTAATCTCGAAGAGACTGCCAAAGCAGGAACGATTGTTGATATTTCAGAAGAGCATCGCCCATGAAAATATCTATAAAATAGAGACAAATCGCCAACTTTTCTACGGTGTTCCAGACAAGTGAGCGAGTTTGTAAGCGAGGCATCACCGACGAGACGGATTGCCTTTTTTTGGACAGAATCCAATAGCCTCAGGATATGTTTAGGTGCCGCACTCCAAATATGGGAACAGTATTCCAGGACAGGTCGGATCTGTGCCTTATAGATCATAAGCAGCTGACTGGGGGTGAAATAGCTCTTGGCACGAAACAGAAAACCAAGTTTTTGGGATGCACTTTTGGCAATGGACCTCACGTGATTTTCCCAGGAAAGGTTATTGCTGATAGTGATACCAATCATCGATATGGATGGCTTCAGTGGTATGGTTACTCCTGACAAAGTTATGTTAGGCACAGTGAGATCGGCTTTTCTAGAGAAAAGACATGCTTGTGTTTTGTTTGCATTGAATTCTACCAAGTTATTAGATCCCCATTCGAGAATTGTTGCTAAGTCCATATTTATATTATTAACATTTCTTCCTCTTGCTATATAATAGAATTTTCCCAACTGTTGAAACGTTAACTATACCAGAACAAGCAGGCTTCATGACAGACCGCTGCTGTGCAGATCAGGTACTTGCACTCACTTCCTTCATCGAAGCAGGCTTCCAGAAAGGAGTCAAAACTGCCTGTGAATTCATAGACGTAACATCGGCCCACGATACGGTTCGGAAAAAGGGGATCATAAACTAGACCCAACAAGTTATTACATGCAAAAAGATCTGCTCCGTCGTCCAAAGCAACAGCAAAATGATTGTACATGTCAACGATAGAAAGAGCCACACCCGAACAATAAAAAACGGGCTCCTGCAAAGATCGGTTCTGGCCCCATTCCCCTTCAACATCTACACAAATGACGTCCCTCTTACCACTGCCCATAGATACATATATGCTGACGACATGGCCCTCGCAACACAACATCAATCACTGGAGACGGGAAGTGACCAATTAACAGAGGATTTCGAAGCTATGCACAAGTACTACACTAAATGGTGCCTGAAACCAAACTCAGTGAAATCAGAGGAAAGTGCCTTTCATCTCTCGAACAAGCTAGCTCATAACGAACAGAATGTTACATTTGGCGGAGAAGGGGTTGAACATTACCATAACCCTACATATATGGGACAGATCTTCAACATATTGCCAACATCAGACAAAGACAGCGCGGAAGATTAAAGCAAGAAACAATATTCTCCATAAGCTTGCGGGGACTACATGGAAAGCAGATGTCTCCATCCGCTCTTAGGAATGCTGCTCGAGCACTGACTTACTCTGTCGCGGAGTACTGTGGCCCCGTCTGGTACAAGAATCACCACACAAATATAGTTGATGTACAACTCAATGAATCAATGATAATTATCAGTGATACTTTTAAGTCTACTCCCACTAAGTGACTCCCTATACTGACAAACCCTGCGCAGTTACAAAAACAGCTGCTGCACACAAGGAATCGACAAAAGTCAGAAAAAAAAACCCTGACAGCCTACCCACTCAGGAAACTCCAAGCCATCTCCCTCCCCAATCACCTCAGATCCCGTCAACCAATATGGATGGACGATCAAATGAAAGATGACTTCTGCATGGAACGAGCTTGTTTAAATAGACCTGATGTGAAGACATAATCCATGAACCAACACTCCCAGTTTCATGTTCGGAATTTCCACGCCAGACCTGGAGCCGCATCAACGAGATTCCTGGAGGACTTTTACACACAGCTTCCCAAACGGCGATTTACTGGATTGATGATATGGATATCAATGTTTAACTCATATCTGCCCTAAGTTTTTACAATTTATTCATATGTCTGGACTATGTATGATTCATATTCAAGATTTTTTCATATTTGTTGTACACGTTACTCTCAATGTATCTTTGTTATGTCCTTTGCATACGAAATATATATACCATAGTGGGTCAACAAACATTGTTGTAGAAAATACTTCTCAACGAAATGATATAAAAAACGAAGGATGAGGAAAAATGTGTGAATAAAAGATCGATCATCGATACTTCATATTCCAACCTGATAGGAGAGAAAAAATATAAATTGTCAATCGGAGTTTGGAGCAGGTGTTTTATTTTCACTTCTTATTCTCGTTGTTCTGTCGGTTTGTCCAAATCGGAAATAATGAAAAAACTGGGTAGATATCAAACACGAGTGGTGGCGATTGCCAACAGTTCAGTTTATTCATCTTTGTGTGTACAGCGGTTTTTTATAGCTTCCCCCCGTTAACTTTTGAACGGTTCGACATAGAACGATGGGACGAAAACAAAACAAAATTATTGCTCAGGGGGGAACATCAACTTAAAAATTTCAAATGGCATGGGGGCAAGTGGTACATCGTTGAACAGATAACTCAATTTCATTTCCAACCATCCTATCTGAATGGTACCCTTACCTCGATAACTTTTGAACGGTTTGATGTGAAACAATGAGACATGAAATATATTGAATGGTATTACCGGTCCTACTTTTTTCTTTTTTTTTTCTTTCAACTATGGTTGTTCTACAGAATCACAATTGCGAGTGCAGCTTTTTATAGTCTTCCCCTCCCTGTTGACTTTCGAACGGTTCGACATAGAACAACGGGACCAAAACTATTTTGAATGATATCATCGATACCACTCTTTGAAATAGAGTATTCAAGTGGCACATCGTTGAAAAGATAATTCAATTCTCTTTTCAACCATCTAATTTTGTTTTGTCAATTTTGTTATTCTTGACATTTCAAATGCGTATAGACGAAATAAAATAAAAAAATTATTGAAAAGAGAATTGGATTATCTTTTCATCGATGGGCCACTTGACCCCCATGCTATTTGAAATTTTAAAGTTGATGTGCAGTTTCACGCTATCTATCGATCTATCTTTCATTTCCAAAATTAGTATCGATGATATCATTCAAAATGGTTTTTGTTCCATTGTTCTACGTCGAAACGTTCAAAAGTTAACGGGGGGGGACTATAAAAAGCCGCACTGTATAGTGGTCGTGTATATCATTAAACCTGTATATATGCCGATTTTATCCTTTTCTATTTTTGTGAACAAGGAAACCATCCTGAATGTAAGTAACATTGCATATCTGTTTTTCATTTCGTTTAATATATACGTTGTTCAATAATTTTATTATAAATATCTTGGTTTTTTATGATTCAGAGTCCTGAAGATGAAACAATAATGTTTCGAAACGCCGAAAATTTTAAAATTATCTTTTATCATTCCGACCGAACTCCCACCAATTCACCTTTCGAAATATAACTTACTATTAATTAATCGAAAAATATGGTCATAAAATTATATATATATATATATATATATATATAAATATATGGACAAGAATCAAAATTCTCCATATACCTATCTCAACTTTTTCAAAGTTGACCCCATCAGTGACAGGAGTTCTCTCCACAAAAAATAAATAAAATTTATATGTACAAAAATCTCATTCCCAGATTCCGCCAATAATTAAAAAAAAAATCCTCTACAATAATTTCACATTTTGCAGTTGAAAATGACAAAAATCACTGCTCCTTGTACAACTGAACGACTGTCATACTGTTTTCTTGATCAGTATTATCTAATTATCCAATTGAAAAAAGATCAATTTTTCATACCTTGTATGCAGAAGCCAATGGGTCTGGAAAAAACAAATGATCGGTGACTCTCCAAGCCCTCTTTTTCGCTAGGCTGAAAACGACTATCCCGAATCTCCAGACGTCAGCTAAGTAGGCATGAGCGTTCACGCAATCCCCGTCTTTCATATCGACTATGATGTTCGAATATAAACCGTCTTCCTTGATGAATTCGTCCGGAAAGACATATTTTGCTAGCAGTTGGTCGGTTTCCAGATCAAAAATCAGGACTTTGGGGGGACATAGTTGTATCGGTTTGATCGTGACGTTAATTTGACCACTATCCAAAACCCAGAGACGCTTGCATGAATCTGCTTGAACTCGGAATACAGACGAAATGCCTTCACATGAATCTAAAAAAAAGGATCGGCATCACAAGGTAGTTTTTAGAGAATACTAAAATGTATCGAGGATTATTCAGCATTCCAATAGTATATAATGTGAGCCAATTGTCCTTCGCAGGATATACAGGATGATTCAAAAGTACTTTGACAAACTTCAGGAGGTGATTCCACACAATATTCTGATGTGAATTGTCCAAATAAATATATGTCCGGAAACGCTTCGTTTCTAAGATACAGGGTGTTGAAGTTTTATTTTTATTTTCGTTTTTTTTATAACTTTCGAAATACTGACCTTACTTAAACGGAAATTGGTATTGAGAGGTTTTTTGAGGTGTCAAATTCGAACCTCATGTTATTATTGCTCTTTCTAGTAAAGGGTGCCACCTACACGTCTTTTTCTTTTTGATGATTCATAACTTTTTTGAGCCTACTTCTAGCGCATTTTTCATTAAAAAAATTCAATTCCTCTGTCATATCTATGTAAAAAAGCTACCACTGTTACAAGTCGCTATGAGCAACCGTTTTCTAGATATTTGGACTTGAAAATTATAAGTCGATTATTTGATAATCGATGCGTGTTGAAGTTATTACCATTATTTTACATTTTTCAAAAGAATGCTTAGAAAATGAATTTGACGTTCAAGTAAGTAGTTTTGGTATATACATATTATGTGACAGTTAAACGTTTTGTTGTTTTGTTGAAGTTTCTGTGAGTTTTAAAACACTAACTTTGAAAAAAATGGATTATTTAAACAATAATGCTCATTTAGCCGATATGCATTTCGTTTATGGCCTTGCGGATGGCAATGCGCGCGAAGCAAGACGTATTTACCAGGAGCGATTTCCCAATCGAGTACTGCCTTCAGCTCCAACATTCACTAGTCTCCACCGTCGTTTGGCAGAAACAGGTAGCTTCAAGAGGGCAGCTGATATTACTGGAAGAAGCTGTTTTGAACGCTCTCGATGAGAATCCAGAAACAAGTACAAGAATAATTGCTGAAGCTCTCAATTCTACTCAGTCCACAGTTCGGTAACAATTTCAACAATTTTATCCATACCATAATCAAAGGGTGAAAGCTCTTCTGCCACGAGACTTTCCCCAACGCATTACTATGTCAGTGGTTTTTGAGAAAATTTGCTGGAAATCCCCAATTTTTCAGATATGTTTTCTCCCGAAATGCTTTCACAAACTTTCATAACAACCATGTTTGGGCTCTGGAAAATCCGCACGCAGTTAGTGAAAGACATTATCAGTATCAATTTTCTGTAAATCTATGGGCAGCAATAATTGATAATTACTTGATAGGTCCTTCCTTTCTTCCGTTCCGACTGAATGGCGCAACTTACAGGGACTTTTTAGAAAATGAATTGCCGGAACTACTCCAGAATGTACCATCAGAAATTCGTATCCGCATGTGGTTTATGCATGATGGGGCTCCGGCCCATTTTAGCGTTGTAGCCAGGGAATTCCTCAACACTGTCTATCCAAATCGATGGATCGGTAGGGGTGTAGAAGAACCTAACCAGGCGTGGGCACCATGGTCCCCAGATCTGAAGCCGCTAGATTTTTATTTTTGGGGACACTAGTTTATAAAACTCCAGTAGCGAACGAGAAAGATCTGAAAAACCGAATAGTAGACGCCTGTGAAACAATAAGAAACACACCAATAATTTTTGAGCGGGTACGAGATTCAATTACTAGAAGACTGAATGCCTGTATCTTCGCTGGAGGTGGACACTTTGAACAACTTATTTGATAACAATTTCATTCTACAAATTCAAAATTTCTTGAAATAAAATGTTGATATTTCTTGCAAATTTTATTAAAACAAATAGAGATTTTGCACCCTTGATACAAAAATAACTATTGCAAACGAGTACAAATAAATATAATAGGTGACGCCCTCTACAAAAAAACAAAACTACTTACTCAAACGTCAAATTCATTTCCTAAGCATTCTCGTGAAAAATGCAAAATAATGGTAATAACTTCAACACGCATCGTTTATCAAATAATCGACTTGAAATTTTCAAGTCCAAATATCTGGAAAACGGTTGCTTATAGCGACTTGTAACAGGGAAAGCTTTTTTTCGTAGATATGATAGTGAATTTATTTTTTTACTGAAAAATGTGCTAGAAGTACGCTCAAAAAAGTTATGAAAAAGAATTGTAGGTTGCGCCCCCTACGAGTAAGAGCAATGATAACATAAGGTTTGAATTCGACACCCCAAAAAACCTCTCAATACCAATTTTTGTTTAATTAAGGTCAGTATTTCAAAAATTATTTAAAAGAAAATGAAAATAAAAATAAAACTTCAACGAAGCGTTTCCGGACATATATTTATTTGGACAATTCATATTAGAATATTGCTGAAGTTTGTCAAAGTACTTTTGAATCACCCTGTATATGGAAAACAAACTTATTCCAAGTTTACCGAAAAATCTACATCAATCGCTAAACAGTCTTGACAGTTTATGCTTGAAAATATAATGCAACATTCCATTATAGAGATAATATACATAATGAAGGCACAAGTGGAAGTTGATGTGCTCATTATTTATCACACATATTATCTACAGTTCGTTACTCAGTTCTCAGCGATAGTTCTTCTTTTACTAAATTTATCAAGGTGAAAATTTAATGAAATTATTTTCTATATGATCGTGAAAAAAATAGTAGTGAAGTAGATGTAGAGTTCATCACAAAATATATCCCTAGAGTAGATAGGTGGAGGCATCTTTCCAAATCTAATAACCTTAGAAAAAAATCGAATAATAATTTTTAGGCATTTTCCAAACTTCATTTTTAACACACTCGCAACTATGTCCTTGAACAGGGAGAGCACTAAGCGATTGTTTTATTGTTGCTAAGCAACGGCTTGTTAGGAATTTGCGCATGAATAAAGTTTCTAATTTCCACATTGTTTTCCACATTTCGATAAATTCAAACATATTGTTGCATTATTGAATCACACTCTACAAATAGCAAACCTGCCTATAGGAGAAGAAAGTTTGTCAATTTATAGTGACTACTTCCCTCATTATTTTTGAACCAATCAAATGGTCGAAGTTTCAAACAGGGAACCAATCAGATCAGTTTAATCTTCCGTAACGCGCACTAACTTTCGTGACATCAATGGTCGCCTGAGAGACGCCAGGTTAAATTTGCGTGAAAAAATAATTTTCTATCGGATTATTGTGGTTTATATCGATCGAAACAACAATACTATTCTTACTAACTCTATTTATATATATATATATATATATATATATAAACATATATATATATATATATATGAAACATATATATATATATATATATATATAAAATATATATATATATATATATATATATATATATATATATATATATGAAATATTGAAAATTGGAAGTGTACATGTTTACCATTGCGTGGCCCGCTCTTTCGATTATTATTTTGCATTGTTGGCTATGATATGGCGTTTTCAATCTCAAACCCTTCGGGATGATCCTATTATCTGGCCATCTGGATAGAAAAGTAAGACTAGTGTGGGAACTTGAACATTTCTTGTAAATATTTTCCATATTCTTGAAATTCCTAACACATTGCGGCCCATACCGTACTTGTAAGTTGTTCCTCCACAAAAAACCACATTCATTCAATACTATTACATAAACTTTTGTTGGTATAAAATGAAAGTGTATCCACTATTGGGAATTCAAAATTAGATGCCAGCGCTAGAGTGGCAAAAATTCGAACCAGACATACGTACATTGTTTGTCTGTTTGTCTGTTTTCTCACACTTGTGTTTGGAGTTTTTCTTAAAATATTTCCTTTTGGTATTATTTTCCAGTTTTTTTGTGAAGTGTTATTCATTTCAAGACTCTAGTGAAGTGTTGTATTCAAATCTTGAGACAATATCATTTGCGAAAACTCACTTTGAAGGAGACAAACTATGTTCTAATTTACTTGTAAAAAAAAACTTTTTCGAAGTTTCTGGACAGCTCAGCGAAGTCATCGGGAATTATTGTAATGAATTATTTTGAAGAAATGTTCCACATTATTTGTGAATGTTCGAATTGAAAATAAAACTAACAAAAATTTTTTTTTAATTTCATCTAAAACAAACAAGATGGTGTGAAAATGTGTCCTTATCACCTAGATATACATATATAGTCAATCTTCGGTATGTTGACACTTAACACTTTTTTTTCAGCTCTCTTTAAAGGTTCTTTTTCACTTTTTTTCTTGGCTACACACGATACAGAAACATTTTGGGAAGGAACTGTATTCTTCTTCAAGATCCCAAGAGGCCGTCGTCTGTCTATAGACTCACTCAATCCTAAATTAGTCTGCACCATTACGTTCATTCATTTTCTCACGGAAAACTTATTCCAGTACAACGGACTCGATTTGCCCAAGAGTCACATTGAGGTACAAAACAATAATGATTTGAACTAGAATCACTAATTTTTTCACTCGAGGACGTACAATATTCATCAGGTAAACCAGAATTTCATTGAATGTCAACAATCACAAGAGAATAATCCTAAGAAATTATTAAATAAAATTAGGGAAAATAAGGATATAAAGATTAAAGTTCTTCCTTGGAATTTATCAACAATTAAAATTTTGAATTCTTGTTTTAAGTGTACAATGTCTAAAATCATATAAACATTAATGTCTTTTTCCATACTGTATGAATAATTATCGATATGTTGAATAATATCTATTTTTTCTCTTCTTAACTCTATTTTTTTTCTTCTCAACTCTCTTTGAAGGATCTCTTTTCAACTATTTTCTTGGCCACATACGATACAGGAAGATTTTGGGAAGGAAATGTATTCTTCTTTAAGAGCCCATCGTCTGTCTATAGACTCGCTCAATCCTAGATTAGTCTGCACCAGAACGTAACGTTCATTTTCTCACGGAAAATGATGAAAACTTATTCCAGTACAATGGTATCATTTTGCCAAGAGTCACATTGAGGTACACAACAATGATGATTTGAATTTGAATCACTCATTTTTTCACTCGAGGGCGTACAATAGTCAACAGAATATTCACCAGGTAAACCAGAATTTCATTAAATGTCAACAATCACAAGAGATTCGATAAGTTTCAAGTGTACAGCGGCTGAAATCATATAAACATTAATGTTTCAAAAAGTAAACAATGTGTCCTTATCACCTAGATATACATATATAGTCACTCTTTTTCCATACTGTATAAATAATTTTCGGTATGTTCAATAATATCTCTTTGTTCTCTTCTTATTTCTCTTTTCTCTCAACTCTCTTTGAAGGTTCTTTTCAACTTTTTTCTTCGACCACAGACGATACAGGAAGATTTCGGGAAAGGACTGTATTCTTCTTCAAGAGCCCATCGTCTGTCTATATACTCGCTCAATCCTAGATTAGTCTGCACCAGAACGTTACGTTCATTTTCTCACGGAAAATTATGAAAACTTATTCTAGTACAACGGTATCGTCAACAGAACATTCACCAGGGAAGCAAGAATTTCATTAAATATCAACAAACACAAGAGATTCGACAAGCTTTAGGTATACAATGGCTAAAATCATATAAACATTAATGTTTGGAAAAGTAAACAATGCACGTATACATAGTTTCAAAAATCGAAACCAGAGGGAGTATCCGTTACTTTGAATTTCCAATATGCTTCATTTTGTGCGCGAACTCTAACAATGTTTTTTGAATGCTCTAAACAAATGAATTCATCACAAATTGTATAAGTAGTTTTGACTATAACTCACCTTCACAAAAACAAGTTTCCAATACACTATATCCAACTAACTAATAGGTATGCAAATAATAATATGTATTAATAGTGACAATTCAACTCATGTATTAAAAATCGCATATGCCACAGTGCAATTGTCAGTTTGACAGCGGCAAAAGTTAGCTGCAACTTTTACAGCGACAAATGCACTAGTGGTTTTTTCACTTATTCATTTGTTCATCAATTATCGCGGTGTTGGTTGCCAAAATAAATAAAGTTTGCGTTGATATGTTTCTAAATTTCTCATTCATTAAATTGTCCTGCCGAATTACACTCGATGTTTGTATTGATATCGGGTAAATGTGTGTTGTTGAAATTCTAAACTGTTTCCTTTGACACTTTGACTCAAAAAACTGTCAACCTAAAAACGCTCCACCTTCGGTTTCGCGTTTTTAGTAGTTGAGAGTTTTTCTCGTCTAATTGCTAGGCAACACTTTCTCGTCAAACAACCCAAATTTACCCCCAAAATACAAACCTCTCGTGCAATTATTAGTGATGAATGAATATCTGTTTTGTACTGATAAAACCACAATACATTCGATATTGTTTTACGATAAAACCACAATAGGTCCTGTCAAAATTATTTGTCAACGCATTTAATTCTTATATAGAGAAACATATAATGCAAAATTGATCCAATAAGGGATTCTGAACTCACTACATACAGTGACTTCATATTTGAATTCAAATATATCCTTTTTTGCTTGTTGAAAGCCTCAGGTTTTCATGTTAGGTAATGAATGATTGAATTCATCATTTTCAGAATATCAAGAAGTTCTCGTGGAGTAGTCCTGTCAGTCTATCACGCGGGAGGCTCTCGTTCGAGTGATTTGCTTGATATATCGATAATGCTGATATATATATGAAAGAAAGGCTTATATGATAGTTATAAGGCACCAGAAAGGCCACGTTTTGAAACTAGTTCCAGATGCACAGCACTAAATTTTTCTCCAAGTTATTGATTTTTTCTAAAAAATAGGTAGTGATTAATGAATGAATGAAATAACTGTGAATGAGCTGTTTCTTCAAAGATCTGAATTTTGCCTGGTGAAGTGACGTAGAGAACATCAAAGTAGCGTGTATTGCTCTGATCATCATTTATGTTCATACAGGTTGCTTCAAATGTTACTTTAATTTTCGTCCACTTCGATTTAACTTCATGTGATTTTTTCAAGTGGAACACGCTGTATATTATTTTTTTTCGAATTCTACATGAAATCACCTATCTGAGGATACCAACATATCATTTGTGTTTTTCAAATTATTTTTACAAAATTAAAGAAATATCTGTTTGATTTTTTATATTTAAAACAAAAGAAAAGACAATAATTACACTTATAATACATGTTCAGAATGTCTTCCACACTGATCAATACATTTTCTCAATCTCATGAAGTTTGTTCTCATGCTGCCTAAATGAAAAGGTATAATTCGTTGAAATCCCTCACGAAATCTTATTTCCATGTCCTCCCGTGTAGTAGCGGCAGTACGATAAACCTCCGATTTCACTGGTCCCCAACGATAAAAATCCATTTATGTTAGGTCCGGCGACCTCGGCGGCCAAGGAACAGGTCCTTCTCGTCCTATCCACTTGTCAGGAGACATTTCAACCAACTCATCTCGTACTTCTCCCCAAAAATGTGCTGGTGCCCCATCTAGCTGAAACCACAATTCAGTTCTGATGTGATTAGGTAGGTGTGATCAACCTAAGAAAGTTTTCTTTGAGAAATCGAAGAAACTCCTGTCCATTCAATTTTAGTTCAAAAAAATATGGTCCGATAACATAATTATCCACAATACCGCCCCATACATTAACGTTCCATTTATGTTGATAATCGTTAACACGAAGTTTATTCGGATTTTCAGTACTATAATAATGATAGTTGTGCCTATTAACGAATCCGTTTCTGTGGAAGGTACTTTCGTCGGTGAACATAATGCTTTTCAGAAATCTTGCATTTTCCGTAGTTTCATTTTGCATCGTCCGACAAAACTGCACTCTCTTCAAAAAAATCTGATTCTATCAACTCCTGATGCACGTGATGAGGTCCTGACAACTGGAGATTTCAATATCTCTAAATCTCTGCATATTTCCCCAACACTCTACTCAGGATTTTCTACCACTACAAGACTAATAGCTAATTGGTTTTCATCAGTCAATATTGTTTTAGCACGGCTCTTTCTTTCTTATTCGATGTGGCCAGTTCTCACAAATCGTTCCTTCAATATTTCAAAACTGTTCACTTGTGGATGCCTTCTATCAGGATAACTTGCTGCATACACACGGAAGCTTACAAACAATTTTCTTCATCAGCGCCCAAAACATATATCATTCCAATTAACTCTTCCTTTGTACTTATAATTCATAATGAATAACCACAATTTTCAAGCAAATCACACAGTAGGATGTCAACAAATGAGCAAATTTATTATTTCGTGTTTGGCGATATTCAAAATCATAGCTAACTTCAATTTTTACTGTTTGATAAAAACAAATATATTTTGGCGACAATTGGTTCATGAGTTTACCTATGGCTCTTGAGTTGTTGAAAGAGCACAAATGCACTGTCACAGGAACAATGCGAAAAAATAAAAGGGATCTGCCAGTAGATTTCACAAAAAAAGGAAGGGAATACTCAAGTATATTTGGTTTTTCCAAGGACATGAACATTGCTTCCTATGCATCAAAACCTAATAACGTTCTAATTGTCGGCTCAACTAAGCAACATGACAACAGATAGACGAGTCAACTGGTGATCAAAGACAGCCAGAAATGATCACATACTACAACAGGAATAGATTTAGTTGACAAACTGTGTGGAGAATACACTGTATCAAGAACATGCAAGCGCTGGCCACTTAACGTATTTTTTGTTCTATTGGACGTTGCTGCTATCAACGCCCTGATAATTTATAGGCAGAACACGTCACATGAAACTGCCCCTTTGAGAATAGTATTTTTGAAGCAGTTAGCATTAGAACTAATGAAGCCTCACATACTATCAAGATCTTGGCTTCAAGGTTCACCCACTCATGTAAAATAAAAATTGAGGAGATTCAGTGGAGTTCAAGAAGAACCCCCGAAAAAAAAAGGAGAGAAGAGAGTCAGGAAGATGTGGAGATTGTCCTCGTGGCAAAGACCAAGACATCCTGCTTCAACTGCAACAAACTACTGTGCAAGGAGCAAGCAACGTGAAGTGCAGCGAGTGTGCGCCAGAATAGTGGACATCAACTTCTCAGCCAGAGCGGCTATTACCAAAAAATAACGATTAACATATAATTTTTTTGTTGTTCATGTTCGAAATCATGTAGTCTCATAAAAAACAACCATTCAAGTGTAAAAAATTGAGTTTTCCTTCAAAATTAATAGAAAAATGGTAATATTACTAACAAAAATCTCAATGTATTTAAAATAAGTAATTCGAGTAGATTTTTTATGGAACTCAGTTCGTTCAAAAGAAGAGAAATACATTCAACATACTGATTGCAAATTTTCTTTAGGACATTCAAAAATAAGTATTTTATGAGTAAAAGTAAATGGGGTTTAATTCACTCCGCGGGTGTGTTTGCTGTTTATAAAAACACTGAAGCGCCTAAGTCGCTTCAAAAAAATAGTGAAACAACTACATCAGCAATGTGGAACACGCGACACATTTAATCTGCTGGAGAAAAATCAGAGGGAATGCCCTGTATTATTGATAATAATAATCTCAGTAAACATGAAACATATCTTATTCCTCAAGACAGCTGACTACAAAAAAATATTCAATAGGTGTATGTTGGTCGCATGTCCATAAAAAAACAACTACTTTCCTGGCTAATGCCTCGACGGATATTGAATGACATCCGATGGATAAACGTGCAGAGTCCTACGAGGTTCTTTGCAAATGTTGCGAAAATGGATCAGTACACTTCACTCAGGCTGACCACCTTGAGACCGATTTCGGATTATTTGCCCCTCATCAGTACAGGGTGGGTCAAGCAGACAATGATCAATGTCTGCGGAATAAGACATTTTTCAGTTTTAATGAAATTATAACTGGCCATCAGGAATGTTACAGATTTCTTTCTCCTTGCAGATAATAATGTTTATAGAATTCATAAATAGAGCAAACAAAGAAATACATATTTCTACATTGAAAATTAACATGAAGTTATCACTGATGCTTGGAAAGCTTGAACGTGATATATTAGTAGCTAGATGACAAGACAAGAAATTTAGTGAAACGTTATCCAATAGTTTTTTCGCAGATCGTCATTTTTAAATTATCATGTATCCATTAACATAATATTTGTCTGATATCAAAAGACATGGTTGTCAAAGGTGATCACTTGGATATCTCTTTTCATTTCATTACAAGCTTTTATTTAGTTTCACCTGTTCCGGTGTCTGTCTGTGTGTCTGTCAGTAATTAAATTTGACCCACTTCTAATCGTCTTTGATTTGAAATTTGGCTAGTGTTCATAATTCCTGTGATGATGCATTATGAAATTTCTGTTAGAAAAAAAAAAAAACAAAACGGCGGCTCCAATATGACGGACAATTTTTGTGATTATGGTCCGTCTATTCAAAATTGGTATTTGGGGTATTTCAGAGATCTGTGATTATGGTCCAATTCTATTCAAAATTCGTATGTAGGGGTTTTTGGCGTCGAATATTTTTTTTACAACATTCCATTTTTAGTTTCACTTGTCCCGGTGTCTGTCTGTCTGTGTGTCTGTCTGTAAACAAATCTTGCAAGTTAAATTTGACCCACTTCCAATCGTCCGATTGATTTGAAATTTGGCAGGTGTACACAATTCCGGGAACAATGCATTATGAAATTTGTTTGAAAAAAAAAAAAAATGGCGGACAATTTTTGTGATTATGGTCCGATTCTATTCAAAATTGGGAGTTTTCGGGGTCGGAAATCATGATTTTTCTTTTGTAAAAATTCAAAAATAAATTAGATAAAAATTACTAAACTAGTTATTCAACATTATAAATACTAAAATATCAATGAACGAAAAAAACAAAATTAAATCAAGCTTTTATTAGCTGTTAATAAAAACAGAACTGAGACGTTAAAAATAAAAATAATAAAAACAAAATTCAAAGACAAGCTTCTACTTATACAAATGCACTCAAAAGGAAAAAATAATTTATTTCATTGTTTGATCCAGGTTATTCTGTGAGTAACAGATTCGAAAGCTTGCCGCGGATACAAAATAAATAATCTTGCGCGGATTTTGAATCTGTTACTCTCAGAATAACCTAGATCAAACAATGAAACTTTTTTTTTCTTTCTAGTGCATGTGTATAAATAGAAGCTTGTATTTAATTTTTTTTTTAATATTAATTTTTGTATTATATTCAAATTATACACCTTCTCTTCCTAAAATACACATTGATGCTGGGAATGCTCGAGTGCAAAATACCAGGTGTCACCGAATCTATTGGACAAGTCATAACTTCTAGAATATTAGGTGTATCAAAATGAGATTTGGAATAGGTAAATGGTATGTGAAGAGGAGAGTTTTCGCATATTTTTCACTTCCGGTTTCACCGGAAACCGCTCCGGTTTTGAATTTTCAAATGGAACACCCTGTATATTGTAACATTTTTGGATTTCTGAGACAATTCTGGATCAGAATGGGACATTTTGAAAAGTTTTCACGCTTACTTAATTTTGTTAGAGTCACTTTCAATACTGCATCTAGGTATCCATGATCGGGCTAATCTTAGGACCTCAGTTGATGTCAGAGAATTACAATCGCAAAGTTTTAGGGAATAGTATGATAGATTTCAAGAGTGACTGGGGCTGTTGCACAGTAAACCTTTTCTTTAACATATCCCCAAATAGAGAAATCGAGCACAGTGAGATCCGGTGAGCGGGCAGGCCACCGTACTGGATCAATGGTTGCAATAACTTGATTATTAAAATGCTCTTATATCAATTAATTATGAAGTATTATGAGGCGGTGCTCCATCTTGTTGGAAGAAAATTCGCCGTAAAGCTGCTAAAGGTAGATTATTAGGATGATCATAGATTTCATTTTGAAGAAAACCAAAGTACCTAACCCCTGTTAACTGACCTCGAAACAATATTGGCCAAATTATTCTGTCCCAGACATTGACGCCAAACCTTTCATGGAAATTGCATGTTGATTTTGTTGGGCCCCGTACCGAGTATTTGGCTAATTGAACATACCATTATTTGTAAATCGTGATTCGTCGGAAAAAAGAATGAAGTTGATTAATTGATTAAATTTGAGTTAACTCTATGATTTTGAAGCAGCTAATCATAAAACACTATGACATTCTCCAAATATTACTTTGAGTATACATTATTTTGAAGAAAAATTGAACTGAAATTCAACGAAAATTGAAAAACCTTCACTGTCTGCTCATAAAGCTTATGTCACTGTTATTACCTAAGTGAGTGTTTTGTTTTCCAAAGAAGACTTGATAAAAATAACTGCAAAATATTATGCATCATGGCTATCCATGGTAAACTCGACAAAAGTGAATAAATTATCATCCAGTGTTTTCCTTAGTAATATTTAATTTATATTCTTATTTTTAATCCAATTGCGAATAAATTAGTATCGTTAGATTCGCCAAAAAATCCTTCATTCGGAAAGTGCTTGTCAAAAAATTGTCACCATCTGAAAAATAATAATAAGACACGAAAATGTATTTTTGCCAACTTGTCTTATTCCTATCTATCATACTAGTCGCTTGAACTTTGCGATTGTAATTTTCTGACATACTCTGATGTCCTTAGATCAGTTGACGTCCGATTTTGGCCACCTAAAAAAATTAAGTAGGCGTGAACATTTTTGTCACATTCTGATCCAGAATTGTCTCCATAAATGTTACAATATATACATTTAAAAATTCAAAAGCGGAGTCATTTCCGGTGAAACCGGAAGTGACCGGAAATTGAAAAATATGCGAGAACTCTCTTCTTCACATAACATTTACCTATACCAAATCTCATTTTGATAGACCTAATATTCTAAAAGTTATGACTTGACTAATAGATTCGATGACACCGGTATAGTGTCTTGATTATGTTTAAAAATTCCGTGAGGAATCTGAATTTTGTTAGACTATTCCTCACATACTCAGTGAGGAAAGTTTCAAATTAATGTCAACTATTACTCCTAGATATTTCGTCTTTTCTTTTTCTTTTATGGATGTTTTTTCATAAATTGTCAATGTTTGATGATTTTTTATATTCCGACCATTCAATTATGAATGATTTTTTATATTCAGACCAGTTAGATACATCTTTCAGATCTTGTTCCGCTTTTTGTTTTCAGGTCAGCCCCTTTTTTCCATTGTACTTCTGAAGTTTACCTCCTTACATTTTTTCCATTTTGTTTTTAACAGTCCCCTCGATATTATTTCCTTTCATGTATATATATATATATATATATATATATATATATATATATATATATATATATATATATATATATATATATATATATATATATATATATATATATATATATATATATACAGTCAGTCGATAAAAATCCATCAACGGTTCGTTTTTAAACTATCTCCTGTGTCTTTTACATAAAAAAAAAAAATGTTTAACGTTTCCACAAATTGTTTTACCTCACCTGAGAAAGAAATCAGTATAAGCAATTTGGATTAATAAAGACCGCTTTATGTTGACCAATGAATATTTTGAAAAATGCATGAGTTCCTGCCGAAACGATAATGAAATTACCAGTATGTATGTATGTATAAGTTTTTTCCGTCTGGACCTATCCCAAGAAATCCGAAATTATATATATACAGCGGTTCGAAATCGCAGGGTCATCCAACTTGTTGCCGATCTGACAGGTAGACTGTCAGTAAATGATATGCAGGTCCTGTCATTCCATATGAATGGATTTTCTGTAATAACCGTTTTGGGCGAATAGTGTCAAATAATTTCGACAAACCTATGAAATTACATATGTGACGATTTTTTAACGTCTTATGAATTTCTGAAGTCAGAGTTAGGATAGCCTCTTCACTACTGCGACCTTCTCTGAATCCAGATTGATTATCACATAGCGTATTCTGTGAAACACTTCGAAAACTAGTTTGGAAAGTGAAGTACGTTCACATGAGTCTCATCTATGTATTTTTCACGATGGCTGGATACTTGCTAATATTGACTTTAAACTGTTGATATTGGCAGGAGTTCGGTCAGTGTTCTGAAGAAAACCAAAGATTTAAAATAGTCGACGTTTCAATGCTTTTATTGCTTCGTCGACTATTTTAAATCTTTGGTTTTCTTCAAAACACTGACCGAACTCCTGCCAATTTCAACAGCTCAAATTAATTCAACGGTCGCCATCCCATTCTATTGAAATTGACTTAAACTTTACCTTGGAAGTTCGTGCAAATTTTTGTAAAATTTTGTTAGTGGTGAGGCCTTCAATATGAATTGATTTATGTGATTTTGGTGAATTTGGACTTCCTAAGGGGATTTCTTCTCTCTGTTGGGTATAATTTTCCTATTTTTTTGTTCACCCCATCATTATATAAAAACTTTTTAACAAAAAATTAAAATGACGTAATACGGAACTGAAAATTAAAAAAGGAAATAAACCTTCTCAGTCTCAGTAACTAAGCTCCTAAACTAATGTAAGTAACTAA
Organism: Gonioctena quinquepunctata; assembly: GCA_018342105.1. Taxonomy (NCBI): domain Eukaryota; kingdom Metazoa; phylum Arthropoda; class Insecta; order Coleoptera; family Chrysomelidae; genus Gonioctena; species Gonioctena quinquepunctata. The sequence continues at coordinate 155,181 of JAFIRS010001003.1, forward strand.
TTTTGAGTCGGCGCCAAACAAACAATCAACGAACATCATTAAATTACTTCAAAAAAATTATCAGAATGTCACCGCGCAACTCGATGCCATCATTTTACGCCTTACCTAATTCATCTGCTTGTTTGTTTGGCGCCGACTCAAAATTAGTTACTTACATTAGTTTAGGAGCTTAGTTACTGAGACTAAGGTTTATTTTATTTTTTACTTTTCAGTTCCGTATTTCGTCGGTTTAATTTTTTGTTAAAAAGTTTTTATTTACTTTTTAGTTCCGTATTTCGTCGGTTTAATTTTTTGTTAAAAAGTTTTTATTTTTCTATTTTTTATGGCTAAAATATACTAATTACTACCTACTTGTTTTTTGATTACTTCCAAAATACTTACTTACTCACCTTACTTCAACTATTACCAGTTATAATATGATTATCTACTTTTACTATAAATTATTTTTGTTGTTCTGGTTAGTTTATTTCATTACTTTGTATATCATTTCATCCTCTCATAGAATATAATGGTTTTGACGGATGTGGAACAGAAATAATGTCAGTAGCGATCTTGTCATTGTTAACTACGTATGTGTGTGCCAATGTTCATAAGTGAAAAATCAATTATCCCCTATTTTTCTACCCGTAAGGGTTCATGATTCCATTCGGAATCTAAATATAAGGTATGCCCTATCTATTAAAAAAAGAATCATCCAAATCGAAGAACCCAGTACAAAGTTATGCCTGATAGAATCGGTGAACGGACCAGAATTCAGAGGGTGAGTGATCAATATCCTTCATTTTGGTACCCTTAGGGGTGGATTTCATCTTTTGAATTCAAATGGACCACCTTCGAAGTACACCCTATCCACTGAAAAAAAAATGATCGGAATCGGACGCCTCAGTGAAAAGTTATGCGTGATCATACATAAAAAAATGATGGAAAAAAAAATACGGGTCGACTATAGAACCTCCTCCTTTTTGGTTTCGTCGGTTAAAAAGTTGTAGATGACATTTCCCACGTATACAGAGTATAACATGTACACATAATACTCTAAAAGTAGAATACAAGGCGCTAGAAGCTATAAATTTCCATAGAAATATCGCCTATTGGGGACGGGACTCTTGATTCCGCGATTTCGCCATGGTCCCCAGAACCAAACAATATCGGACATTTATATAAAAATACATCATGAAGATAAGGTTTAATTGAAAAATTCCCACGACTCGATGGAAAAAAATATCCCTACACCACTGTTATGGGATTAAATAATAATGCAAATAATAAAGTGAAAGTTAAAATGTTTATATGTGATATGCATGTAGGTATTCTATAAATGAATGTATGTGCATTTGTGTATGTTTATATAATGTATCTCATGGAAAAAATACACAAGTAATTTTTCAACTTAATTCCCATGAATGTCAATGTTAAATGTGGGATTATTATTTTTAATTTTTCATTTCTCTTACCTACCATATCTTATATATGTTGCTGATATTTATCACTCACTATTCAAAAAGCAGCAAATTCCTGCCAAGGTCACAAATAAAGAAATACGTGTTTCAGTGTTTTCAGAAATTCAACCTATAAAGGGGTGAAATGGAGGATTAAAGTTTGGTGAGGGTTCCGTTAGTTTTTAAGTGGGGGTAAAAAATTTGGTATTTGAGGTCTTTCAGAGTTTTAGACATTCGACCTCTGAAGGTGTGAAATGGAGGGGTGAAAATTTGTATGGGAGTTCCGTTAGTTTTAAAATAAGGGGCATAAAAATAGAGGAATACGTGTGTCAATGTGTTTCTAGGAATTTAACCCCTAAAGGGAGGAGATGGAGAGTGAAAGTGTGTATGAGGGTTCCAAAAGTTTTCAAGTCACAACATGGTATTCGAAGTCTTTGTTACAAATAAAGAAATACGTCTTTCAGGATTTTTAGAAATGGAGGGGTGAAAGTTCGTATGGAAGTACCATTGGTTTTTACGTCAAGACCATATTACAAATGAAGAAATACGTGTTTCAGTGTTTTCAGAAATCAAACCCTTGAAGGGGTGAAGAGGAGGATGGAAATTTGGTGGGGGTTCTGTTAGTTTTCAAGTTAGGGTCAAAAAAATTGGTATTTGTGATCAAATAAAGAAATACATGTTTCGGTGTTTTTATAAATTTAACCCATAGAGGGATAACGGGAAACGGGATAACAGGAAACGGGAAACGATATAACGGAAAACGGAATAACAGGAAACGGGATAACGGGAAACAGGGTAACAGGAAATAGGATAAGGGGAAACGGGATAACGGAAAGCAGGCAGAGGAACAGGCATAAGCTAGTTGGAACAGCACAAAGAAAAACATAGAAAAAAAACAAATTCTACACAGGTTACCATGCTGTACGGCTGGAGGAAATATTAGCAATACGCATCACTTCATTTTCCCTCCTTCACATGACACCTATTTCTGATATCTATTTCATTCTTGTTTCTCATGATCCGTGAAAAATGACGCAATATCCTCGCATGCGTTTTCTCCGCAAGACATGTTGCGTGTTCTCTGCACCATCAAATGCTTTATAGCGTCTTTCAGACGCTAATTGACACGCTCAAACTGAATATTGAAAAAGGGAAAGCTGTAATTCAAAAAAGCAAGTTGAATTGTGGAAAATACTTTTTTCCCAGGAAGCATGTAGATATAATTACACAACTACTCTTCACCCTTCCAGGAATTTTACTTTGTACCACTAACTTCAGTTATAACCATCTCTTGGACGATTCGGAAAATATCTTCCGAATCAGGAAAGTTCTCGCACATATATGAGAAGTCAACAAATCTACGGAATGACTTTTAAAAACGTGATAATACTTCCCTTTTCAAATATTGAAATTGATGTTACATACTCATTCTTGTCACGAAAAAGTAAGAGTATTCTCAAAATAACAGCATTTTGCCACCAGACATTTGGAAAATAATATCTACTGTACAAATCGTCTAGAGCAACACTGAATGTTTAGCTTTGTGCTATATATATATATAGGAATTTAATGGACATAGCCTTCAAAGAGAAGTGTTAACCGTAGGCACGTGTTTCGGGCTCTCGGCCTTCATCAGTACGTGAACAACACTTGGTAGAAAACGACAAATCAACGGAGTCAACAAACAGAAGCCAGCACTTCTCTTTGAGGGATATGTCCATTAAATTCCTTCCATTTTGTCCATATTTTTATTGGCATCTCGAAACGGTAAATGATACGAAGTTGGTTAAACTGGACAAAAGCTGCCTATTTCAGTGAACAATGAAACGATGTTTCCAAATCGAAAATATCACGAACCGTTTTAAAATATACGGGAAAACCGAAATAGCCAGTTTTCTTTGCTCTGGCGCTTCTATTTTTAGGAATATAGAAATGTGCTCAAGAAACTTTCTTCTCTGTTTTAAATTTGCTCCGATAAGCTGTGCTGATTTTCAATACGACGTTTCGCTCTTCGGGGGCCACCCTCAACTAAATGTTTTCTAATATGGACCTGTATTTTTTTAATGAATGGAAGTACTTCTCATCTTACCGAGTTCAGATATAGATCTCACCAGGTTCTGTCCATAAATTCCATCATCAAGGTCTGTACAATAAAAATTCAAAAATTAATTTTCTCAAGTACAGATTTTTTTTAGTAATTGCTACCGTCGTCTAATAAAGTGACGCACACCATTCCTCGAACACATTTTAGCTGTAAAAATGGTATATTTGTGTCAATTTTGAAGCATTCTGGGTTTTATAGCCATGCATGTTCGTCTTATTGAAGCATTTCACTCTTCCACATTTTCAAAAGTTGAACTGAACACTTTGTCCTTGATGGAACCCCATATCGAATAATCAAGAAGAGTGAGGTCGGGTAAACGCAGCGGCCATTTAATAGGACCGTTGTTTCCTATCCACCTACCTGGCATGGTTCCATCAAGAAAAGTTTTATAAATCCGTGTGCGATGCGGTGGTGCTCCATCATGTTGGAAATATTCTTATTTCTTTCAGAGGCAAATCTTCCAAAAATCGCCTACAATCTCCGATAGTATCGAGAAAGTGATCACCAATGATTTTGGTATGCAAAACACCAACCCAGACATTAATGCTGAATCTTTCTTGAAAATTAGTGGCTCTATATAAATTAGCATTCTCCTGGCGCCAGTGATAATGAATATTACTGTTGAACCATCCATTACTTGTAAACCGACTCTCGTCGCACCATAAAATTTTACTACACATTCTACCAACTTCTCAACCAATGTCTCAATAGCCATGTGCAAAAATCTGCCCTTTTATTGTAGTCTGTCAAATGCAAATGATGTACTTTTCTCACTCTGTAGGGCTTAAATTTATGTTTTTTCAAAATTTATCTTGTTTACAAATGCAATATAACACTATTTCTCACTATCTCTCTAAGAGATACTTCCTCATTCAGATTTTTTTCGTAGTCCACGAATCCTGATTAAAATTTTCATTTAGCTTTATGTAACATGAAACTTTGAAAAACCTACCTGAAACGTAGACTTCATTATCACCACCATTTCCAGTAATAGGGCAACTTTCATTCACGAATGAACCATGCTCTCGTAAACTTTTTTCAATACGTTGGAAAATTCTGGCATTGGCTGAAGCCAGAGATCTGCTGTTATTCCTCAAACACCTCGAATACACAAACAACATATCCCTTTTCTCATCATTAGAAAACTCCATAGTTTTTGGTTCAACATGATGATAATCCACCCTTCAGATTTCAATATTCGTTAATTCGTAATCTGTCATTCACTTTCTTTTATTCCATGGCTCACTACATACTTCATGAAGTTTGAAACTTTCCATTTTCATTCGAAATAGGTTCGTTTGGGGATACGTCTAGGACTCAAAGACAGACAAAGGAATTGCCTATTGCCTAAGAATGGACATACAAGGAAAATGAATGCTTCTCGGCTCCTTGACATAAAAAAAAATTATAAAGTGAATGTATCAATCGTTGTCCCTTATTAATCCTTTAATCACATTGGATTTGATCTCTATTCGATTCCAAGTTTGAGTAATCATTCAAGGTAGATTCATTCTGAATTTTATGCTCGCAACTTGAGTCAAATACCCTTTCAAAAACGAACAAAAATAAAATCAGGAAGGACCATATTTATGGGCATAAATGTAGAAACAAAAACCAGTTGAGATATTTATCTGAACTCGATAAGATAAAAACTACTCAAATTCATTAAAAAAATACAGGCCCGCATTCGATAAAATTGAGTTGAGGGGGTGGCCCCGAAGAACGGAATTTCGCATTGAAAATCAAAGCACAACATATCGAAGCAAATATAGAGGCGCCAGCGCAAGGAAAATAGAACGGGCCATTTCGGTTTTCCCGTATATTTTGAAAACGGTTCGTGATATTTTCGATTTGGAAACATCGTTCCATTGTTCACTAAAACTGGCAACTTTTGTCTAATTTAACCATCTTTGTATCATTGACCGTTATATTATATATATATATATATATATATATATATATATATATATATATATATTATATATATATATTTATATATATTTATATATATTTATATATATATATATATATAATATATATGTTATAATATATATACAAATATGACAGTTCTACAAATTCATGTTTCAAATAATGCAAAGAGTTTACGATTTCTTCCTATCGATCGGCTACACCTTCAAAAGTTAACATTATTTTTTTAATTACAAAAAGTTAGGTTATGTCTCAATATTTCAGAAAAATTTACATTAGAAAATAAAACTCATTGGCAAGTTGCGGAGAAAATACAACTCATCGGCAAGTTGCGGGTATTTTTAGTGTACGATATCCTGAAAGAAATATCCAACAGTCTACTGTGAGCAGGTTTACCTCAAATCGACAGATTCAGTACAAAATACTTTTGAAAGACCTCATAATCCAAGAGTTTCAGATTGATGTAATGGAGCATTCACAAACTAGTATATTTGTGCTAACAGGAAAACCATGAATTTTTTTTACTTAATAAATTCAAGCCGTTCAAATCAAAATTTATAAATATTTATAAAGAGCTATATTTTGACGTACGGTTGAATTTCTGTTTTTGATTTCAATGACAAAAAGAAAAAAATGCAAATTTTCCTCATAAAATTTTATGGACAGACGAGGTGACTTTTACCTGAAATGAAGTAGTGTGAACTGACTGAATTTGAGGTAAAAGTAGCCTCGTATGTCCATAAAATTTGATAGGGAAAATTTGCATTTTCTTCTTTTTGTCCTTGAAATCGAAAACAGAAATTCAACCGTACGTCAAAATATAGCTCTTTCTAAATATGTTTGAACTGTAGGTGCTGTTCTACGAAGGCGTAGAAGGGCCACTGGTATTTTTTTATAATTCCAACTTAGTATCTCGAAATTTCGACTTAAAATCTCGGAATTATATGATTTTGACTTAGTATCTCGGAATTCAGACTTGACATCTCGGAATTATATAATTCCGACTTAGTATCTCGGAATTACGACTTATATAATTCCGAGATGATGAGTCGGAATTCCGAGATACTGAGTCGGAATTATATAATTCCGAGTTGATGAGTCGGAATTCCTAGATACTAAGTCGGAATTATATATTCCGAAATGCAAATCGGAATTCCGAGATATTAAGTCGGAATTATATAATTATAAGTTATTAAGTCGGAATTCCGAGATACCAAGTCGGAATTATGAAAAAAAGACTCAGTGGCCCTTTTACGCTTTGGTAGTGTTCACAAAAAACCAAAAGTGTGTGATAGAATGCCGAGATAATTATTCTTTCTAAGACAAATGTGTGGTGCAATGTTCCAAACAACAGAATGAATGGATATTTCTTGCAGTTTTTAAGTGATGAAATGAGTCAAGTTTTAGAAGAAATGTCCCTTGATGAAAGACAAAACTTATGGTTTCATTGTGATAGATCGCCAATTCTTAATTGGGCAGGTGTTGAACAATGTCTCGTGGTACTATTTCAAGGTGAGTTAATTGGGCGTAATATGGAACAAACCTGGCCACCTAGGTCGCCAGACCTAATCCCACTAGAATTTTTTATTTAGGGGTTCCAAAGCAAAAATCCTACAAGCACAGACCATTCCAAAGTGTCAACCACCTGGAGAAAGTAATTAGAGAATGTATATGAAATATTCCTCCTCGGTTTTCAAGAAACACTGTCAGCGAAGTTTCCAGGCCTGATGGAAGACATACCGAAATATTATAATTGACATACAACCTACATTGTACATATAGTTGAAGTCATTTGAAGCTCCTTATAATTATAATAAGCTTTATAAATGTTTATTTTGAAATAAATTTATTTTAGGGTTTCTCTTTCTATTAATACATGAATTCTTTCCACAGCATACCAAGAGCAACTTGATCAATTTGAAAGTATAACTCCAGAAAATATATTTTAAAGATTGAACTACACAAACTTTTGGAAACTAGATCCACTTTGCATCAAGTATGACACACTTTTTACCATAATTTAATTTTTGTGAAAGCATCCACTTAAAAACATTTTCAAACAGGAAAAATCTCTCCGGCAGATGACTGTATTATATCTCAACTGGTATTTTCAGATTTTACGAAATTTGAATCAATCGAAAAATTGTAAGGTTGAGAAAACCCAAAAAATATATATATATATATAAATATATATATATATATATATATATATATATATATATATATATATATATATATATATATATATATATATATATATATATAGTATAATCTACCCTCTTGCACATCCGTGAATGGCGAGTGTATAATGCCATTTCATAGCGAATTACAGTGGTCAAAAATCAATTTTTTTTAAACATGTTAAAATTTTGGGGAGCGTCGCTCGCCTAACCTCAGCAGCTTTATTGATAAGAGCTGTAAGTGAACGCAATTGCCGGATGCAATAAACATTCGAATAATGTGAAATAATGAATTTTTGCTGTAAATTTGTTTTCAGAAGCAATAAACTATTATTATTATTCTGTGTAGAAGAATCTAAAAATTTTCATTTCAGACTGTTTGCGGTAGAGATTCAATTCCAAAGTGATGAAAATAAACGAACCTCGTTATATCCAAACTGGTAGATAAAGTCAGAACTAGTAGATGTCAACGCAGCTTTGGCATTTATCAAATCGCACTTTTCAAATCACAATTATGAAAAATGCAGTTTTAGAAACACAAAGAACAGACTTGTTTATTTTTTCCAAATTATTTACGGACATCATTATGAACTATTCTTCTTCTTCTTCAATAATTTTGTTGCTATTTGCTCCCTCTTATTCGTCATCCATATCACGTGAACAGTGTTGCCAAATTTACGAACATATGCGACAATTGTTTTCTGATTGGCTAATTGTCTTGTGCTGGTTTTTACCAGATAGACCAAGAGTTTTTGTAGTTCGATCTTCAAAAAATATTTTCCTGAGTAATACTTCCAAATTAATCAAGTTGCTCTGGTATGCTGGGGGAAGAATTAATGTAGTAATAGGAAATAGTAAAGTAAAATTATTTCATAATGAACATTTATAAAGCTGAATCTAATTTAAAGGTGATTCAAATGACTTCAACTGTATGTACAATATATGTTGGATGTCAATTATAACATTTCAGTATGTCTTCTATTAGGCTCAATGCGAATAATGTTTCGCCTGGAAACTTCGTTGACAGCGTTTCTTGAAAACTGAGGAGTAATATTCTATCTACACTCTCGAATTACTTTCTCCAGATGGTTTACATTTTGGAATGGCCTATGCTTGTAGAATTTCTGATTCAAATACCCAAAGAAAATATTCTAGTGGGGTAAGGTCTGGCGACCTAGGTTGCCAAGTTTGTTTCATATTACGTCCAATTACTTTGCCATGTTTCTCATTCAAATTGTCATAGAATTGATTTTTCGTAAGTAGACAAGAAACATTCAACTTGTCAGTGTCATCCACAACACTATAAGGAAATACACCTTTTTGTCTCATCAAATCAAATTTGTTTTTTTCAGGAAAACACTTCAACATCTCTAAACATTGCTTATCACTTAATTAGCCCTCGATTTCTCCAACGAATTCGACATAGATAGATAGATAGATAGTTTATTGATCCAAATGCGAGCTCATAAAGCTATAGGACAAGTCAAAACAAGGTATATGTATAAATAAAGTTATTCATAAAATATAATACATAGTTGAATATAGATAAAATGAGACACACATCAACGATATCAACTTACAAAATCGATAAAAATATTATAAATATCCAAACAATTATAAATGTGAACATGTTTCAGGTAAAATGTTTGTTATAACAATAACATAAAACATTAAAAATATTCAAAATATTCATCAAGGTTGTATGGACTAATGTCCAATGAAAATGCTTTGATTTTTTTCTGAAAATATGCGTCTGTTCTATTACTTTCAGCTCATTTGGAAGTACATTGTATAATCTCAGTCCTATCACGTTCAGTGATTTTTGAGAAATGGTGAGATGTGAGGGTGGTAAATGAAAGTAGTTTTTTTTCCTCGTATTATAATTGTGATATTGGTTGTTTGTGGAAAACATTTTTTTATTCGCGTGAATATATGTTACGACTTCTTAGATAAAAAGACCAGGAAGTGGTAGAATTCCAAGTTTCTTAAAAAGATCTCGACATGACGTCTGCTGGGAGACGTTGGCAAGGCAACGTATTATTCGTTTTTGTGCGATGAATACGTCTTTTGCTGCTGGGGAGCTCCCCCATATTGTAATTGCGTAGCAAATCCTTGATTGTACCTGGGCGTGATAAAATAGGAGCAAACTAGGTTTATCCAAAACGCGTTTGAGGATTCTAATTTGGTAGCATTTGGAGTGTAGAGAGCTAGTCAGATTTTTGCAATAAGATTTAAAGCTAAGATCGTTGTCGATTATGATACCTAAAAATTTGGAGGATGTACTATGTTCAAGAGGTGTGCCGCAAATGTTCAGATCCAGGAAAGATGGATTGGTGTTTTGCCTGGTATGAAAAGTAGTAAAACTTGTTTTTGACGTATTGAGAAAAAGAGAGTTGTTGCTCAGCCAACTATGTAGGGCATCAGTTGTGTTGTTAATTTTATTTTGAAGTTCTACTGCGGATTGATCACAGAAAAGCAGGGTAGCATCATCAGCATACAAACAGGTGAAGGCTCTTGGCAGAACCGTTGGCAGTTCATTTATATAAAGAGTATAGGTACTAGGACGGACCCTTGGGGAACACCAATGTTATTTTGTTGTGGATTTGAGACATGGGTTATTGTTTCAATATTGTTGGTGTGATTGATTTTTACCCGCTGGATTCTTCCTTCAAGAAAGGAACTGAACCATTCCTAAGGTTTACCTCTTATTCCATTAAGATAAAGTTTATCAAGCAATTTTTCGTGTACTACACAGTCGAAAGCTCGACTAAGATCGCAGAAGATTTGGATTTTGTCCAGATTCAATAGATTGTATAATGTTTCCATAAAAAGAGTTAATAGCACTGATAGTTGAATGTCCTGTACGGAAACCATGTTGATCGGGATGAAGTAACTTATTCACGTTTAAAAAGTTCAAGAGTTGAGAGAGCATAGAATATTCGAAAATTTTCGAGAGTACGGGAGGCACTGTGATTGGCCAGTAATTTTCTAAATTATGCGGGTCTGATTTTTTGAAAATCGGGGAGACTAGCGCGTTCTTTAATCTGGTTGGATACATACTCTCTTGAAAAGATATGTTTATTATATGAGTGAGGGGTTCGATGATGTAATCAGCAATTTTTTTAATCAAATAACCTGATATTTCATCAGGACCGCAGGTATGTTTTTTCTTTAGTTTATATTCTATGATGTCCCTAATTTCTTCCTCTGTGACATTTTTTACAAAAATATTGTTAGCTATACTTCTCTGAGAAGTGCGTGGAGATTTTCGTTTTGTGTTGATTTTATTGATGGTATCATAAGGGGCCTGTATGAAAAAGTAATTGAAGGCTTCGGATATTATTTGTGGGTCCTCCATTTCTTCATCATTCAGTTTAATACAAATGTTTTTATTCGTGGAAGATCTTCCGTTCAGCATAGGGATAACACTCCATGTAGTTTTATTAATGTTGGAAGAGATATATATTTTGTTGTGATAAAATTGGCTTTTCGTGATTTCAACGAGCTCATTGTGCTCTCTTCTTGAGATTCTATATGTTTCTTTCAAATTTGAATCTTTTTTTTGAGCATAAAATAGGTGTTTCAAGTTTTTGCTCGATTGTTTGATGCTGTCATTAACCCATTCCTTCCCAATTTCAGTATTTTTACAGATTTTAGTCGTTTTTCGTGGACATTTTTGATCAAAGTGATACATCAGTTTGTCGTGAAATATGTTGAATTTCGTTTCAACGTTTGTTGCTGAATATACGTCTGTCCATGTTTCATTTTTCAGTTCTGTTATGAAGTTGTTGATGTTGGAATCACTTAGTATTCTCTTGGAAGTATATAAGGTGTTATTTTCAGGTATATCGGGATTTCTCACATTGAAGGAATAAAATATTGTTCGGTGATCTGATATGTTGTTGTCCAGGACTATATGTTTGTCGTAGTCTGAATTATTGCTATAGATTTGGTTAAGAATTGTTTGTGTTGAAGAACAGACACAGGTTGGCTCTTTAACCCTAGGACTGAGATTATACGATGTCAGTAGATTAGAAAACATTGTTACATCATTTTTTCCTAGTGAATTCAGATTGGAGTCACCATTCAGGATTATAAATACATTTTTTCTAAAAATATTGTCTAATAGAGAATTTAGATTTGTAGCAAAGATATCGAAAATACCGGATGGAGATCGGTAGCAAGTTAGTATTATATATTTTATACCAGGCAAATACTCCCATGATAAACCTGTTATTTCTATATTTTTTCCGTCACAAAATTTGTGGAGATCCAAAGGTATAACATTCAAATTGGATTTGGACCATATGCTCACGCCGCCACCCCTATTATTTTTTCTACAGAAGTAGTTGGTTAAGAAATAGTTTGGAAAGTTATAATAGCTTATATTTTCAGTCAAACACCATGTTTCGGTCAGACAAATGAATTTAGGGTTATGATAATCAAAATAATCTGTAATCATATTGTCGAGTTTTTCTTGGTTGAGACACTGTATGTTCAATAATAAAAGGTCATAATTCTCACTCACATTGATTCCACCTGAGGCTATCCTGCATGAGTTGAGCTTGTCCTCTTCTGAAAAAATTTGCTGACACAAGCTCCTTCCGGCCAAATCCGTGGATTCATAGCTGCCTTGAAGTTTTTTTCATTTATGGTTACCTTGAACGATGAGTATAAGGATGGAAATCTAGATGTGAATTCCTCTACTCCAACCTCTGGAAATGTCGGAGCTAATAGTTGCTCCAGTCCTTGACTAGAAGTTCCTTGGTCCACCCTGGAGACATGTAGGATTACGTTTTTTGGGACACCCTTTATATTGGACTCCTTATTATTTCCAATGATAATTCTTCTCGCCGGTTTTCCGCGCTAATATTCAACTGTTTCCCATTGACCATTATTTCCATTATTTTCACAATTTTCATTAGTACCATTGTTACTTTTTTTACGTTTGGGGCAATAGTAGAGGAGCTACCTTGCTGGCCATAAGCTAGAGTTTCACTAAAACTTCGTTTATTTGTTGAATTCGTCAGATTAATAATTTCATCACATTTTATTTGAGACTGTACTTCCAATAATTCGGTTGATAGCTGCTTATCATTTGTTTGGGAGTTCCCTGGCTTTTTATTGTCATTGTCGATTTGGTTTTTTGATGAATCGTTTTTTTCTGTCTTTTTGTTCCAGGCCATTTTTATACCATTCGTCTGTATTTCTTTTGGAATAGGGTCATCTTGAAATGTTTGTCCATTTATCTTGTTCAAGAGTTCGATTTGATTATTGAGTAAAACGATCTTGTCACGTAACTCTTTGATGATAGTATCTTCTCGCAACAATAAATATGTGACCACATGTATGTCCATTTGTTTTTCATTCTGTTGATCCTCAAGAGAATCATAGAATTTTCTGTCTGTATCCATATCTGAGGTGGTTTTCTTGAATTCACAACACACTACATATTTTTTGTCTTCGAAAGTTTTTACACTCTTACTGCTTTTTGCACAGCTTATGTGGAAACTGCTATCACAGTTCACACATTTAATATCGTTGATTACTTTAGATTTACACTTCTTACAGTGTAGAGAGCTCGCACACACGTCTTCACTCGACGACTTAAAATTATGAATTTAATTATCAAATAATGTTTCTTCATTTTACCCTTTTTACCTTGAAGACTATTGAACAATTCCTTTGTGAACACCACCTACAGTTTGGGAACTGACTACCCCATTTGAGGTAAAAGTCGCCTCGTCTGTACATAAAATTTGACGAAGAAAATTTGCATTTTCTTCTTTCTGTCCATGAAATCTAAAAGAGGAATCCAACCGAACCTCAAAATATAGATTTTTCTGAGTATTTATGAATTTTGGTTTGAACGGCTTCAATTTATTATTGAGTAAAAAAAAAATTCACGGCTTTTCTGTTAGCACAAATATCTGTATCCACTACTTTTGGATTATGAGGTCTTTCGAAAGTATTTTGCACTGAATCCGTCGATTTGTGGTAATACTGCTATTTCTTTCAGGATGTGGTGCATTAAAAATATCCGGAACTTGTTGATGAGTTGTTTTTTCTCCGCGAATGAGTACAATTTCTATTTTTTCCGGCAAAGTCAGCATTTTTATTCTACTACTTGATAAAAATTACTCTTTCATAATTCTATATCAACTGTCAAACACTGTGTTATTTCAATTTCCATGACATTCAATTATGTTGTTTCCATAGCACACTTCTCAGCTCAAGAGGACCTTGATTGATGATGAATTTTTGAGTATTGAGTTCGGATAATAATTGTTTGAAATTGAATAAGCAAGAATTTTATGGGTAAATTTATTTGAAATTTGCAGCATAATGCCACTTCTAAATATCCGCTCGGAAACTATTTTTAACAGAAAAAAATCCCTCTAGCAGATGAGAGTATTTTCAGATTTTACGAAATTTGAATAAGCCGAAAAAATTGTGAGATTAGGAAAACGGAAGAAAATTGGTGGGTGGATAAAAAACAAAAAAAAAATTCAAATACTTTTTCTGAGATATAACCTAGTTTTTTTTATTTCTTTGAAAAAATTTCAACTTTCAAAGGTGTATAGAAAAAATCGTAAACGTCATTTTGCATTATTTTTAAAACATGGATTGTCCATAAACTATGAATTTGGGAAAACATAATAATAAAAAAAACATATGATGCGAACCGGTGTGAAAACAGCGGCCAAAGATAGCAGACCAAATCTTCAGAAATACCCGAACGCCAAATCCAGTGGCGTACCAACCGATTAAGTCGTTAACATCTACAGTGTCCGGCAGATTTTTGCCCACAAATGGAAAACAAGTTTATTTCAGATTTATCAGAAAATTTTATTCCACATAAACGTTTTTTCTTCTGCTCAAACTCAGATTGCACCAAATTACATTTATCTCCATTCGTATTTGAGGGAGGTTGAATAATTTGCAAGAAGCTTGGGAGTAAAGTACCTTTATTTTTCAAAATACACCTGAATTTTATTTGAATAAATGACTTACAATTTGATGAATGATCTAAATTCAGAATAACAGCCTCCTATTCCAAAATGTTTCTACTGATTGTTTCCATTGTTTAATTCATATTATGAGAATTTGTAATGTCATAGAACACTTATCATTGAATATCACCTGAATTACCATATGAAGTTGAGTTCCGCCCAACTATCAACTAGAAAAATGCATTAATCGAACTTGGTGCCGACAAAATCTCATTTCTTGTTGCCGTTGAGAAAAAAAGGTATATTTCATGACATCTTTGACGTTGAGAGATAAGTGCCATGTGAAGTGGAATGGTTGACTACTCCGTACTGATGAGGGCCAAGAAGCCTGAAACCGGTATGCGGATTGTTAGGTGAACACGACATAAATTAAACATAATCGAGCTTATCAGAAAGAAACATTTGCATTCAATGTCCATTGATATTATATGGAAGTATGCATGGATTTTCAGGTGAATATCATTCAACGTTCTGCGTGGTATTTGCCAGGAAAGTAGTTGTTTTTCACCTGAGATCTACCTTTCTCTGGTTCAATTTTATATTGAATCCTTTATGTGAAGAAAACCGTTTAAATTCGATTTTTTCTATCTTTGACGTTGGTTGCAACACAGTTCGATTGCTTTCAATTGATTTTGAACTGCAGATGTCATTTTTAATACTTTAATTATGAAAAATACCTTTTTTTTTCTCAATGGCAACAAGAAATGAGATTTTATTGGCACCAAGTTCGATTATGCAATTTTGTAGTTGATAGTTGGACGGAACTCAACTTCATATGGTCATTCAGGTAATATTCAATGATAAGTGTTCTATCACATCACAAATTCTTATTATACATAGGGTAGTGAATTGAAAAATAGAAAAAAATCAGTGAAAGCTTGTTTTTGGAATAGGAGGCTCTAATTCTGAATTTAGAATATTTTCCAAATTGTAAGTCATTTATTCAAATAAACTATTTTGAAAAATAAAGGTACTTTACTCCTGAACTACTTTCAAATTATTCCACCTCCCTCATATACGAATAGAGATATATAAAATTTGGATGGTGCAATTTTGGTTTGAGCAACAAGTTGTTGTAGTGAGTACCTACAAGTTGTAAGTGGTCCAAAAAAGGTGGATTGTGTGTCTAATTTTGAAATGGCGTGGACCAATGAAGTTACATTGAGGTTTCTTGATATTTATCAGAATGAACCTATCATTTGGGACCCATCACATAAGCAGCATAAAATGAGATACGAAGTATACGATGCCTGGAAACGAATTGAAATTGAGTTTTTAGCAGAATGTAACTAAGAATGCAGCATCAATGAATTTAAAAAGAAAAGGGACTCTCGTATGGCCAAAAAGATAACCACAACTTAAAGAAATAAAAGCAGCTGAATATGTCGTACTTGGCTGTCTACTTGCACTTCCCGAAAATAAACTGAAACTTTCAAGTAGGCAAGTAGTGTGTATAATTTACTTGGACTCGAACAAGTACTTGACAAGTGTATATTTCAAGTCAAGTAACTTGGCAAGTCCCGCGTGGTGAGTAGGCGGCTTTAAGAGAAATACTCAGTTGTAACATCAATAAAGTGAAAATAATTCGACAGACTTTCGAAAACCTGTTGTCAGGCAATTGCCAAATGGCAACAAGTTTGAGAAAGAAATCTGGAGAATTATTTTCTACTTTATCGAACTCTCGTGTGGTATTCTATAGATTATTTTTTTATGTTACGATCCTAAATACATTTTCTCGCACAATGATACAATGTACTAAACCGATTTTGATTCATTTCTCAATTTTCATGCGAATTGATGACAGACGTCAAATTAAAAATATACATTGTCAGACAATAAAAACAAAATACCTCAAATTATTCCCGCGGCTATTTTCTAGGTAGAATATTCCCACTATAATAATGTTTTGATTGGCCAAAACGTACATGAATGATTTGAATTGAAAGTTTCCATTGGTTTCTAGAAATGTCAAAAAATAATCGGAGAAATATCTCTGAAAATGGATTGACTTGGAATACATTTATTGATGATTTCTTTGAGAGATTGGAGGATTCAACTTCTATAATGAAAAATGAGTGATATAATTTCCAAAAATAACTTTTTTCCATTGCAATATTATCATTTCTTGGAAAAATGGCCTTGGGATCCAGGGGTAGAATTGCCCACCCTTAATTTTCAAAAATCAATTTCTCATAGAAAACTTTGCTCTAGCATAAACAGATTTTGGTGAGATGTTTCTTATTGCAATCTAATCTCGTGAAAACATGGCAGACTTCCCTGGGGATCCAGGGGTAGAATTTCCTACCCTCAATTTTCAAAAATTGATTTCTCATAGGAAACTTTGTTCTAGCATAAACAGATTTTGTCAAGATGTTTCTTATTGCAATACCTTTCCGTGAAAAAGTTGTCGACTTCCTTTGAGATCCAGGGGTAGAATTTCCTTCACTCAATTTTCAAATAATAATTTTTTCCAAAATTTTTTTCGTGAGAAAACGTCGACTAACTTGGGATCCAGGGATAGAATTTTCAACCGTTAATTTCTTATGGAAAACTTGGTTCTACACAGAAAAAAATATTGTTGAATCAAATAAAATTCATTTGAATCAAACAAAATAAAAGTGTCGTATATGTACGACACAAAATAAACTAAAAATGAGTGAAATTATTTGTTGGTTATGGATCAAATTTAAAGTTTCGAATCAAACTAATTACTTCGACGAACTCTATTCATAACTCGTTTTGGCAGAAATGTTGTTTCAACCATGTAATTACTTTGTTGAATGGAATAATCAGATCTAATTGCTTCAACAAAAATATTCATTCAAACAAGTATTGATGTCGAATTGATGAATTCAATATAATGTCAATTCATTAAAATAAGCTGATTTCTTCACTGAAAATAGCCATTCAAATGAGTGATCATTTTGTTAATCCACTGAATTGACAAATATGGCAATGAGAGCCTACACCAAAATTATCAATATCAAGCAAGCAATTTCCTAATTCACTTAAAACAGCTCTGGTTACGCCTATTAAAAAAAAAACGGCATAGTAAGTGAAATTAACAACTATAGAGCAATAAGCATAATCAATGTTATGGCAAACATTTTTGAACAAATTTCATGTACCAACTTAACAAGCCTCTAAAACCAAATAGATTTCAGCATGGTTTTGCCACTGGTAAATCTACAGTCTCGAACCTTTGCATATTGTCAGAATATGCCTCTGAAGCAATAAAAAACAAAAAGCAACTGGATGTCATCTATTGCCATGGGAATATCACACTCCACATTTCTGTTTTTAAAATCATATCTGTTGAACTGGACCCTCACGGTGAAGATAGGCAAAAATACTTCAAACAAGTATACAGCTACCTCATATCAACTCCCTGCCGAATTGCTTCCTGAATCTATGGGACTGCTCTTTGCTGATGATTAAACTCTCAAAATAATATCTTCTCCCCAAGACTCCATTTTACTGCAGACAGATATAAAAAATATTAGTCGTTGGTTCAAAGATAATAACATGTTAATAAACATAAAAAAATATGCTGACCTTTACACGGAAAATTAACATCATTGAACATACCTAAAACATTGACGGGGTCGAGTTGGAACAAAGGAGTGGAATCAAAGATCTGGGAGTTATCTTTCAGAGCGATATGAAGTTGAATTCGCACTACAACAAGATGGTCAATAGAGCATTAAATCTTTGGGTTTCATCATTAGAAATAACAAGTCCTTCGAACTGGGAACAATTATCAAGCTCTATCATGCCTAAGTGAGACCACATCTGGAATATGCAGCACAAATCTGGATGCCTTCAGCCCAAACACTTGGAGCGCATTGAGAAAGTATAAAAGAGGTTCTCAAGATACCTTTATGTCAGGAAAAATAACACATACCCATATATGGTATCAAATATAGGTGCATGCTAGAAAGCTTCGATTTACAGAGTTTATTGGGTAGAAGAAATAAACAGGCGGTGTTATTTGTATATCATCTTTCTAATTATACAAAATACAAAGACTGTGACCCAATCAAGTACATATACATAAACGTCCTTAAAATCAATTTAAGAATTTTGAATTATCATGCATTCAAAACAGACCCAGGCAGTATATCACCAATAAACAAAATGTTATTGATATGCAATCAAACACTCAAGCAAGCACACAGATAAATTCGACACAAACCTGGAAGAACTACAAAAATCTGACTGTGTTTGCATTACTTAGCTTAGTTTAGGCATAGTCTGTATAGTTGTTTGTTATTTTTTGTTTTGCTATATTCGTTATTTGTTATTTTTCATTTTGATATATATTATTTCTTTTCACACTGCCATTACTTGTGATTACCAATTGGTGTTTGTAATGAGAACAATAATTAAATATGTCACCGGACATTCAAGTCCGGACGTCACAACGATGATAAGTTGGCTTTGGTATTCGATAACATTATCTAAGTCAGGGTCAGTAGTGCGAAAGCTTCGCCATCTAACGCATAAAATTCAACCAATAAACTATTCTTCAATCCATTTCTGTTGTTTGATTCAAATAAATATTATATTTGTGTTGAAACAAATGTTCAATCAATATGAGTTGGAGATTGTTTCGATAGATGAACATATAGTCAAATCTAATAAATCTTAGCATTGCTTTGAGAAATCAATTTTGTCACCGCAATATAATGATTCCATCAGTCGAATAAGTATTTTGGGATTGATTTTGTTTAGTCGAGTCGAACCAATAAGAGTGATCAAATAAATTTGGTTGAATTAACAAATATTTTTTTTCCATGTAGCATAAACGTATTTTGGCTTGATGTTTTTTATTGCAGTCCCATAATTTCGTGAAGAAATGGCCGGCTTTCTTTGCGATCCAGGTTTAAAATTTCCTACCCTAAATTTTCAAAAATTAATCCTTCCCTAGAAAATTTGGCTTTATCATGAACATATTTTGGCAAGATATTTCCTATTGCAATCCCATAATTTCGTGAAAAAATCGAATATTAATTTTCAATACCTGTGCTAATTTTCAATACCTGTGCTAATTTTTATTTAATTTGGTATCCACTATAGATTGCGAAAATTGAGTCATTCCTTATTTCACTCAATGTGACCAAAGTTGGGACTGGTTAGGGTTATTTCTCGAAGTGAAACTACATTTTACAGTTCGAGAGATGATAGTTATTCCGTTTTCGAAACAAAATTCCGTTATGGATGTAGAGAGGATGATATCGTCTGTCATATCACGAGAGGAAGCGATGTAAAGTGTTTGTGGCATGCGATACCAATTTGTGAGTAATTATTGCATTAGCAAGTGATTTCTTCATTTGGCGGTACTAGAGCATGATATGATTTCAATATTTTGAAAAAAAAACATGCACCTATGAATAAAATATGATTTAGAATAAAATTATTCCTCACTGAAATACTAATTCCATTTCATTAGAGACACGTGATTTTTGAGCGGATTTCGATATAAAGAGGCGATTGATACAATTCCAAGGTAAAGTGTAATTTCCACCCTTGAAATTCCATTTTTATCAATCGCCAAGTTAACACATAGGTATCATCAACTGAATTTCTTCATGCGCTCTCTGACGTTCACTTGATGAAACGAAATTTCGTCACGAAAGTAGAAGTGATGCGGTCAGCTGTCACAGAAGGAAGCAAAGTGGGCTGTGTGCCGAGTTGCGCATTAAAATAGTCAAATGAGCAATATGGAACAACCCTGGCCATCTAGGTCGCCAGATCTTACCTCACTATATTTTTTCCTTTGGGTGTATTTGAAGCAAAAATCTACAAGCGCAAACCATTCTGAAATGTCAACCATCTGGAGAAAGTAATTTGAGAATGTATACAAAATGTTATTTCTCAGTTTTCAAGAAACGCTGTCAACGAAGTTTCCAGGCAAAACATTGAGTGAAGTGGATAAAACCAAGAATTTTCTCCGGAGTGAATAAACATGTGTCTACCTGCAGAGAATTTGCTCGTGTGAGAATATTCTCTCTTTCTTTAGTTGTTGTGTGAGTCTCACAACTCTCCGGTAAAAATTCTTGTGTAAGAAATTCAACACTGCCAGTCTCAAACCTCGAAAGCTCTTTACTATCACTCATTTTTCTTCTTTCGTTGTACACTTTTTCCTCACGAACGTTCATGTACATTGCCATGATTAAAACTGACAGAAAGTGAGCATGGGTTGAACTAGGACTCCAAAAAATTTGAGAATATACCTACTTGGGCCTAGAGTTGTTGCTGACTTCTATTAACACATATTTGGCGCAAAAACTCATTCGCCCAGAAAACTGAGCCAATAACTATACTATAGTATTCTATATTATATTCTTCAAAAAACTCGAGTTTGAGCATTTACTCAGTTCTATTCACTTCACTCATTATTTGCATGGAGCGTGATGGCAGACATACTGAAATGTTATAATCAATGACCAACCTTATATTTGTATGAAATGTAATTGTAGCTTTTTGTAGCTAATCATATGAAGCAATTACTATAAGTCTTTCTCAAGTAGTTTTGGCTTCAAAGCGGATTTATTATCTCAAAAAGGCTGTTTCGTGTGACTAATCTTAAAAGCATGAATCACAAAAAACAAACATTTTTTTAAACAATATGTGTTTTGGAAGAAACTTGAAACTTTTAAAGAAGATATTCTCGTTATAAAAAAAGACTCGCAATGAAGATATTTTGTAATGCAAAATGATCAGTCCTACTAATGGGACCAATGATAAAGATTGGCGAAATATGCTAAATTGTCGCTAGTTTTGACCCACCCTGTATAATAAGCGGCTTCTTTTGTCTTAACGACTGACTGACTGATATGTCATTTGACTTTCTTCAAACCAGCAATGCTATTATTTAGTTACTAATCATCTAAAAAGTAATACTTTTAGATGAGTGCACCTTACTATGTTTTACTAAAACTCCATGTTTATGATTTGGAATAATTCATATCTCCGAAACTAGACATGGAAACTGATTTAAACCTACATGTTTAACTTCAAGTGACTTGTACCAAAATATC
The DNA here is from genome assembly GCA_018342105.1 of Gonioctena quinquepunctata. Taxonomy (NCBI): domain Eukaryota; kingdom Metazoa; phylum Arthropoda; class Insecta; order Coleoptera; family Chrysomelidae; genus Gonioctena; species Gonioctena quinquepunctata. The sequence continues at coordinate 176,889 of JAFIRS010001003.1, forward strand.
CCAAAACATTTTTGAAATGACCAATTACAATGAATTAAATGAAGAATGTGGAAAGTGATTTGAGTATTATAAGGATATTTATTACTTGTTACGTGAAAAAGAACCTCAATAGCTGAGTAGACTCCGAAAATGGGTGAAATAACTTCTAACTCACTCCCTAGTTCTTCTTGGAAGATTGGACAACTTATTCACTTTGGAAAAGCAAACTACGTTTTTTATAGTCTTTGGGATGAGCGGTTATTTTCCAAGTTGAATGACTGCTAGTCATCCAAAACATTTAAAAATGATTTTTGCAGCACTAATATAATTTTTGAAAGTTGAAATAGCACATACCGCCTATTAATTTTACAAACGCGAATACCACTTCCACTGGTCCCTTAGCGAAAAAGTAGTAAGGTAAACAAAAAACCCACTTGATGATTTTCACTAAACTGGGTTTATAAAACCATTATACGTATTTTTCTATACAATAGCTTCTTCAAGTGGATATAATTCAGTATTATGTCCACTTGAAGACGCTATTGTATAGCGAAACACGTGTCGTTGTTTTGTAAACTCAGTTTATTGAAAATGATTTAGTGGAGTGAGTATATTTTGTTTACTTGACTATGGATTTTCATCAAGTATCGGCCGCATCAATTGTCAAAGTGACTTCCAGGCTTCTACGACCTATAGTTCTCAAATTCCAACTATATAAAAACTTTTTAACAAAAAGTTAAACCGACGAAATACGGAACTGAAAAGTAAAAAATAAAATAAACCTTTTCAGTCTCAATAACTAAGCTCCTAAACTTAAGTTAGTAACAAATTTTGTGGCCAAAAAAAAAAAAGGAAGGAAAAGGAAGGTTGGGGGTTTTTTTTTAATTTAATTCGTTTGGCGCCGACTCAAAATTAGTTACTTACATTAGTTTAGGAGCTTAGTTATTGAGACTATGAAGGTTTATTTGATTTTTCTACTTTTCAGTTCCGTATTTCGTCGGTTTAATTTATTGTTAAAAAGTTTTCATTTTTCAATTTTTTGTGGTCGATATCTACTAATTACTAAACACTTGTTTTTTGATTGATTCCAAAATACTTACTTACCCACCATACTTCAACTATTACCAGTTAAATAATATGAATATCTACTTTTACTATTTGTTGTAATATAGATTATTTTTGTTGTTCTGGTTAGTTTATTTCATTACTTTGTATATCATTCCATCCTCTCATAGAATATAATGATTGTGATGGATGTAGGAGAACAAAAATAATGACACTAGTAGTCTGTCATTGTCAACTACATATGTGTGCCAATGTTCACAAGTGAAAAATCAATTATCCCCCATTTTTCCACCCGTAAGGGTCGATAATTCCATTCGAAATCCATATATGTTCAACGATGAGGTATACCTGATTAAAAAAGAATCATCCAAATCGAAGATCCCAGTACAAAGTTATGCCTGATAGAATCGGTTAACGGACCAGAATTCAGAGGGTGAGTGATCAATATCCTTCATTTTGCTACCTTCAGGGGTGATTTCATCTTTTAAATCCAAATGGAACCAACCAACTTCGGAGTACACCCTATCCACTGAGGAAAGAATTATCGGAATCGGAAGTCTCAGTAAAATGTTATGCGTGATCATATATAAAAAAAAATATATACGCGTCGACTAGAGAACCTCCTCCTTTCTGGTTTCGTCGGTTAAAAATATACGCGTCGAATAGAGAACCTCCTCCTTTTTGGTTTCGTCGGTCAAAAATGAATAGTCCATGAAAACTGAATCTACACTTTGAATCAATTGAAATGAATCAAAAGACACGAAACTGGTGAGAAAACTTTAAACCCCCAATATATCATTTCCGCCAATTGAGCAGATACCACATTTTTCCTATTGACAGCTGAATTTATTTAAAAAATTCAAATTCAAAATTGAAGGAATATATCGTGAACCTTTTTAACTGTAGAATAAGGTGTATCAAAGATTGTTTTTTTCATTTTCTGTGAATAACTGAGTAGCCAGGATATATTTGATTTATGTATTATTTTTTTGTCACATCGCTTTATCTTTTTTATGATCATGTGATATTTCCTTTTCTGAATGTAATATGTAATATTTTCTATTTTTATTTTGTCACATTGATCTGCTGTGCTTATGAAACTTGCAATGCATATACTTTGTTTAGTCGTTTCTCCTTGTTATGTAGATGGGACAACAGTGTAAATAAATGAATAACGATTTGGAACTTTAATGATTTCTGGAGTTCTCTATATATTCAGAACTTATCAAATTGACTACGTATGTCTATTGGAAATATTAATACTTTCAATTCACTCACCAGTTTGATGCCACTCCCAACTTGGATATGGTATGAGTTTTGGCGACTGCTCTCTTGGAATTCTTGGTAAAACAGCTAAAGATGCAGGTACTCCAGGTTTCCACTTTGGCATGGTGACGAATAGCCTGTCGCCGTAAACTTCGATACCTTGGATAGAATAGAGATTTAAATGCCAAAATTTTCAACTGAATAAATTGTGGGGAACATTGAAAGAACAATATTTTCAATAATGCACTGAAAGATAAGGAATGCGAACATTATTATGAACATTCACCACTGCTGTGTACACAACGAGTCCATATCGAAAATTTAAGTTCTATAATTCGTGTACAATTTTGTATATTTAAGAAAAGCGCTTTCGGTCTACGGCCATCTTCAGTGCTCATCTAAAATGTATATAATATTATTTCGATGTATAAATATGAAAGATTATTCAGTATCTGTCATGAGAATAAAAATCTTGATTGAAGTTTATTGTGAGCATTCTCACATGTGTTGTATGTTCCTGGTTCAAAGAATCACATTTATAATGTCAGTTCAAGTGGAAGAAAATATCCTTACTTTGGTATAATTGAACTTTTTTAAAATTATTGGCCAACGTCCAGACAGCCGTGGTGAAACAGCGTGCTGTCAAGTGTCACGTTGTGTGCGATGTTGTCAGATTTGCAAATTCATGATTATGGGCAATGACGTCATTCAAACTTTGAAAGTATATTATGAAAAAAATGTACACAGTGCTTGTCAAAAGTCCCCTCGTGCCCTCTTATTTTTGGAAAGATTATATATAAACAAGTGAAATTTGGAAAATGAATATTAAAGGTTGTAAACTTCCCTACTAGTGATGATAGATGACGAAATCGTCAGGGATGACGTCACAAGGCCATTGTGACCAATAATTTTAAATGAAACCCTACGGCAAGCGACACCTCTTTTGAAAGGTGTCTAAGGTGATACTAATTTTGTTTGTGTTTATTGCAGTTTTGGTAACTCGCTTTTAAAAAACGCAAAGCTGTGATGAATTATATCAGTCGATACTTAAATTCCAAATTCAAGCTCCGCCTCTGGATGGTTGTCAAATAAGCTGACATTTTTGTTAGTCTCCCTAATTCGACGTTTCTGTAATTGTCCAAGTTTTTGTACATTCAATAATTTGTGTATTGTTATTCGAACGTTCAACTGTTTCAGCAGCTTTTGGTACTCCTAATATTTTTGTACATTTTGATAATTTGCTGAGCTGTTGTGAGCCGAACGTTTAAGTGCTTCAAGAAGCGAAATGGTTTGTGCTTTAGGTGATAAAGTAGCAGCGATCTTAATTCTTGGTGAAACTGGATTTATTTAAAGGAGCTTCTTCGTAAGTTTGGAACAACGGGTAGTAATAATGATGCGAAACGATCTGGCAGACCACAAGTTTCTGATGAGAAAAAAATTTGATATACTGGCAGAAGTAATAGTTAATCCTACTTCTTCAACAACTCACGTTGCATCTACCTGTGAAGTCAGTCAAAGTACAGTACACAGGGTGTTGAAAACAAAACAAATTTCATCCATACAGATTAAAAATGGTTCATCAACTCTCAGACGACGACCCAGACCGAAGACAAGAATTTTGTGAAAATATGGAAACTAAAATTAACCAACAGCCAGACTATGTCAAAACAATTTGTTTTAGTGACGAAAGTACTTTCTATCTCAATGGAAATGGGAATACACAGAATAAGAGGTATTGGAGTGACGCAAATCCTCACCTGTTTCGTGAAACACATACCCAATTTCCCCAGAAGGTGAATGTTTGGGCAGGTATCCTGGGAAACCACATCGTTGGGCTTTTTTTTTAATACTAATTCAACTGGTGAGGTTCATCTGGAGCTGTTGCAAAACGCAATAGAACCGTTAATCCTTGAAATTTTGGAAGATAATCCAGATGAATTCGGCAATTTGGAAATAACATTCCAACAGGATGGTGCTCCTCCACACTATTACGGTGCAGTAAGACGGTATTTGGATGAGGAGAATCGTGGTAGATGGATTGGACGACGAGGTTCAATGGAATGGCCAGCTCGATCACCGGACCTCACACCTTTGGATTTTTTTCCATAGGGGTACCTTAAATCGAAGGTTGACGCCACTGAACCTGACAATATTGACGTTTTAAAACAATGTATTGTTGCAAAATGTGAAGCTGTTTCCGCAGACACATTTGCAAAAGTACGAGAAGAGTTTACAAATATTATTTCACTGTCAGGAAATAAATGGAGGTCATTTCGAGCAATTTTTTAGGTAGATACTGATTCTTAAATCTGTAATGAATATCATACTGAATGGGATTTAAATTTTAATGTTTACTAATGAGCCATTAGAACTGCCATAAACACATACAAAATTAGTAGGTAGTAGGTTTTTCCGATACCTTTTAAAACAGGTGTCGCTTGCCATAGGGTTCCATTTAAAATTATTGGTCACAATGTCATCTTTGACGATTTCGTCATCTATCATCACTAGTAGGGAAGTTTACAACCTTTAATAGTCAGTTTCCAAATTTGACTTGTTTGTGTATAATCGTTCCAAAAATAAGAGGGGGGGAGGGGACTTTTGAGAAGCACTGTAGAGGCAGTGTGGCTTGTATGGTTGAGAGAAATATCGAGAGGAACTAGATAGTGAATTTAAAGTTTTGTCGCGAAATCTCCTATTCCACCAAATTCACTATCTAGTTTCTCTCGATATTTCTCCCAACCATACAAGCCACACTACTTCTATACACTTTTTTCATAATATAATTATAACTTCAAAGTCTGAATGACGTCATTGCCCATAATCATAAATTTGTAAATTTGACAACATCGCACACAACGTGACACTTGACAGCACGCTGTTTGACCACGGCTGTCTAGCCGTTGGACAATAATTTTCAGAAGTTTTGAAAAGTTGAATTATACCAAAGCTAGGAAATTTTCATTAATCTGAACTAAAGTTATAAATGTGAGAATGCTCACAGATTTTACTACAATCAAGATGATTCTTTATTCTCATGACAGGTACTGAACAATATTTTATATTTGTACATCAAAATTATATCATATACATTTCAGATAAGCGATGAAGATGGCCCTAGGCCGAAACCGCATTGCATAAATATACAAAGTTTTACACAAAATATAGAATTTTAATTTTTGATTATTATGAACCTTTTTTCCAATCAGAATTGTGGCGCAGAATAATACATTATCTCAACAAGTATTCTTCTAAAAATCTAAAGTAAGAATATAATATTCAAACAGAATGAATCGAAATGAGTTAGGTATATGGAGAAAAAAATTATGAAATTAGTGAATTAAATTAACGCCAGAAGACAGAAGACTATTTGGAGTCCAAATCATCGAAAAACACTCCTGAATACGTATATCTTATTCAGCATATTACTCCCGAGAATATAATTGACCCCTCATATGGTACTTTTCCAACAAATGTGATTGGCTGATACGATGAAACAACAGAGTAGTGAAAGGCTATCAAATCGATGATAAAAAAATACCCCCCTAAGGGTAGCAAAATAGGAAATGGTTTATTGATTTTACACATGTGAACCGATTCTATTGAAACTTGGCACAGATATGAAGTTCTGATGACACTACAACATAATGGATGACCAGAATTAATCTGATGACGGAGACGGAAGACAGTTGAAAGATCTCCTCAACGGTTCACAGCAGCTACCTCAGGTTTCGGGTAATATGTACATATATAATTACACGTCCTGACTAACTGACTGATTGACTGATATACAATCAATGCCCAGATCAAACCGCTAGACCTAAGAGCTAACATTTTGACAGCATATTTCTTTTATATTCCATCCCTAAAGGGGTGTAAAGGTGGGTGAGGAGGGGGGTGAGAGTGAAAGTACAGTTGGTTTTGAAATCAGAGTCAAATTAGTATTTGGGCACCTCTTCACAAATAATGATAAATGTGTTTTGGAGTTTTAAAAAATTCAACCCCAAAAGGGTAAAATAGGAATTGAAAGTCTATATAGTTGTTTTGAAGTAAAGATCATGAAAGTTGGTATTTGAGGGGTCTTTGTTACAAATAAAAATACGGGTTTCGGTGCCTTCAAACTATACAGGTAGGGAAATTGGGGTTAAATTGGGATTGAAAGCTTGTATAGGAATTCCGTTGATTTTCAAGTTGGGGTCATGAAAATTGATATTTGAAGTCTTTGTTACAAATAGAAGAAATATGTTTTCCAGTGTTTTCTGAAATTCAACCCCTAAAGGGATGAAATGGAGGGGAAAAGTTTGTATGGGGGTTCCGTTATTTTTCAGGTTAAGGTCATAAAAATTGGTATTCGGAGTGTTTGTAAGGGATAAAAAAATACATGTTTCAGTGTTTTTATAAATGCAACCCCTAGGGGGGTGGAAGTTTGTTTAAGGGTTCCGTTAGTAGTGAAATAAGGGCCATAAAATTGGTATTTGAGGTCTTTGTTACAAATTAAGAAAGACGTGTTTCAGTATTTTTTGAAATTCCGGCCCTAAAGGGGTGAGTGAATTTGTAATAGTGGTCACAAAAAATACAAAGTTCAATGCGGACGAAGTCGCTGGTACCAGATAGTTATAGAATATAAGTAGGTAGCAATTTGTAGATTTTAGCCCCAAAAAAATAAAAAATATAAACGTTTTAATGAGAAATTAAACCGACGAAAAATAACTGAGAAGCAAAAAATCAAATGAACCTTTTTAATCTCAATAACTGAGCTCCTATACCAATGTAAGTAACTAATTTTGAGTCGGCGCCAAACAAACAATAATCGAAGTTCATTAAATTACTTCAAAGAAATGATCAAAATAAAATAACATAAAAATGCAACGTGCAATCTTCAGCGATAAACAATCACTCGCAACGACGTGTGTCCTCACGTGTATACCCGCTCTCGCTGATATTGACTCCGAGAACGCTTGTTAGTTTAGCGCCGACTCAAAATTCGTTTAGCAGCTTAGGAGCTTAGGTATTAAAACTGAAATGATTTATTTTATTTCTTGCTTTTCAGTTTTTTTTTTCGTCGGTTCAATTTTTTGTTAAAAAGTTTTGATCATTCAAATTACTGAAGTGCAGTTCAGTTTACGCTTCAATATTCTTCTAATTCATGTAGTTTTCTCAGTTCGAATGGTTTTTGTATTTTTGTAAGCCATTTTTTTTTCAACCAAATGGGAAGTGGGGTTTTTATACATATTAGATTGTTAATTTTAATCGACGCTGATTCAGCATTCCCAATCGTATCAATTAACTCCGACAAAGAAACTTCGGTAATTGTTTTGTCGCTTATATGGTTATTCATGGAATTGGATATGAGGGTCCAATCTGTAGAAGCCTCATTCCATTTGGTAGAAGGTAGGATGTTTTGGAGTTGAAAATCAAAATGAAGTTTTATAGAGATGAGATAATGATCTGAAGCCATAGGTTAGGGTGAACAGACCATTCTGTTGTACTGACAAGGTTTGGTGATGTTATTGATAGGTCAACGGCTGATATGTTGTCATTCGGTGGGAGATCCGTTGTTTAAAATTATCAAATAACTATTGGTTAAAGCATCCACAAGTCTATTTCCACTAGGCAGGTCTTGTTTAGAGCCCCACAGGGAGTGATGGCAATTGAAATCTCCACAAAAAAATGTGGAAATTGGGAAAATTTATTTTTCCAACCCTTGGAACATGCATTTATCTTGGGAGGTTCGTACACGGATACAAGGAAGGGGTTGAAATGTTCAATAGAAAGTGCACATGCTCTTATTGAAGTTATGTTTGATTTCTTAAATTTTGTAATTTTAGTTTTTCATAACAAAATAGCCACACGCCTTTACCATAATTTTTTTTTGTAGAGTGTTATATCTTGGAGATATAAATTTGAATTCGGCTTCAGCCAAGTTTCGCATATCACAATAATGTCAAAAGATTCACTAGAAAGGATTTCAAAAAATATTCCACTGGAGGAGTTTTATAGGCCTAATAACTTGACTCATCATAATTATTACTAATAAAGTGCTTGTGAAGATATGAAAATGAGAATCGGGTGTGATATATTGCCAATAGACAAAGAATGTAAAAATCTAGGATTGTGGCTCGACTCTGAGCTGAGATTCACCAAACATGTGAGCTATCTTTGCCAGGCATCCTTCAACATCCTTAGACAACTGTTTCCTAACAGACACAAGCTTCCCAAGCACTTGAAGCTTTCTTTATGCGAATCATTGATAACGTCCAAGCTGTCTTATTGTGATAGCGTCTACGGACCTGCCCTCTTGAAGTCTGACCAGTATCGTCTGCAAAGAATACAAAACTCGTGCATTCGATTCTCCTTGGGTATTCGGAAATTTGACCACATAAGTACGGAATTCAATAACTCTAGTTGGCTGAGGTTGAACGATCTTCGAAATTTACACCTTCTATCAATAATCCACAAAGTTCTTATAACGAAAACTCCTAAATACCTTTTTGGAAAATTGAAGACGTTTTCAGCACTGAACGACCCCAGAACACGGAATAGACACATTCCTCCTCACTCCACTACAATTTACTCAAGATGTTTTTCATACAATGCTGCCAAATTGTATAACCAGTTACCCAATGAATTCAGACTGTACACACTGAGTAATTTCAAGAAGAGACTGAAACTTCAGCTGAAGAATAGGCAGTTCTTGTTCTTACGTTGATAGATCCCGCTTCTGATATATGTTTTGAGATGTTGAGTATCACTAACCAATAAGGAATAAAACAGTAACGAACTTCATTATTACCTTTTTTTATTTTGTTATATGCTTAAGTTGGTTATTTGTGATGATTTCACCTTATTTATTACTTTTCTTTTTGTTTTAATTATTTTTTTTTGTTTTTTATCTTTTTTGTGGTCAAGTTAAAAAACAGCTATAGCCTTCCCATCGTTCACCTTCTCTCTATTCATTAATACTGTTGAATTTTTCCTTCATTATATATAGAATTTGAAATGATGAATAAAGGCGCTCTATTATTATTATTATTATTATTATTATTATTATAACATCAATTCGAGGGCGGAAGCTGAAAATTCTCTAGTATTTGCTGGATTGGATCACGATACACATTCATGTTTTGGAGTGAAATTTGAACTGATAAATTTATAAATATTTTCTATGAGTGTTTCTTTGAACTGAAAAAAAAAACGTCTCGACGTGGATTGGGGATGATAAGGACATTTTTTGTGATTTGGTCAAACTAATTTTTTTATCTATACTGGGAGAGGGTGATGATGTTGGAGTTGAAACTTTCAGTTTTTTGTACGTGCTCGGGTGCTTGGTTTATGTAACATATACGCAGGCGGTGTATACTGGGTGGAAGGTTGTTGATGGGGTGGAACATTTTGAATGTTATTAAAAATGGAAAACCTATTATTTACAGTAATTTTAGAAAAAGATGGATTGTTTACTATATTCTCGGCTTCCTTGGAGTGAATTTTCCAGAATGCAATTTTTTCTTTAATATTTTGTTGTCTAAAATACATAGGACAGTTTTTTTATATTGGATGGTCTCCATTTTGGCAATAGATACAAAATCTGAAGGAGTGCAGCACAAGACTTACATCTTTAGGATTTTGATTTACATAAATCACTAGTATGTCCATATCTCAAACAACAATAGCATTGAACTACTTGTTCGTTCGTAGGCATTTGATATGTTTGCAAGTGTGCGATATTCTCCATTTAGCTTGTTTCAGATAAGTACCTACCTCTCTCATTTTGTTTAATTTATATTTTTTTCGAATAATTATTTCTCTTCATTTTGTATTGCTATAATAAGCCATTGCCATAAATGAATCTTACCTCGGGCGACCTTGAGCCGCCCAATAGTTTTGACAACTCAACTCATGTATAAAAAATTGCATATGCCACAGTGCAATTGTCATTTTGACAGCGGCAAAAGTTAGCTTCAACCTTTACAGCGACAAATGCACTAGTGGTTCTTTCACTAATTCATTTGTTTATCAATTATCGCGGTGTTGTTTCCCAAAATAAATAAAGTTTGCATTGATATGTTTCTCAATTTCTCATTCATTAAATTGTTCTGCCGAATTACACTCGATTTTTGTATTAATATCGGATAAATTTGTGTTGTTCAAATTCTAAACTGTTTCCTTCAGCAATTTGACTCGAAAAACTCTCAACCTAAAAACGCTACACCTTCGGTGTCGCGTTTTTAATAGTCTACAGTTTTTCTCGTCTAATTGCTAGGCAACAGTTTCTTAAACAACCCAAATTTACCCGATAAAATACAAACCTCTCGTGCAATTATAAGTGATAATGTGGATACCACACAAAATTTCAAAGATATAAATTCCTTTGACTTAAAAAATAAATATGGTTTTGAAGGCATTGGGCCATTTTTTGTATTTGTGGAATATTTGCAGAAGAACTTTTGAAGACTATTCCGGATAAAAATTGGATATTTTTTGCTTAATGATAAAATTATGAAGAACGATATAATAGACATAACAGCAGGGGGAGTGAGTAGAATAAAAGTTATTTCCAAACATTTTGATATAGCTAATTCTTCAGTAGGTCATGGAATTTTGAAACAATATAATCTTATAGTGTATATATACCTATTATAATCATCGCAAAGGACTTATCAGATACGGCGACAAATTTTTTTCTGAAAAATTCTTGCTTGAAAATAATGAATGTGATAGAACTAAAATAGAGAAAGTTGAGCGAATGAAATGATAAGTTATTGAACAGGATGGAAGCACTAAATTTCTCGAGCGTCAGTCAATTATTGCGACTTCGGAGAAAACATTATTCCAGAAAAAGTCAATATTAATTTCACCTCATTTCCCGTCGAACCATACATATACCCAGTTCTTTATGAGAAAAAGAATTATCAGTTACAGGGTAATTCAAAGGATTGATCGCTATGCGGGTTATTTTTAACAAAATTCTATGTATTTTTTCATGCCCGTTAGTAATTGACATTGAATTACTCTGTAATTGAATATTCCCTTGGTAAATTTATCCACTTATTTCTTATTGTCCTAACTTTGAGTTAGTTAGTGGAATGTGTGAGTTTTTGCTATTATCAGTTTATTACAAACTTTTTAGTTTCTAAACGAGGGTCAAATATTGCAAGTGAATTTTGACCAACTTCTAGTGGTCCGATTGATTTGAAATTCGTCAGATGTTCATAATTCCGGTTACAATGGCAGACGAATTTTGTGATTATGGTCTGATTGGATTCAAAATTGGTATGTGGGGGTTTTCGGGTCAGAGATTATGAAATTTTTTTCTAAATTCATGAATTCGAAATAGCGGCCCCAATATGGAGGACGCGTTTTCCGATTATGGTCATATTTCTTTCAAAATTGGTGTGTGGGATTTTTGGGTTCGGAGATTATGAATTCTTTGTCAAAATCTATAAATTTAAAATGGCGACTTCAGGATGGCGAAAGAGTTTTGGTCAGATTCTATTCAAAATTGGTTTGTGGGAGTTTTTGGGGTCGGAGATTATGACTTCTTTCAGCACAAAACTTACAGAAAAAAGACTTTGTAATAACAATACTCTATTAGAAATGAACAGATTGAGGCGAACTACCTAAAAAGCAAGAAATAAAAATATAACTAATGAAAAAATCTGGGTAAGGACAAGCTTTTATTCAAGCCGTGTACTGAAACCGTGTATAAAATAAGATAAGTCATCGTTGACAATGATTCAATTATTTCTTGTTGAATTATCTGGTTTCAAGAAGCTTGTCGCGTGAATTGTAATGAAATTAATACTTCGACAAGTTGTTATTTACCAACCAATCATTGTTCACTGAAATTAATTGGTACCTACTTTTATGAATACTTCATGAAAATTACCTAGTTTTATAAACACTTCGAACTTAAACTTATTTTATGCGTTTCAGTACAGGGCTTAAGTGAAACCTTGTCTTGAAAAATTTTTTTTATTAGTTATTTTATTTATAGTTGGCTCTGGTGATTGCATTCAATCCTATTTTATATGTTACAAACCGCTGCATTAAACATAACCCCACCTTATTATTGATCAAACCTGGTAAATATGGTTAACCTACAGAAATCTACGAAGGCGTAGAAGTGCCACACTTTTTTTCATTTTACAATTCCGACTTGTAAGTCGGAATTCCGACTTGTATCTCGGAATTCCGACTTCTTCAATTTGACGAATTGGTGGAGGAGCCGACTATTTTACGAATGGGAGTGTGCCCCAGATTTCGTAATGTTTGTGAATATATGCTGTGGATGGCTTCTACCATCGATCATCAACATTCCGAACATCACTGACATGTATGAAGTAAATAATATTTTCGTATTCACATACTTGATTCACTGATAATATCAATATTGTTTTTAGGCATTATTTGATATTTATATTGCTTTCAATACCTAACGTTAAGAAGAAGAAGAAGAAGTTATACATCTGTGATAGGCTTGTCGTCACAGAGTTGATATAATAGAAAACTGATCATAGCAAATTGACAAAACGTCTACATATGACTAACTAACTCAAGGTGAAGACAATAAGGAATAATTACTGAAGGAAGTATTGAATAACACGATAATTCGCAAAAAACTCAATTTTCGTAATGTTCTCCCATTAATATCTTTTGAATAACCTTGTATATAATTTATAATTTATATGTTGTTCAAAATCATTTTATGTCAACTGCTAACATGCATCACAAAATATAAAACATTCCATTAAAAATAATCTGCAGAGACGATCTACTTTTTAACTCAGCCTGTATAAAACATATTATCATTATAAATCAACCCAAAGCAAACTCAGCCTGATATTATTATTCCTACTGTGAAGTAAAATACCTCACATCAACATTCCGTTTTTTACAGTTTTTAATCTCCCTGTAACTATGAATTTTTTATTTTATGAAAGACTAATATTTGATATCATCAGAATAATATTATAGCAAAAAATCCTTAATTCGTGGAATATATGAACTTCCCTTTTAAATATAGCTATAGTCGATTTTATCACCCTTTAAGTTGAAAAGTAGTATAGTATTGAATTGTGTCTATGGACACTATTGTTCAGGAAGTCGACAACTGTAATATACCAAAAACTCGAGAATTTGATATGGTAAACCTACAGAAATCTACGAAGGCGTAGAAGTGCCACACTTTTTTTATTTTACAATTCCGACTTGTAAGTCGGAATTCCGACTTGTATCTCAGAATTCTGACTTGTATTTCGGAATTCCGACTTGTAACTCGGAGGCATAACAATGAAAAAACATTGAACTAATGTGAGTATCATAACATATATATATATATATATATATATATATATATATATATATATATATATATATTGTTATGTTTAGAAGTACGTGTTAGATGTTCACAGAGTCAAAATGAAAATAAAAAATAAAAAAAAACGGTAATTCGATATTGAAAACAATTACTACGAAATAATTATTGAATAAATAATTTCAAACAAAAAGCTATACCATGCTTCCGAAATGAGATTGGCAGTAAAGTATAGGAAATAGTTTTGGCGATATCTTTGAAGTGAATCTAGAGTTGAAATCTTGAATTAAAATTGATTGCACACTGTTCATGAAGCCGACTTAATATGGCAGCAAAAAGTTTGAACCGATATTGCTCCATCGATTTCCTCAAAAATTTCCATAGTTTGCTCTATATGGTCTATAAAATGTCTAAAAATTTAGCGATTGGTGAAGAAGTGTTCATTTCTTACCTAAGGGCAGATTATTCTTTGGTATAAACTCTTCATAGATAATTGCCTTCTCTCGTTCATAATCTGAAGGGAATGCAAAATCAAGTACATTCCAACTGTACCATGTCGAAAATGGTCCAGTTCTTTCCAAACCCAGTGGAATTTCGTTGTTTTCTCTTCGACTTGGTTTGGCGATACTGAGGGATACTAGGTATGGCAAGAATAAGTCTGGACGACCAACTTGATTTCCTGAAATAAAAGAATAATTTGTTAATACCTGTCTTTTGGGAAAATATCTAGAAATGGATATTTTCGGATGGATGGAAATATATTCCATTGCACATTTATTAAACTAATTTCGATGATTTTTTTCATATTTTCCCGATGACCAAGGGGGCAGGAACACGGGGTGTTTTGCAATTGTATGCGCTAATACATGAGTTCATATAAACGTTGTCATTGCTAGTCAGTTCTAAGAAACAAATTCAAATTTTGAAAAACAATTGAATTATAAGAAATGTCGCAGTTACTCTCAACAGAATGGCACTGGGTCCTACATCTTTCCTACAAACTGCAAATATCATGGAGGGTTGAGTGGCACATCATTGAGGAGTTAATGTGATCGTCTTTTCAACCAAGACTTTTTTATGTCGATTCAAAATATCATATATTTCCTGGAAGTATAATAAAAAAAGGAAATCAAAACATTTATTTTGAATGAAAAAAGAAGGTTGAAAGAGAGAGATTTCCGCCCTGAATATTTCCCTATTATCGATTTTTTTTTTGAAAGCTCCAACTGATTAGCTGATACATGTAGGTTGATTTTGGACACGTAGTTAAATGTTTGTATGTCTTTTCTGAATCAATTCTCATTTCTTTATTCTGATGATTCTTTCATAAGATCACTCAAAATCCTGAAGATTCTGAACCGGTAGTCGGATAATCTTGTAGATGGACTGGCAAATTCCACTTTATTGGATTATGAGTAATTAAATGATTTATCAATTTAGCAATACATTATTTGAAGAATAATCGATAGATAATCGACACTTATCGATTATCCCTTATCCCCCTTTATATTTATGATCAATTATGGCAACTGTAATTCAGTTAAATGCCACTATAGTGAAACCCAATTGAGTCAAAATCATCTAGTGAAGTGTTTTGTTTACTTCTTTCAGCATCGTCCTATAGATCGAAACAATTGTTTTGCTAGTTTCAATTGATAAAATCGATAACACTGACAGTGTTCATACCACAGAGAATTGTGGCCTGAAATTTCAGGGGATAAGCAGGAATCCAAATTTGCTAGAATGCCAAAACTCCTCAAAAAAGTACCTCAGATGTAGCAGAATACTTCGATACTGGAGTCTGAAGGATCCCAATATCTTTCGAGACATAGTTCTCCAGTAATTGATTATGTGACCAGAAATTGCAGGTCCCAATTCTTGGACGAGAACTTGATGAACTGTTTGAAGCGTCCGGTACCTGGCTGTTCCCAGCTGGTAATGGACTTGGCTGTTCAAAATATTCTAGTTTACTTAGAGTACCAATTCATGGTATATCTGGAAAACCATTCGAAGGTTGGTCTAGGTCCAACATTGGCTGATTTTGAATTTGGAATTCTAAGTATTATTGGCGATGTTAATGGTACGAAGATGACCTATTTTTGCTACTTCGGAACTAGAGTAGACATAAATTGGTTCACATAACTTTTTAAGGTACGTCTTGAGTCCAATTCGGCGTGGCATTGCTGTTGTTGTACCAAATTGCCATACATTCTTATTTCTTTGATGGATTTGAACATTCCTTTGAATTAGCGCTTTTTGATTTGGAAAGAGAGCGTTGAGACCGATTCGGATTCTTTTTTTTCACGTAGATTTCAACGGCTGATTGACCTGATACTAATTGTGTCGCTCGGTAGCGAAACTCTTTGAGTATTCGTTTCAGAGTATGAATGTTTCGCTCGCGAGTCAGCCGACTTGGATTTTCCATCGATACACATACAAAAGAACTATTATCAAGTGAACCTGCGTAGTCAATGTATATCCGCTCTCAGTTTTCTTGAGGCTCGTTCCACAGGTAAACTTTCTCGGCAGATAGTATCGTAATTTCGCACAAGGTTCACAACTTTTGAGTATTTGTTCGATATGCTTGTCCAACCCTTCCCAGGTCACCTATTTTCGTGCTAGTTGCTCCATCTTAGTGATTCCCACATGTGTCGACTGGAGTTCTTCTAGGATTGGAATGGCAATGTTTTTGAAATCACAGCACGATCCATTCTGGATAGCATACCATTTAGAATTATAAACGGCGAATCTGTAGCGGTGGTTTTGAGATTTTCCATGATAATTTGGAGCTCTTCAGCTTTCGCTGACTTTTGAGCATTAATACCCGCAGTTTTCATAGGGCTTGAAATTTAAAAAACAGTTTCAGTAAACGAGGTAGTGACTTCTTCATTCATAGGCATCTCAGTAGATGAGTTATAATGGGGGACTAGTGTACGAGACAGACAATCCACGTTTTCTTTACCTCATTCACATCGAATGTTGTAGTGCACTGAGAAATGAAGCGCATCTCAAAAGACGAACAGAAGTCATTTGCGGTAGAGGTTGGATTTGATGAAAAGTACGATGCTCATTATCTGTAACGAGTATGGAGTTCTTGCCAAGAAGATTATTGTGACCATGAGTAGGGGCCAAGATGAGGGCAGAGGCGCCCCTGGGAAGCTGAATGAAATTGCATTCTGCATGTGCCAATCGAAGAGATTGCTGAAATTCCGGTTGGACTAGCGTCTGTCGATAGGATGAAAGGTTTTGCTGGGTCGAATGGAATCAGAATTCGTTCGCTACATAATTTAATCTCCAAGTTCAGGGCAGTAGCTTCATATAGAGCTGACAAAAAAATATTTTGAAACAAACAGCGGAGTGGATGTATCGTCGATGAAAAATCTGGAATGAATTTTGCTTAGTATGTCCCAATACCAAGGAAACGTATCAATTCTTCAACATTCTTGGCAAATATTGTCTCAAAATACGCTTCGGCCTCTGGAAGGCCATGCAAGACCTATGGCAGGATCCTATTGATCTCTGATAGAGCAATCTTCCTCCTTGGTCAACTCTGACGAGCAAGTATGAGGAGTGGAGGGGTATTAGATGGCTACGGTGGCCAGATGCAAGTATGCTTTGTATGGGTCCAATTTGCAGAAGAACTTTAAGTCTCTGAGTGAGTGTAAGATCTCATTTATTCTGTTTGGGTGATTGGCTGCTACCAATTTCAAATTCACCCCGACAATCCACACACAGTTTCACGCCGATGTTCGGTTTAGTTATAATCACTAGAGGGGAATCCCAGAGGTTACAGGATTCAACTGGACTGGTAGCCGCGTGCGTAGAGGCGCTGGCTGATGTCCAGATGGTCCGAGTTCGAATCTCGGCACGGCTACTGAAATAATATTTTTTTCTGTCGTTTCGTTGAGCGGGGGGAAGGGGGATTGGTGACCAACCGAACATTCTTGGTACCTAGATATCAATCCTTCGGACTGTCCACGGTTACCAGCCCAGTAGTGCTTCGGATGACACTTAAAAAGCTAAGGTGCCCGTCTCCTCAACTCACACAAGTCTCTGACTTTCGAAGGTTGCTTTGCAACTAAGTTGGCGATTAAAAACAAAAAAACAAACAATTTCAATTCACTGGTAAATTCGTCAGCTCTTTTTCGACCTGCTTCCTCAATGCGGAAGGAACTCTCTCTCTCTCTCTCGAATGAAAACTGAGTTTTCTCCATCACTGAGATGGAGCTCAACTTCCAAATTTCGACCTTCTCTTGAAATATTGATGATTGCTGCTGTATGATATATTCGAGAGAGTTGGCTGAGTTAAGCCGAAAACATACTCATCCGAAAGCCGCAATTTTTCTGCGAACAAAATGGTTGCCAGACATGCCGCAAAAAAGTTCAAATCTTTCAACTTTTTGCGAAATCGGACAAACCACGGAACCACATAATTCAGACCAGTCTGTACTGTATCTTCGCCACATAACCAACCCGAATCTTCAGTTTATATTGGCATTCATGTGAAATGTTCACGTTGATTATGGAATGGAGGTAAATATTCAGGGATTTAACCGACTATACCGTCTCTGAACCCTACTTCAAACAAAAATGAAAGAACATTTGTTCGAGATATATTTCGCCAAACGAAAGTGCAGGGAGATTATTATAATCTCGTTAAGGATATGCAAATCCATGAAATATTTCAATTTCTTCAGAATAACTTGCTCTCAGTTCAACGAACTATTGTCCATAGTGATGTCAAAATTGAAAAGATCGTATTCAGGAACACAAATTCGATAAAATGCGTAAACTATTTACCTAATCTTCTTCCGAATCTATATTGGACTGATTATAATATTCTCAAATGGAAAAA
The DNA here is from genome assembly GCA_018342105.1 of Gonioctena quinquepunctata. Taxonomy (NCBI): domain Eukaryota; kingdom Metazoa; phylum Arthropoda; class Insecta; order Coleoptera; family Chrysomelidae; genus Gonioctena; species Gonioctena quinquepunctata. Next base: position 195,368 of record JAFIRS010001003.1, read on the forward strand.
TTACATACATGAACAATAAATATAGAAAAATGACATATATGATTCATAGTTGATCGCAATTTTTTTGCCGTATTAGTATGAACGTTCATGCGGCGGTTTTCCTCCGATTTGCAAATCGCAAAAAAAATTGCGTTATTTCGAATGAGTATGGACGGGCCTTCAATGGTGACTGGTTGACAATAAGATGTCTGAAAACCATGGTGTAGTCACTTATACCGGTAAAAGATTGGGACAAACCAGCCCATTTGATGGAGTTATGTAGAGTTTGAGATGGCGCCGACGTCGTTTCTTGTTATAATTCAGTGAACTGTAATTACAGATCACACAGGGTGTATTTCTATCTGTGCCTGATTTGTTCTGTGATTTCGCTCAGTGCTATTTGTTAAATCTCTTGCTCTGCTTCCGAATCTATGTGTGAGTGATTTGCATATTTCAAAATGAAGAAATACAACCGTCAACATCAAATATTGAAAAATGGCATATGTTATGATTCATAATCAATTGCAATTTGCCGTATGCATATGGAATGTCCATGCTGTGGTCTTTCTATATTCACAAATTGAAAAAAATGTATTTATTCGGATGTTGTATGAGCTTTAACTGTGACTAACTGCACCTACTCACCTTCGGTAGATGTAGATGAAAATTCAGATCTGTAGCTTCAGCATGTCCAAACAATATGCAGAAGTAACCATTTCACAAAAAGTAAGTACCTATCCCTACACATACCATCGAATAAACTATTATTTGCTTAAACACATTCCAAATATCCGGAAAAACTAACAACCGAAACAAATTTGAACTACAAACTGCAATAAACGATCAATTTGTGAAATTTTCAAATCACAATGTTATGCAATATTGACAGAAAAAAAAATAATTTCATACGTTTGGAGTTTGACATTTAGCACGGACAGAAACATTTTAGGTGCGTCATCTACTGATGAAGTACCAAGCGGCATTTAACTACATTCATTTGTTGTCCCCCAAAAATTCTTAATAAAATCGAATCAGTAAATTCACCAGGGTTTTAAGGCATCTTAGTTGTCAATTTGAACGGCTGAAATTGTGAATTTTTTCGAAATTAATTTCGGCATCTCCAATTCAGACACGTCCTAAGAGTGCATCATATCCTGCTGATACAATGAATAAATAAGCGACTGTTAGCGGGACTTTGCCGTTGGGTTTGATGATGTGGTCTGAGTAAGATTTGAAGAAGACTGAATAGACCAACCCCACGTATTGAATTCCGTATCTGATAGTAGGGAAAATGAGTCGACTTCGGCAACTTGTGGCTTTTCATTGAATGTGACGGTAACGATATTGGTCCGATTCTAGCCTTATTTCGTGAAGATCTCCATTGAAGTCATAAGTCGTTTCAGTTTGAACTGGGTTATCTTTATAATAATTTGGAGTGGATGAACTATGAGCGTTTGACTAATGAAGCAGAGTCGTTATGCAAACTTAACTTACATGACCAGTTTTGTAGCATGATCTGTATTTTGATAAATTGCGCTCAATTCTACAATGCTTTGATGTGTTGTTCGAACGGCTACAGATCAAAAAGACCATCAATGCATAATGCGCGGTAAGTTAGTCGATTTATGTGACTCGTAGGCTGCGATCGATGACGTGGACTAAGGTTGATGATTTTATTTGTGACTAAAACTTCGATTCTGACGGATCTTGGAGTTTATTCAAATCGACTGTTTCATCATTCATCGCTTTCAAATCGAGATTCTTTCAAGGTATTGGTTTTTTTTGTAAATCATAGAAAGATATATCAGGTGATTGTTGTATCAGCTGTTCTCTTATCCAACTATGGCACAAACCTCTGATAAATTGTGCACGGAAAGATATATCTGCAATCGATATTATGGAAGTACATGTGCATCTAACATTAAAATCACAGTCCGTCACATAACTTTTCAGAGATCAGGCAAACTCCAAAATTGAGTGTTTTTTTTACTATGTCACACAAAAAAAATAATGCTGAGGGACATCTGTGGAAATATGAGGAAACACCTTGTTTTCGAAATGTGAGACCAATTTCCAATGAGTTATCTCTTTAATAGATTCATCTAGGCCTAGGAGAGATGCCAGGCTATTGTTGTGATAGGAATCAATTGATAAACACGATAGTTTGAATAATTTTCAAAACGATATGCGGTACATTTTTCGTTCTTCGAATCATAACTCTCAAATGGGGAAATGTGTGGTGCTCGGTGGATTTCAAAGTAAACGTCAAGACTCCCGGAAATTCCTAGAATTTCGTTAGAATGTCGTGAAATCTTCGGATCTGGATCGGAAAAATCGTAGGCAAAACTGTTGTGACTGTGTGTTTTTAATTATAATCAAAACTAGTAGAATTACCGATGTTTAAGTGACAAGCCAAAATGAAACAATATACCTGTCATCATATTAACATTTAATAGAATCCCTCATGTACAGGTAATCCCACTCACAGGGATACTATACGAGAACACAGGGCACATCAACATTATGGATCCATTGAAAAATTACAACAGTAATAAACAAAGATATTCTGTTTTTGTGTACATCTTAGAGAAAAGCTCTTCATATACAAGTTTCAAGGCTCAAAAACTATGAAAAAACATATGGTTTGCTAATATGGGTATAAAGATGAAAGTTTCAGATTTTTTGAATCTTTCAACCACTATCATTTTGAAACTGCGCGACCATTTTTCTCATTTTTGAACATGGCAAAATCTACTTAAAATGACTGAAAGTGAATCAAATCTACTTTTCAACGGTGTGCGACCAGCTCCTTTTGATTGATAGAAATGGAACAACCATCTAATTCTGAATTTATGGTATTCACATGTGTCGTTAGTTTGTCAATTTCTGTTTGGTTTGTGGAATGACTTCATGAGGATAACCTGTGACATTGGCCTCCAGACACAACTGTAGATAAAAAAAATCGTTTCATAAAATTCACATCGACATTCCGTTCAGAGCAACTGGGATTCAAAGCTTATAATCATTCTTCTGTTCATTTATTTCAATATCGTTGACTAACCATGGTTCAACTCCATTAAGCAACTGAGAACATAAAAAGGAATTAGATGTAAATACTCACTTTGTGTTTGTGGATACCCAAAATTGTTCACGCTACTGAAATTCGTCAAGTGAAGTGGTCCGTGAAAAGACTGTTGGTCTGCTATGAGACTTGTAGGCGGGTGCCAAGAATTAAACCAACTCTCCACCGACATTTTTTCTTTATTCTCGAAGTACGGTAATCCACGAAAAGATCAGGAAAGCATCTGAAAAAAAAAGAAAATATTTTAAGAGTAATTTTGGGATGAATAGTATACGTAAAAATCAAAGAAGATATGGTTTGTTGATGTTACAAGAAATTGTATGAGTGTGTGGCAAACCAAAGAATCCGGAAATATGGAAAACGAAAATAAGCGGAAAACAATTAGATACAGAATCCCTCACTATTCTTGTCGTTAATGACTGTCCTGTATACATGTAGCCGATTCAATTTTTAAAATTAAACGTCTCATTTTGAGAGTTAATCAGTATTACTTGTACCTTTATTCATCGTTATCAAATTAGTCTAGTCGAGAAGTGAGTTTTCTACGAAAAATCGGTCCAAGTCTACTGAAAATATGAGCGATCGCTCATTCTATTCGGCATGTCATTCTGAGAGAGACATATTTTGCGATTCTTTCCGCCGAGATAATAAAAAACAAGATTCTTGAAAAAAAGAAAATATTCCATGAGAAAGTTCCACTTCCTTAACTCTATTTAAATTATTTATAATGATAATTCTACGTTGAAAACATAGTTCCGAGTGGGCGTTACGGCAGGAGTAATGTACCTCTCGAGATAGCAATGCACATCAAATATTTTTTTGTACCATTAAATATAAATCTAAAAATTCAAAAAAATTAAAGTATTATCTAAACACATGAAAGCATGTAATTTCATTGAATTTTGATAATGTGAGGCTATTGTTATAGTTTTCCCAATATCAATGGCAGAAACACAAAAAATTCTTGCGGCGAAATTCTGTGAGCAGCAGTGGCGGAGATAACTAATTTTATTCAGATATTTTAAGATTTTAAAAATACCTCATAAATTATGAAAAATGAAAAAAAAATACAAGCTTTTATTCATACAAATACATTAAGAAAGAAAAATAATTTCTTCCATTGTTTGATGTAGGTTATTATTATATCCTAAAACGTATTTCGATCGGCACACACCAAGACCACAGACGCTACTGGTTTTTAATCTTTCAGAGCTATTCAAACACAAATATAACGCGTGATTTATGACCTCCCATTATATAGACACACCCCCAAGTATTGTTGTCCGTTTTGATTGGCCCAGACGAATCGGTGACAGAAGTCACTCAAGTCCACGTTGACTATCGGCTCTTTTGATCTTCCCTTCGCCGACGGCGAATGTTTACGAGTAGTACACATTATTTTTCGTTCTGTTTCTTCGCATATACGCCGTGTTAGCGAAGTGAGTTTTTATTTGCTCCCTATAGAAACAGCTTCTGCAATTGATATTGGATGGACTATAGTATTTTTTTTGGAACCGGTGCTTTCATGAAAAACCGAATAATTGTTTACAGAATGACTCCATGATTTGGTTGCTTCCTGGAGCACATTTTACATATGTACCCAATAATATCACGCTATGAAATTGTTTAAAAATGATTATTTTGTTAATCATCAATTTCTAAAGATAACAAAGTATGAGAAATCGAGTGAATATTGTCAAACAAATTTATTTTTGATATCTCCGATTATCTAGATAGTTCAAACGTGGCTCAGAACTAGATGACAATGCAATATTAACTCGCTTTATTGTCTGTTTGTTTTTTTGTTCGTCTGTCAGGTGAAGAAACACTGAAAAAAATCTGAAATTTGCCAAATGTCTCTGTCATAATCTCATCAAGATGTTTGAAATCGGTTGCAAAATTTCACACAAAAAAAAATGCAGAAAATAATTATTTAATTATGTTTTATTATGCCACGTTTTCAAAGGTGCAGTGCTCGGACCATGGATACAAAAGATTCGTTTCTCAGTTTTGCAGATGACACTGCAATCTTTATCAGTCTGGAAGTTTGGGCAGTCTAAAAACTCAAGTGGAATCAGACTTCAAGATCATGAAATATTGGTTCAGATATAATAAATCAACATTAAATATGATAAAACCAATCCCCCCCTATACTCCGCAATAATAATAATAATGAATTTATTTAATATTGCGTATTCAAGTACTAGTACAAGTATTGGTAATATTTATATATGTATTTATGATAATCTGAACAATATGAACACATTCAGGTAATCCACAAACAAGAACCGGTGCGTGGGTATTTCTGATATAATTATCTTGATCCTGACGATCACATCATCTTTGGAAACGAGGTGCCATTGCCCTGAGTGTCTGGATCAGCAAGCACACACACGGTAGAAGTGTTCGTTATGATTTGAAAACTAATTCAGCAGGATTCAAAGGAGGTTACCAGGTTCAGCTGTGAAATCCACGTAAGGAGAAAAGTGTACCTTCCAAACTCATATCATTTTAGGAAAGACCGTATGAGGTGAAGAAAAGAATCAATGATGTGGTTTATTGAATTCAACGCAGCTCTAGGACCATGATTAAAGTTGTTCATCTGGAAAGACTGAAGTCCTAGCATGGTGAAACCATAGTTTTTTATCGAGACCATCAAACTTGGAGGGGGGGACATTATGACGAGAACGAATATACACGTCACTGCATGTATGTCCCGCGACTGGATGATTCCAGGAAGTCCTTCCAGAAGACACTCGATGAATTGAGGGATTCCGAGAATGAACGATCCGCAATATTTGTAATATCTATACATATAATATAATAACATGTTCTGACTAATTGATTCACTGACTAACGATCTACGCCCAGACCAAACCGCTGGACCTGAAGAGCTGGAATTTGGACAGCGTATATTTTTAATGATCCAACACGAATGGGTTGAAAAGGGGGGTGAGAGGGAGGGTAAAAGTTTGTATAGAAGTACCAACAGTCATGAAGTTAGAGTCATGAACATTGGTCTTTTCAACTCGAGGAACACGTGTTTCAGGGTTTTTGAAAGTTTAACCCCTGAGGAGTGAAATTATGGGTTAAATGGGGAATAGAAGTTAGTATGAGGGTTCCGTTTGTTTTCGGGTTGGGGTCATAAAAAATGGTAAATGACTGCTTTGTTACAAATGAAGTAATATATGATTCAGTAATTTTGGAATTTCAACTCCTGAAGGGGTGAAATGGAGGTGAAAGTTTGTAGGGAGGTTTCGTAAGTTTTTAAGTTGGGGTCATAAAAATTGGTATTTGAGGTCTCTGTTTTAAATGAAGGAATACGTGGTTCAGTGTTTCTCGTGGGACATATCATGGTTGGAAACACGGCCAACAGGGCGAGTAAAACTACCCAAAAACCATGGGAGGGTGTGGAACTGAGGGTCGTTGGAGAGGTGCAGTACCCCAAAACAAAACTTTGGTGAAAATTCTACCCAGATAAACCAAAAGCTCAAGGCTCTTCAAATAAACCTCCAACATTCAAAAGCAGCTACAAGTGTGCTTAGAAGAAAGTATATTGAAGAAAATATTAGAATAGGGTTGCTTCATTCAAGAGCCCTGGATTGATAAAGGACGAATACAAGGACTCGCAATAAAATCATGTAAGTTACTTTTTTGCATCACTCAGGGAAAACCACGAGCAGCAATATTGCTCTTTGGTAATCGTCATCGTCGAGGTGCCAACTGAAACGGGCAAGAGGAAGATTGTTATTGCTTTGGCCTACTTCCCTGGGGACTCCATGTCACACCAACCACCAGAGGGAGTCCAAAGCCTCATCAGATGGTGTCAAAGAGAAAACAGGAATTTCATTCTGTGCCGCGACGCAAACGTGCACCATCTCACATGGGGAAGCACAGATATAAACGCAGGGGTGAGTACGTTCCAGAGTATTGGTCTGCGTCTAATATAGACATTGTCAATGAAAGTAACAAACATACCTTTATACGAGCGATCAGAAAAGAGGTTCTTGACCTAACTCTTGCTAATCCATTTATAACAAACTACATTCACAACTGGCACGTATCTGATGACTCCTCGATGTCGGATCATCAACTCATAATATTCGAAAACACGCTTCGGAGGATAAAGGATACCCACATTGACCAACTGGTTGACCTATAAAGAGCTTTCCTTAAAGAAGTTGGAGGGCCAACATAAATCCATCGATTCAGCTGAGGAACTAGATACAGCCTCCAAGCAGCTTCAGAATGCTATAATGAAAGCATATGAAATCAGGTGCCCAGAAAAACAAGAAAGTCAGATGGATACATGCAATGCTGAAAATCAGAATCATTTTAGCTACTCTCGTAGAGGAAACGGCCAGAATGACAGTGGAAAAAGGTTGTCCCCAAGGCGGGGTTCTATTGCTTTTGCTGTAGTCACTGACCGTAGATATTCTGATAGTGAAGCTACATGAATCTGGAACTACGACTCAAGCTTACGCCGATGATCTGGTCGTCACTATTAGAGGCAAACATGACGGGATAATATCCAATGGCATACAGACATCCCTAATATAATCAGAAGCTAGTGCGCAAAGGAGGTACCAAATGTAAATCCTAGCAACAGTGCTGGTTCCATTCACAAAGAGGCTGAACTGACAGCCCCAACCTGCTAACTTTTTTCAATGAAGTCAAATACATGGGTGTCATAATCGACCAGAAACTAACATGGAACAGTCATATTGAAAATATCATTTCCAAGGCTACAGCGGCAACCTGACATGCCACAGAGTTTTTGGCAAGACAAGGAGTTTGAAGCTGAAAAGGATTCACTGGATATATCAAACGATTATCAAACCCATGCCTCATTAGTATGGTGGCCAAAAACCCAACATCCCTCGTCACAAATCAAGCTGTAGATAGTGCAGCAGTTAGCCTGTCTAGGAATCACAGGGGCAATATTCACGTGCCTCACTGCAGCACTCGAGGTTATGTTGAATTTTCCGCCACTGCCCTTGTGTGTAATGAAAGAAGTGGTAAAAAGTGTCTTCAGACTGCAGCAGGCATCAAACTTGAAGGCTGGAAATTTGATTGGACATGCCTAGGCAACAGCCCCAACAATTTTTCAAGCAGAAACCCATGCTATATAAATTTGCGACCAACAATTCTTCGAAAGAGGCTTCAAGGGGGTGAAGTTCTATATCCTAAAGGATAGCCAAGCAGCACTAACAGCTCTACAGTCACACACTTGTGGGTATAGACTGACTTGGGACTGAAAACTCTTCATAAGACAACTGACTACGAACAATCAGGTTACTGACCAAATTAAAACCCAATGGAATGATGTTCCAGGGCAAAGACAAGCGAAAAGGCTTCTAGGCCCATCGCCAAAGACAGCTAAACCGCTTCTCGAGTTGGACAAGAAAGACTTGAAACTGGTAACGGGGACTTCTCACCGGACATTGCCCTCTGAGGTAACAATTCAAAAAATGCATAGACAGTGAACTGTACGAGAACTCCACTGAAACTGCAGAACACTTTTTTTGCTACTGCCAAATACTGTTTTGCAAAAGGCTTAAGTTCCTCGAATGGGTTTCATTAACGCCCACAGACATCAGGAACTCAGTTCCCAGGAAACTGATACACTTCGCAAGGAGTGTCTGGATCCCGGGTCTTGAATAGATGAAGGCTAATGTATGAAACACCCTACTGGCCGACTTACGGTGAGGCTAAATTCTACAATCTACAATATGACACACAAGATTTCGCCCATCTCGGATAATTTCTCATTAACGATTAATTTGTACTCAATTTGGGTCGATTTGGAAGGAATAATTTGAGTCCAGCCTACTAGCAGGTACTTACTTGAAAATTAATATGAGTTCTAGATTATTCTCCAGATGAAACATTCTTTACTTTTGTGTGACAAATTTAATTATGAAATCGGAAAACTGATATTTTGATATGAGGTAAATACATGTAGTAAATCAACCAACTATTTGAAAAGACATCTTGAATTCCCTCAAATGTTGATCTCATGATTCAATTTTCCACATTCAGATACGATGGTGATAAGTAAAATATCGTTGGTCTCAAGGTTATGCGGAACAGCTTGAAAAACGCTAGCGAAACATATATTTCAACAGTTGAGAAATGATATGTTTATGAAAGTAAAAAATTCCACTCTACTTGCGCTATCATTATTAATCAAATGGCGATAAAGTTATGAAAGTAGATTATATTATTCGCGTAACATATGTCTATCGAACACGAGTTAGTTGCTCTTGGTTTTCACTTTGCATACTAGACCTTCTGCCAAGGTCATAATTTTTCACTATCCTCAACAAATCTTGTTACTGAGTTTAATATTTCCATTCATTAGCATTCTCACTGGAACGCAAGATATATATGATGAAATAGTTCATAAAAATGATAAATAATTCACATATGCACTGACCAGCAGAAAGTAGAACCAGTTAAATAATATAAATTCAATATCACTAATGAAGAATTCCTTAAAATTCTGACATCTTTGGTTTGACAAAAATACCAAATTACTCAACTTTCTGGAAATAGAACATTTGTTGAGGAATGTAAATTAAAATTAAAAATGATTTTGAAAATTGTAGAAATATGTTTTTGCATGCGTGCATGAATATCTTGAAATATCTGTAATATGAATGGACCTTTTGCTTAAATGAAAATAATTATAGTTTTTGACCTCCCAATATTCCGATAAAATTCAGATGCTGCTAATTAATGTCATCAGTATATGCAAATGCATACTCCATTATTCATGCACTGAAAAAAAACGTCCAAGTAAAATTTGTTGTTGACCTCTCCATTTCGGGTGTGTTAAATTTTCATTGCGGAAAATATTTCTGCCAGTTCTGTCAGCAAAAAGCATGTTTCTGAAGTAAGAGTTTTGTCCCGAAAATGATAACTCTTTGCGGTTAAAATAGGTTTGCAAATGTGCGAATATTCATTAGTCATTTTATTATAATCAGTTTGTAAGTTTGTATGTAGTAAGTGCACTCATCAGGCACAGACAATCACAAAGTTACGGACGTTCAAGTTACATACTCTGCATTTTCATTTTATTGAAACCATCAGTTATTAGTTATAGTTATATCCAAATATAACAGACCATTCAACAATCACTGTAAACTTCAATAACATTCATAACAAAGTAAATCAAACAATAAGAAGATATAGAAATTTCAGTGAAAATAATTTGGATCTCATAAAAATCAACTTGATAACATGTGAATGGTCACTGAATTCTACTGATGTTGAAATTATTTATCAAGAAATATTGAATAATTGTAATGGAGTTATTGATAATATTTCCCCAATACAAAATTGTAGTCATAGCAGTCATTTGCCATGGTTTGATAATGAAGTTTACAGCAAAATCAAACATCGTGATCGGGCATACAGAGCGTTCAGAAACTGTCCAAATGCAGATAAACAATATAACTGGGAAACATTCGAGAGAATGAGGAATGATGTTGTTAATGTGTTGAAAAGGAAAAAAGATCAATATTATTTTGAGAAAATCGACAGATACAGAAATAACTCTAAACAAATGTGGAAAATTAAAAATCAAAATTGTATACAGTTTGAAAAAGCAGGAGAACTTATATCACTAAAAGATAATTCTGAAATATCAGATAACTTCAATAGATACTTTGTAGAAAGCATAAACGAAATAGTTGAGAGTATTGACTATATGGAATCATGGTGCAATAAAAACTATAATATATATAAAACTTTCTCAGAATTCAGATTACTTACATTAACAGACCTACGTAAAATTATACTTGCTATGGATAATAAGTGCAGTATTCATGAAATTTTAAATTCCAAAATATTCAAACAAGTTTTTGAGACTATCGGTCATGTTCTATTGCATCTTATCAATACCTCTCTTGAAGCTGGTCATATACCTGAAAGACTGAAAAGTCATTTATAGTATTCCTTGCCTTAACTGTGATAAAATTTATATCGGTCAGACGAGTAGGAATTTAACAGGCCGCATAGCATCTCATAAGAGTGATTGTAAAATGAAAAAAAAACAGTTGTGCATTAGCTGAACATAATATTAACTCTAATCATTTTAGTAATTTCAACAACCCTTCTATTTTAGCAGTAGAGAATAACTACCACGAAAGAAATTTCCTTGAAATGGTTTACATAAAAAATGAACCTAACAGCATGAATAAACGATCTGATATTTCCAACCTAAGTCTTATTTACAATTACTTGTTGAAGCTTGATTCTAACTGAAGTTTTTAAAGAAAAAAACTGCTTAGTATTTCTTGATTTTTTCTCTCATTTATAAATTTTTGTCATATAGATTGGTACTATTCCTTTTGTTTTCTGGATAAAACACATGTTTCTCCCATGACAGTTTGACTTTGACATATGACACTTGACACTTTCTGTCTTACATTTCCTGTCATCCACCATTTCCATTTTCAGTCATGCTTCAACCATGTGGTAATTGTCCTGTCAAATTTTAAATTGTTTAAATTATGTTCCTAAACAATATGTGCTTTTACAGTTGTTCAATTTTTATATATATTACTAGTAGTGTTTCATAGTGATATGATTTTGAAAAGTTCTTCAATCACAAAATGGTGATTAGATCGCTGTCTTCACTTTACCTCACCTCAGTAAGTTCTTTAAATTTGTTTAAAATCGCATTTCACAATTGTGTTTTCCTTTTTTCACAGCTGTCTTGATAATGAAAATAAACATTTTCGAAAGCTTGACAAAATAAGAAAGAGTTTTTCTTTTTTCACTGGCCATTAAATTTGACTGCAACCTCAAGGAATATCCTTTCTACTAAGTTTATTTCAAATTCATAGTTATTTTCAACTAGTCCAGTCACGAGACTACCCTTCTTCAACTATATATATATATATATATATATATATATATATATATATATATATATATATATATATATATATATATATATATATATATATATATATATATATATATACAGGATGAGTCAGAATAAGACCGACAAACTCTGATTACAGATTCCTCACCTCATTTCGAGGTGAAGAGTAGCTATCAAGGTATGTCCTAAAATGATTCCTCTCTGAGATACAGGGTGTCGAAAGTACGAAAAAATTAAGATTTAATTTGTTTCTCCAAAATTCCTGAAGGAAAAAAATTTAACATGGTACACTAGTCAACGTGCTAATTTGAAGTTATAATTTTTCATTTTCGTAAACCAGTAGCGTAGTTCCGATGGTACGTGGTCATATGTTCCTTCATATTTTCTTGGAACAAGAGAATGGACAAATGAGCGTCTGACATCAGTTCGCCTCATCGATACTCAACCTAAAAGTCATGACAGTCCATGTGTCTAAAAGTGGAGGTTTCTGCGATAATTGAGAAAAACTGAAGATATGTCCTTAATGGAGACATAATTTCATAAGTGCAATAATCGCATAAAGCTAATTTCTTACAATATATCGGAATATGTGTCAACCTCCTGAACATTTTTTAATGTTGGGAGAATCGGAAACATAGTACGGGTGAGTCAGAATGAGACCGTTAACTCCATTTTTTCATTCATCATATTATTTGATCGAATCGATGTCGCGGATTCACTGATACGTTACCATACTTTCTTGCTTATGATTGTTTTGACAGATCAACTGACAAACAAACTCAACCTCAAATTCATAATACTCCACTTAGATAAGAGTTAAGCTCTGAAATATTTTTTACGAAAAACTGGAGATAAGTACTCTTCATTTGAGAGATAAGTGCCATGTGAAGTGGAATGAATAGAAAAATCGAATTTAAACGGTTTTCTTCACATAAAGGATTCAATATAAAATTGAACCAGAGAAAGGTAGATCTCAGGTGAAAAACAACTACTACTACTATTTTCAGGTGAATATCATTCAACGTTCTGCGTGGTATTTGCCAGGAAAGTAGTTGTTTTTCACCTGAGATCTACCTCTAGTTCAATTATATTGAAGTATATGTTGGAGTATCATTATCAAAGCCATTTCTGATTGATTAACTAGGGAAATATCCAATCAACAGGTTTTTGATGAAGAAAAACAATTATTGTGTATTAAAATATACTTATATTATATAAACGGTTTAGTGGGTACACTACATAGAAACAAACAAGGCATTGAAGCAAATGTTCAAATGGACCACCATTTTGTTCTATACACAATTGGCATCTCCGTATCATTGACTGTCGCACGCTTTGGAATATTCCTTTATTAACGTACATGCTGAAATTCTTGCCGTTAAATCTTCCGCAGATTCTACAGGTGTTCCATACACTAGGGATTTAAAGTATCCTCACAAAAAAAGGCTAGTGAAGTTAAATCCGGAGATCGTGCAGGCCAATGTATGGGACCACCTCTACCTATCCACCGATCATGGAATGTTTGATCAAGAAATTGACGAACGATTCGTTGGAAGTGGGCCGGTATTCCGTCATAGTGACCTTCTTTGACGAACCAATAGAGGTACGTCTTCAATTAGCCCAGGTGGAACATTTTCAAGAATCACTCGATAGTTCTGCCCATTCAAACGGGGAGAAAGAAGATATGATCCAACGATTTTCGATAATTCTTACCCAAATATTCTCTGGAAACTTTTATTGGTAGCCTTTTCGAAACATTCCATGGGGATTTTGTTCATCCCATAACTAGTTGTTCCTATTATTGAAATTTCCATCTCTTGTGCAACATACCTCATCCGTGAATAGAACACATCTAGGGAAGTCGTTTGCTCCTTCATACATCCTCAATAACCATTCACAAAAACATTTACAAGGCCCATAATCACCAGCATCTAGGGCCAACACGTTCTGTAGGTGAAATGGATAGTTGTTCACGTGCTTCCCGAATTACTGTTGATTGTGACACTTGCAACCTATACGAAATAGCCCAAGTGCTGGTAGGAGGATCTGCTGCTAATCGTTCAAGAATTTGTTCCTCCGTAACATTATCTCTTCTTGTTCTATTTGCACCACAATGGTGTTCACTGAATTCAAAGGACCCCGTTTTCTTCAATCGTAGATGCATAGCTATGTGGATGATGTCTGTTTGGATATCTATATTGATATAATTCAGCAGCTTTTCTGGCATTTCCCCCTGTTTCACCATAAACGAAATGCATATCTGTATATTCTTCAAATGAATAAACAATTTTGAAACGATATTCAGTGACTGATATTATGATAAATGACTTGACAATAATACAAACTGTTTTGGGTTACTGTCAATTATGTCTAATGTAAGTATCGATATATCAGTGTGTTTCTACCGGGAACAATGAAGAAAGGTTACGTTTCTTTTTAGTTCCAAATTTCGTGTATGTTTTATGCGTTGATCAGTGGCGTACTGAACAGTCCACAACAAACTAGCATGGAAGACTCGACTTTGCAACTAGTTATCACGAATCGAAAGAAATCATTAGAGTAGATATTAATACACAATAATTGTTTTTCTTCATCAAAAACATGTTGATTAGATAATATTTTCCTAGATAATTCAATCAGAAATGGCTTTGATGATGATACTCCAACATAAACTTCAACAAATTAAGAGTACTTATCTTCAGTTTATCGCAAAAATTATTTCAGACCTTAACTCTTATCTAAGTGGAGTATTATGAATTTGAGGTTGGGTTCGTTTGTCAGTTGATCAGTCAAAACACTCATATGCAAGGAAGTATGGTAACATATTAGTGAATCCACGACATCGATTCGATCAAATAATATGATGAATGAAAAAATGGAGTTATCGGTCTCATTCTGACGTACCCGTACTATGTTTCCGATTCTCCCAACATCAAAAGATGTTCAGGAGGTTGACACATATTCCGATATGTTGTAAGAAATTAGCATTATGCGATTATTGCACATAGTTAATTATGCCATCTCTTCAGTTTTTCTCAATTATCTCAGAAACCTCCACTTTTCGGCACATGGAATGTTTATGACTTCTAGGTTTGAGTATTGATGAGCCAAACTGATTTTACACGCTCATTTGTCCATTCACTTGTCCCAAGAAAAGATGAAGGAACATATGACCACATACCATCGTAACTGGTTTACGAATATAAAAAATAAGAAATTCAAATTAGTACGTTGATAAACTTCGATTGGTGTACCGAGTTTCAAATTTTTTCCTTCAGGATGTTTGGAGAACACAAATTAAATCTTAATTTTTTTCGTACTTTCAGCACTCTTTATCTCAGAGGGACATATCTTGATGGCAACTTTTCACCTCTTATTCTGACTCACCTCATATATATTTATATTCATATATATATATATATATATATATATATATATATATATATATATATATATATATATATATAAATTGTTGCCCCTTCCCTTAGCTCATTTTCCTGTTAGTTAAAGGTGATCTGACACCACGGTCAGGTTTTTTTATTTTTTCACAATCAATTTATTGGTTTAGGCGAGATTCAATTTGGAATATATTTCCATTTCCACCTGGAAGTGACGCTACTTGTTGATTTCAACGTTATTATTGAAGCATTGCAAGAGATAAAAATCGTTGTTTTTTTCAATGAAATCTATGCAGACATAGTTGAGAATATTAATTTTTTGCTTTGATTCTACTTTGAGACGTGTATTACAATTTTCGCAGTTCATATTTGTTTTATAATGAATCAGTTTTTTTAAGTTTGATAATTCAAACGATAGGTATAATATTATATTATTCGTGTAATTAATTAGACCACCATGTGCATTCTGATGATATGAACTGGATGTCTATAAAATCGATGTGGAATCATGTGCGACTGAAAGATACCATTTTCCATAGTTCAAGCTAACCTTTCGGTAGATTTTCATGATGAGGAAAAATACCATTTTTTTTTTAATCTCATGCATTGCTCTAAAAATACTCATTTATATCCTAGGTTTGAAAAATATTTTTCACATATTTTCTTGCAATCTAACTCTTTGATTTTATGTTCCATCAAGTTTTCAGCGTACTCTCGAACGGTTTAAGAGAAACAGAAGATTTAAAGATTTTTTTTTTGAGTTATCGGATATATCTTATTGAATATTTTAGATCAGTACTTACTGCTTCGAAAGGTCTGTTCGATACTATACGATGGAAATCAATGAAAAATCATAGATGATTTCCAAATGTGACTTACACCAAAGTGAAACAAAATATAGAAGTGATTTTGATTTATTCGTGGCGGTCAATGGACGTCTCTTTTATAAAAAATAAGAGTTTGGATCCGAAAATAGACTGGAATTCAAATATTACGACTAGTTTCACTAGAATAATTATTTGCTACCAGTTCATCTGTTTTATAGTTCTTGATGGGTACTTCACTAATTCCATTACATCCATAAAAGGAAGCAGATCATGTTCATTGGTGTCATTAGAGAGATATGAGACGGTACATTTACATTCCTCTAGTTTACCGAACGAATTAATTGAAAGAGCGATAGCACTTCTAAAAGATTTCACAAAAATTTCGTATTTTCAGTAATCAGTAGAATTCGGATGAAAATTGAGTATATTTCAAAATATATAGGATGGGCTTTAGGATAGCGTCAGGATAGAAAAAAACAAAGTATCGTATTCGTATATGGGAGATGAGCAGCAGTTTTGTCGACAAAACTCCTCCCTGTATATTACGCGTTTTACTTAACTCAGAGAATTCTACTGTTATGAATACAGCACGCCACTGCATGTTGTTATGTCTAGCCGCCCACGCGTATTACAAGAATGTATCGTTGACGACATGTCGTACAATCGGGAATTCTCGAGAAACACTCGATGATCATTTTCTGGCATTGATAGTCTTATATAAGCGACGGTGAAGATGAATTTCGCCAGTGACGTGCTCGGTATTTCAACAGTGAACTGTGATTAATTGATTTATTTATCAGTGTATTTTTTGTGAAGTGTGAATTAAGGGACAATAATAATTTTATGTCAGAAGCGAGAATATCAATAATTTTATGGAAAAAAATCATTTGGAATACTAGAAATACACCCTACGACGATATGATCAAGCAGCAGTTTGCCGAGTTGAAACAAAAGAAGGATGAACGACAGCAGGGAGAAAAATAAAACGAAGAAATTCATCGATAAAAGGAAGAAGAACGACATGGAGAGGATGAGGAATCGCAACAGAGAGAGAAGCAAAAGGAAGAGGAAAGGCAACGGGTTTGAAAATGAGAGGAGAAAGAACGGCGACAAAGAGAGAAGAAGAGGGGAAGGAACCGAAAAGAAATGATTAATGAGCGATAAAAACTTTTTAACAAACAATTAAATCGACGAAATACGGAACTGAAGAGTAAAAAATAAAATAAACCTTTTCAGTCTCAGTAACTAAGCTCCTAAACTAATGTAAGTAACTAATTTTGAGTCGGCGCCAAACAAACAAGCAAATGAATTAGGTAAGGCGTAAAATGATGGCATCGAGTTGCGCGGTGACATTCTGATAAATTTGTTGAAGTAATTTAATGATGTTCGTTGATTGTTCGTTTGGCGCCGACTCAAAATTAGTTACTTACATTAGTTTAGGGGCTTAGTTACTGAGACTAGGAAGGTTTATTTTATTTTTTACTTTTCAGTTCCGTATTTTGTCGGTTTGATTTTTTGTTGAAAAGTTTTTATTTTTCAATTTTTTATGGTTAAAATATACCAATTACTACCAACTTGTTTTTTGATTACTTCCAAAATACTTACTTACCCACCTTACTTCAACTATTACCAGTTAGTTAAATAATATGATTATCTACTTTTACTATTTGTTGTAATATAAATTATTTTTGTTGTTATGGTTAGTTTATTTCATCACTTTGTATATCATTCCATCCTCTCATAGAATATAATGGTTTTGACGGATGTGGAACAGAAATAATGTCAGTAGCGATCTGTCATTGTCAACTACGTATGTGTGTGCCAATGTTCATAAGTGAAAAATCAATTATCCCCTATTTTTCTACTCGTAAGGGTATATGATTCCATTCGAAATCTAAATATAAGGTATGCCCTATCTATTAAAAAAAAAAACATCCAAATCGAAGAACCCAGTATAAAGTTATGCCTGATAGAATCGGTTAACGGACCAGAATTCCGAGGGTGAGTGATCAATATCCTTCATGTTGCTACCCTTAGGGGTGGATTTCATCTTTCAAATTCAAATGGGACCACCTTCGAAGTACACCCTATCCACTGAAAAAAGAGTTATCGGAATCGGACGCCTCAATTATGCGCGATCATACATAAAAAAAAATGATGGAAAAAAAATATACGGGTAGACTAGAGAACCTCCTCCTTTTTGGTTTCGTCGGTTAGAAATATACGGGTCGACTAGAGAACCTTCTCCATCTTGGTTTCGTCGGTTAAAAGATGGACGGTTGCCAGAATATTTGTTGGAAATTCTGCAACAACAAAATATTGAACGAGTTCAACAGAAAGCATTTCTCGAACAGGTGTTCCAGGTAACCGAAAGACAAATCACATAACTAGAAGAAGAAGCTGGCGCGATTTGAGCATATGCGAAAGAGAAAGTTATTGCGGTATGGGAAGAAGCAAAGAAAGAAGTGTGGGTGGCACTGAAGAAATATTGCTGCATTTGAAAGAACTAAAACGGAAATTAAATTCATTGAAGATTCAAAACCATTCCATTGAAGATCAGCCCAAAAGATCATCCCAGATGACAGGTATAGAGATCTGCCTGCTGCTCTAGGATGAAGGTAAGGAGATCAACATCGAGAGAAGCTGTACCGGTCACAATGTAAACACGAGAGCAGAAGTTAGGAGAAAACCACAGAAATTGGAAGTGGACGTGCAGAGGCTGATCCAGTTTGCCTACCCAGAAGCCCCGGGTGATTCCAAGAAATAATTTGCATAACAGATATTGACGGAGTGAGTTATGTTGAAATTAAAAAGACTTTGAGATTGAGATATTTGAAGTATTGTTGTGGAGTATTGGTTCGTTCAATGTAAGTGGAAACGACCTTCAATACCTCAAGGCTAAGAATGAGAGCAGTATCAATTGGAGAGCTACCCCTGAAATCAATCAACGGAAAACTGGTTTATATGTGGTAGGAGCAGACATTTCGAAAGAGATTGCAGGGCGAGGGCTCGTCATCCCCTGCCCACGTTACTAGTCACCTACGGAAGTCATCTAGAAAGTCCTCGGATGGATACTATGAAAACTAAAATTAGAAATAGAGAACATATCAACAGAGGCTACCACGGCCAGCAAATTACGATATGCACGGAAAGCCAAGGGGCGATCAGGGCCCTCACATCGTACAGAGTCAGTTCGCTGATGCAGTGTCGGAATGCATTGACGATCTGCAAAAGCTATTCATCGCCAATAAGGTAAAGCTACTGTAGGTCTCCGGTTTTACCGGTGTGCGCGGAAACGAACGGGCCGACCATTTGGCCAGACAAGGTGCGAAAATCTCAACGATTGGACCAGAACCAATACTAGGAGTTTCTAGATCATGGAGCGTTTCAACCATGAAAAAAACCCTAAAAGTAAAATTCCAGGAGGCATGGGAAGTAGCTACTGGCACGAGAAAATCGAAACTATACATCGAAGGCCCCTGTACCAGGAGAACCAAGACTTTGCTCACACTGAGCAGAAAAGAACTCAGAACGGGCCCGATCGAGAGGCCTACATGCTTAGTTCTGCCGCCCACAAACTCTCATTCTACCCATCTATGTATCTTACTGAAATTGGTCAGCATATCTGGACGCGGGCTGGCTACATATATCGAAGCCTTCACGTCCATTTCCTGTCAACAGGATAAAAAAACGACCAATGGTTTAACATCAAATTAAATGTTTTATTGGTCCGCTGCGGTACCCTAGGATCCGACAGCATGAGACCACCCACGTCCAAATCGTCCTATGAAAGGTCACTGTAGAAGATACACTGATACGAGGAGACGTTGGCATCACATCAAACCTCAGAGGAGTATGAATAATGAAAATATTTTTTATGCCGCCATTGAAGACGAGTTCATTCTTGGGATGATTAAGTGACAATAGTTTTTTTTCCGATGGGGAGCAGAAAATCATGGAATTTGGTGAGGAAGAATTCATTTTAACAACAGCATCCGAAAGAGGGCATTCTGTGAAATTGCGGATAGCCAAAAATGTCAGAATGCCTGGCCCATCTGGGAAGATTGTGGAGGCTCGATTAAGCTAAGATCCTGGGTGCTGCGTTGGAATAGTACATCCATGGAAAGAATATCCTAGAAAATTATTACTTGCAGGAACTCTAATCAGGACAAATCAAGACATCCCTGTCAGAATTGCTGATGTAGATCCTGATGGAATACAGCCTTGAAAGAAGACATCATAGGAGTATACGAGCCAATTGAGTGGGTAGCAGACTGTAAACAACGTGGATATTCGCACAGAAGAGGCGCATCTGATGGCATATCAAAAACTTTCGATTTATTCTTGAAATATTTGTCACCGAAGGAATACGAAGATGTCCTGAGATTCATTGCCAAAGAAGTGACGTAATTTAAGTCGTAAGGTCACCAATAGGACGAAGCAACCTAGTCCAGCACATTTACCAAACAACAGGAGATGGTGAAGCTTGTTGTTGTTGGTCGAATAATCTTCGAGTTCACATTCCGCCTAGTGGTACTGGTTTCTAAAAAGAATGGATATACAAGATTCTGTGTATAATCCACACATAAAAAACATAATGACGTCATGAAAAAGGACACCCATTACCCTGAATTGACGACAGATATTGGCAGGCTCATAATGGTTTCCAATATTTTAACAGGCGATAAGGAGAAGACTTTATTCACTACTGGTAACGAAGTGTCAGTTTACTGTTATGCAATTTCATCTCTGTGATGTCCCGGCCACCTTCGAGGGATTGATGGAGCTGATGTTATGAGATCTCACTTGGGGAACTTGCCTGGTATATCTTGATGAAATCATGGTTATGGGAAAACATTTTTAGGAATATTTGGCCAACCGGGAAAAAGTTTTTTTACATTCAAGGGGTGCCAACCTCAGGCTGAATCTATAGAAGTGCTCCCTATTCCAGAAGCAAGTGGATTGCTTGGGCCACACAGTTTCGGTGGAAAAAATTCAAACAAACGAATTGAAAATACAGGCTATTCAAGACTGGGTGAGACCCAAGGATTAGGTGAGAGGCTTTCTGGGCCGGTGTACCTATCACCGCCGATTTGTGGAAGGATTTGCTGAAATCGCGGCTCCACTATAGCAGTTGACACAAAATTGGGTTACATTTCACTGATCTGTCGGAAGTATAAGCTTTCCACAAGTTGAAGACAGCGCTTTTATCATATCCAATCTTGTGATACCCACAGCACAAAAGGGCTATCCATACTGGGACACAGATGCGAGCAATACCGGTCTTGCGGCTGTGTCATCACAGGTGCAAGTGGGTCAGGAGAAAATATCGAATATTACAGCAGGGTGATGTCTAAACTCGAAAAGATTTACTCACGGAATCCAGATTTTCAAACCTTTTTTTTTTCTACCGCAATTACAATATACAAAATCAAAATTATACAGAACCAGAATCATATATCCTTGTTGGTTTGATGATCATATTTTTATTTGAATTGACATCAATTGATTGACAAGATCATGTTGGTATTTAGTGGATCTCAAGACGCTCCGGTGTAATTCTGAGATGAAATATGCCGCTTCTTGTCATATCACCTCAACCATTATCTCCCTTCCCGCCCAAATTGTATATGACTACCACTTATCGCGTTGAAGATCATAATATTTTTGACATACTTAATAAATCAATCTTTGAGAGCTGGAGTTTCGGGGGCCCCAGCTCACCTCTCTTCGAACGGAGGAATATTTTCATGCCAATCTCAGTTTTCCAGGGTATTTATCGATTTTTCAATCCATTTGGTATATTTGATAAAAAATAGTAAAGCAGGTTACACTAAAACAAAATCCGGTCAGGCGATTCACCGAAATGAATTGGAAAAAAAAATATCTCAACTTGATCTTGTTTAATTAATTTCCCATTCGAATTCAAAGGGCTTTTGCCCTAATATATATATGGACATAGCCCCCAAATAAAAGTGTTAACCGTAGACACGTGTTTCGGGCTTTCGACCCTCATCAGTAAGGTGAAGAAATGCAAGGATGAACAACACTTGGTAGTAAACGACAAATCAACGGAGTCAACAAACAGAAGCCAGCCGCACATTTATGGTTTCGGCTAGTAGACCCTGCTTTCTAGAAAACAACCACCTCATCACGGAGGCAGCTATATCTACCTGCGTGACATCCGAGCGGCTGGCTTCTGTTTGTTGATGTCGTTGATTTGTCGTTTACAACCTGTTGTTCATCCTTGCACTTCGTCACCGTGCTGATGAGGGCCGAAACCCCGAAACACGTGTCTACGGTTAACACTTTTCTTTGAGGTTTTTGTCCATTAAATTTTTTCCATCTGGTTTCTAACAGTCCCATCGATATTCCTCCCCTTCAATATATATATATATATATATATATTTATATTTATATATATATATATATATATATATATATATATATATATATATATATATATATAAGTGCATACATTTCAATATTGTGTTGAGTAAGATATGTCTCAAACGCCATGTTTTCAATTTTAGCGTTTTGAACCTGAAGATGACAAATACTATGCCGAAACGTTGTTAATGAAAGGAATTTTACGAATTGACTGAATCAGACAATAATTTCGAAAAATTTCAGAAATATATATTTACATATATTGTCAAAATTCATAAATCCAAAATGAAGGACTAGTTTTGTAATTATGGTCCGATTTTATTCAAAATCGGTAGGTGGGTGTTTTAGGGGTCGGACGTTATGAATTGATTCATGAATTCAGTATAGCGGCTCCAAGATGATGGACGAGTTCTGTAATTATGGAACGTATCTATTCAAAACTGGTATATCGGGGTTTTTGGGGTGGGAGATTATGAATTTAGTCAAGAATTATTGATTTTCCGTAAAATTCATGAATTGAAGATGGCAGCTCCAGGATGGCGGACGAGTTAATCGTCAGAGGGTCTACTCATTGAAGAACTAGATTACTCAAAACTTACACGAAAAAGGCCTCATAATGAAGATATTTCAACAAAAATGCATTGATTGAGACGTACTATTTTGAAAGCACAAAATAAAACAATTATTAAAAATTTTTTTGAAGACAACCTTTCATTCAAATGCCCTAAAAAGTAAAAAATAATTGCTTTGGATGTGTGACGTAGTGAGTTACAGAGACAAAAGCTTGTCGCTTTGTATTCGAACTGAAAACTTTGCGCGACAAGTGATTCCTTCTTGGGGAAAACTGGCATGTACGTTTATAATAAATAATGTACAGTATTTCATGATTGACATAGTCGAAAGCTTTAGAAATGTCAGAAAACACTGCAGCGCTCACTTCTTTCAAGTGCAGGCTGAAATATAGATTTTTCGGAAAGTAAAAGAATGCATCTACCGTACTTCTATTGGGTTGAAAGCCAAACTGAGTAATTGTATCTAATTGACAACACTTCATAACAGCATTATCCGCTTCATCATAAGATATTCATCATTAGCAAACGTCCTTTATAATTGTGGTTAGTGTGGATCCTTTACGAGTATGTTGAATTCCTCAAAATATTTTCATGGTTGAAATTACTAGCACACACATATTTATCCATTCTGATATCATCACTTGCATGGATTCTCCCGTGTATTGTATATTCATAACTAACAGTCAACTTATATTCCAAAAAAATTATGGACAGACATGATAAACAATGGAATGTACTAATTGTCAATGAGTTAACACATCGAATGCATTATGAATACAATGATAAAAAAAATATATAAAATACGAGGATTTCAATTATCTGACTAATTTTGATAATATAGTCTGTTATAGCTATTAATATAACGAGATTATCATGCGATTTATAATAGTCGAGGACATTGCTAGGTGACGAGGCGACAGCCGAGTCACCCGCAATGTCCGAGACGGTGTTAAATCGCTAATAATCGAGTTACATTCAAAGCTTTATCGTATCATTGACAACGGCGATGCGAAAATGAAAGCACAAGGTATTATGTCATTCCATTTTGGCATTTCAAAAAGTCATCATTAAAATCATGCAAGATTTTAACATTGACATCAAATTTGACAAATGTCGAAATATTGTTTCACATGTTCATGAAAACTAGTATTAATATTATTTGGTATCTAACGTATTATGCTTCCGAAACTAACGTATTAAATTATGGTAACTAATGTATTATGAGTAACTAGGGTTTTATGTAGGTTTTGGTACGTTTATGATGTTAATAATTATTAATAAAGATTTCACATAAAAATGTCTCAAACTTCAATGATACGATAATAGCTATTAATATAACGAGATTATTATGCGATGTATAATAGTCGAGGACATTGCTAGGTGACGAGGCGACAGCCGAGTCACCCGCAATGTCCGAGACGGTGTTAAATCGCTAATAATCGAGTTACATTCAAAGCTTTATCGTATCATTGACAACGGCGATGCGAAAATAAAAGCAACAAGGTTTTATGTCATTTCATTTTGGCATTTCAAAAGTCATCATTAAAATCATGCAAGATTTTGATATTCCTGACGATATATCAGCTGCAGCCAACACTATAAGGTTGAACTTGCTTCCGGATGAATCTAAAATCCATCATGAAAAAGAATATCGGCAGTTTTGTTACTCTCTGAAGGTGTATCCATCAAATTTGAAAACTGTCAAAATATTGTTTTACATGTTCATGAAAACTAGTTCTAATATTATTTGGTATCTAACGTATTATGCTTTCGTAACTAACGTATTAAATTATGGTAACTAATGTAATATGAGTAACTGAGGTTTTATGTAGGTTTTGGTACGTTTATGATGTTAATAATTATTAATAAAGATTTCATATAAAAATGTCTTAATCTTCAATGATACGATAAATATATTTAATTCTATCCAATAACATAATTATGTTATTGATCTTGCAAATACGAAAATACCCGAAGCGTTTTCTCATTTCAGACGAGTACAGACTGTCACATGACGTGCTATTCTGGCTCGTGATTGGCTAAATCAGAATCTCACCTATCTACTTTAATGAATAAAACCTCGAATGGCAACATTTCCAAGCATTTCAAGGATTCCAAGACAATATTTCATTCATAAATAGGGCAAGTGGTTTCTCTTGTCCTCTACTCTTTGATAATACTTCAATCACTACTTTACATGTACGTACGAGGCGTTCTGGGACTGGTAGGCGTCCCATTCAATTTATCAGATCCTTTCAACGTACCGAATAGAAAATAAATATATTTGAAATTGAAAATTGAACGCTGTGACTCAAATGAACAACAATTAGTATATATTATTCGAGTGGGTTGAATTTTCACAGTGTTTTAAGTTCGTCATGTCAATGGAAAAAAAAAATTGTTTCCAGAGTGGAGTGATTGTTGATATCGTATTTTTTTTCTGGATATGCACAGATGCAACCTATGCCGCTTTATTGATATAAAAATGGTCTACTTCATTAACTTTTGTATCGCAATTATTGCAAACCGACGGAATTATTCAACAGGAAGCGTTCGATTCAATAAATAATTCATATTGTCCAAGATTTTCTACAAACGATTACTACCGTAACAATGCAAATACCACTACTTAATTTGCTACAATGAGATAGATTACTCTTAGAATACCTAATCGATTTTTATAACAATATCAATGGATGAATGTTCATGAATATTCTGTGATGATTGTGAAAATCTAATATACTTCACACAGGAAGTGAAGATTTACCCTACCTCGCCTTTTTGAATACCTGGCTGTTTGGGATTCAAAAATGTCTTGGTAGTATACACTAACTTTCCTTGTGAAGTAATTTCATTCTTAAACTAGAAGTTTTATTATCCTCACGTTCATGTTTTTTGGTATAATATTCTTCGCGAATAGAGTCGCTTATTCTCAATATATGATTCATTTTCGAGGTGGTGTGGTATTTGTTTCACCTACCTATGTCATAGTTTATGAGTTGGACGCTACCCCCCTCCCATTTTCAGGCAGGGGTATATATAATCATTGAAGGTGCAAAGGGCAGTACACCGAAAAAACGCCCCTGGAAAAAACGTATGTATTAGCTGTCCAAATAAACAGAACAGAAATACCACACATATTTTCTAATAATAGAAGATACATTTCTATCAATACCATATTATAAAGGTATTTATCTTATTCAATACATTTTACTACCCTAGGTTATACTGTTTACACACCCAAAATTTAGATATTATATTTTTGTGACGCTCACGCTTCGCTTCAGTCGAAACTGCATACTTACTGCATGTTGATAGAGTCACACGTAAGAGAAGTCGGGTTCATATTGTTTTGACGCTGATGTTTTCCTTATAAGTAGCATTGGTTGATGAAACAATCAAGGATCATTGTGTTTCGTGTTAGTTATATTCTTGTGTGAATTGTCTAATGGAAGTGAAGGAAATATTGGGAAGTTTTGGGCTATTCACACTGCTAGAAGCTTTTGAATGTGAGTGTCAGAGTAACCTAACATACTGTTTTCCATATTTTTTGTTTTCTCTCCCTGTGGAAGCAAAAATTATTAGTTATCTGTTCTGAGGAGGGCAAATTACTAAATTTGCCTCGATACGTTACTGCGTTTTTGATATTCTGGATTCTGAAATGAACTCAGAAAATATCAAATTTGTCAGTAACGTACCGTTTGAAAATTATTTGCCTAAAATATTTTACAACAAAAGTAAATTGGAAAATTTTAAGTACAAAATATACTTCCTTTGATGACGTTTCGGGAATCACAGATAACTGATTATTTTTACTTCCAGTGGAAGAGAAAACCCAAAATATGAATTCTGATACCTCCCCAAAAAACATTCAGACGTTATTTAACCTAACATAACCTATAATAATAGGCATTGTCGACACGACCGCCGCGCCGTGTCAACGTTTACATTTTAGTATGTGCACCAAATAGTAATTGTTTCAGCGCACGATATCGACTTGGAGTCTTTCGAAGAATTAGCCCAGTATCCTGAACTCATTAAATATATTATTTCAGGTGTGGGAAAACGCATAAAATTCTGCGAAAAATACAACACATACATAAAAGAGGTAATGTAAAGGACATCATTTTCAGCTTTTGTAACCTTATTTGAAAAAAATAATTTTTAGCTAGGTGAACTAGAAGTTAGAGTGCCGTCACCAATTAGTGCCAGTACTATGACTCATCCTTATCTGTGGATATGGACTTATTGACTTTTGTATCTGATGATGGACAGTCTGAAAAACTAGCTCCAACAGGTCCAACAACAGAAAAAAATGGGATGGTGACAATACACAAAAGTTAACTAATGTTTCTAAATTGGAGTTTTTTATTTTAGTCAATAAATTTTACATTCAAGTACGAATATATTCTCTGCAGAAAACGACCACTAAAAAATGGCCCTAATTTCAAAGTTGGCTTTCTCCCAAACCACTCATCTGATTTTGATGATTTTTTGTGTTTGTTACTACAGTCGAAAAACATCTGAATCAGATGAGCTGCGGGATAAAGCCAACTTTGGAATTTTGCCAAATTTTCATTTCATTCCATATATCATATATCATAATATGATAAAATTCATTATGAAAGTATAATAACATTCATTATGAAATAATATAACACTGAATATAAAACTGCACTTCATTAAGTCCATATAGTAAAGAATACTGGACAATATTATACCCCTAAGTATCAAGTATTATTGACCTGATGATACTATATTGATGAATTATATTACAGAAAATAATAAATTCAACAGAAAATGTATTGTCAAACATATCAAAGATTTATAATATAGTTAACCATAATAAAAATTATAAAAAAACAATTTTGAAGACAAGCTTTTATACAAATGCACTAAAGAGGAAAAAATAATTTCTTTCATTGTTTGATCTAGGTTATTCCGTGGGTAACAGATTCAAAAAATTACCTATTTTGTATCCGCGGCAAGCTTTTGAATCTGTTACTCACAGAAAAACCTAGATCAAACAATGAAAGAAATTATTTTTTCATTCTTAGTGCATTTGAATAAGAGCTTGTCTTGTCTGTTTTTTTTATAATTTCTATTTTTAACAGCAGTTTAGTTTTTATTAACAACTAATAAAAGCTTGTTTTAAAAAAAAATTTCGGTAATTTTTAATTTTTTAATATTTATGATATTGCATTATTAGCTTAGTGATTTAAATCTGATTTATTTATTTATTTTGACGGAAAAATCATAATTTCCGACTTCGAAAACCCCTAGATACCAATTTTGAATAGATCCGTACCATAATCACAAAAATTGTTCACCATATTGGAGCCGCCATTTTGTTTGGTTTTCCTCACGAAAATTTCATGATGCATTGTCACCGGAATTATGTACACCTGTCAAATTTCAAATCAGTGGAACGATTGGAAGTGGGTTGAATTTAACTTGGTATATTTGATTACAGACAGACACACATACAGACACCAGAACAGGTGAAATTAAATAAAAGCTTGTAAAGAACCTATTTCTGAAAGGAAATATTCTGAGCTGTCATTATACAATTACTATAAGTTTTATTATCATAATCGTCCTATATGGAATGATATTATATTTTAATGATTATTATATTTTTAATACTATTTACTATACATTTTTTTCCGTGTATCAGCAATCATACAAATAGTATGATGCTGGACTGCTGAAATCCTTAGACATTTATTCAATTCAAAAATAGTGTTGTCTGAGTAATGTTATGATTTCTCGAAAGTAATAATTATGTCAGCACTCTAGATACTCATTAACTCTATAAAATGTAAAAGAATATATTATCCTCGATGTGGCTGTGAATTTAACTACGCAAGCATTACGATTAAGTTAGAATATTATAACATATGTTATATGTTCGGAAGCACAATAGCACAAAAATACAGGAAGAGTTCATTTGCAGAATCTTTATAATATTCTTGACATTAATTTTTCCTCGGTAGGTGAATAAAAGAACTTTGTGACGCAAATGTAGTTTCTGTATAAAGACAATCTCAAATCCTAGAAATATAAATAGTTCTGTAAAAAATCCCCCCACTTTATAGAAGAGTTGAATGAATCGCAGATTCAAAATGGAGACCTCTTCTAGTGAGAGTCAATGTCAAAACTGTTTTACTGAATTACCAATCTGAAAAACTATACTGGAACGAAAATGGATGTCAATACTATCACATAATCGGAATCAATCAACACAACCAACGTAAGTAGTATAATCATATACTCATTTGCAAGCAACATAATACCTTGAGTCTCCGAATAATATGAACAGATCCAAAGTATGATGTAAAAACAACATTCACAACATTCAGATCGATACTGACACATACGAATCTGAAAAAGTACAAAAAATGTTCAATCACTTACTTTGTTTGGGTGGTGAAAGTGGTATAGGTGAAACACCGAGACCATTAACAGTATGCCAGGAAGAACATAAAAATTACATAAGAACTCGAAATATTGGTTGAAAGATATTGGAACACATAAAGATGCTATTATAATATTTTTATGGAAGAACCAAAGCGAGGAAGAATAAATTTGAAAAAAGGACCTTCCAGCAAACTCTATCGAAATGGACCGCACATGGTTATCTCTTCTTGGAGGGAAAGTTAGAAATGGCAAAATGGTAATAAACAGTTACCTAACGTCTATGAATCAAGATAAAACAGATATGTCATCTTAAATGATTTTGCTATATCTCACTTGAAATCTGTAAAACAAAAATCTTTCAAAAATCTCTGGATTCAAAATTGAAAAAATATCAGAAAGTTTTGAGCACAAGAACATTGCTCGAAAAACGTCAATTGTTCGGAAACAGAAGTATCATTCAATTCATTCTGAACTCAAAGTGAACTAAAAACCTACGATTTTCACAAAAAAAACTGTTTACAAAACCCATGACACGTGTTTCGCTATACTATGGCTTTTTCAAGTGGAAATAAACTAAATTACAATTACTGAGGTTCGATATAAATAATAGGAGCAGGTAGTCAGTTGGATAATAGGTAATTAAATGATTATTGATCATTCAATTCCTTGTAAACAGGTTAACAAGGAGTGAATTATTCAAAAGAATCGGGTCACTTAATGAATATTGTGAGTTCTTGTCTTTGTTAATCTCTAAGCTCTATAGGAGATTGAATTTTTTACCTTTCTTTCCTACGTGCAAAAGTTCAAAGTCATTAGTAAAGCAATGCTTTTCAGTCAGGAGATGGTTAGCGAAATTAGATTTGCCCTTGATAAAACTGTTTTTATGCTCGGATATGCGTTGCTTGAGAGTTCTATCTGTTTGTCCTACGTACAAACTTGGACAAGTACCACAAGTTAGTTAATATACTCCAGATTTGTCGACTTTCCAATTCGATCTTTGTTGTTTTTGATAAATTTTCCCAAATTATGATTTGATCTGTAAGCAATATTAATATCGTTATATCCTATATAATTAGGAATTTTCTCTGAAGGTTTGCCGAAATAAGTAATGACTTCGAAATTTGACTTTGTATTTGAATCGGTTGTATAAACTTTCTGAATTGCCCAAACTTAAGTTATATCCGTTATTGGCTGCAATTTGTTTAATTATATTCAATTGTTTATTGGAATTATGTTCTGACAGAGGAACATTCACTCCTCTGTGGATCATACTATTATATGCGGCTATGTTGTGTTGGTAAGGATGAGTCGAAATAGTATGAATTGTAATATCTGTATTCGAAGATTTGTGGAAATAGAAACATTGTGTTTATTATTCATTTTCGATATGTTCAAATCTGAGAACTTTATCGGATCATTCATTTTAATTTCTTTTGTAAATTTCATTGCGTGATTGAATGCCATAATGAGGACAAAAATAGTATATAAATGTCTATCAGTTCCTACAAAGCAACATAAGATGTCTACGTATCTATATCAGTATACGTACATATATATATATATATATATATATATATATATATGTCCCTGGACTTCCTCTTTTTCTTTCGGGTATGTATAGATGGGGTCAAAATATCACCTGCACTTCATATAACTTTTGTTCCTGAAAGCCTTCGTTACCAAGTTACGGGCCCTCAAAATTACAAAATGAAAAATGTTTTTCTTTGATTACTTTCAAAGTGAATATTCAAAATCATCTAAATTTTGGTGATTGACTAAACAAATGAATTCCATCGATGAGCTTTCATGCAGGAGTCAGTTGTTCTGCTACAAAGTCAGGAACGGACTACCCCCGATGGTCCACATCCCAAAACTTTGAAATGACTGGGATTTGTCAATATGTTTTAACAAAACAAGGTTACCTGGACAATTTCCTGAATAAAAGGTACTCGTGTGGAAAATCGATCGGAACAACGATTTTTGATAAAAATGCATATTTGTTCGACAACATCCAACCTGAGATGTCTACCATTATTCGAAAAGATAAATTTGTAATGAAAATATAAATGATAGGTACAATGTTCATAACGAATTTTTATCATGCAAACACGTTTACCTTACAAAACTCATGGTGTAAATAATCAATCGCAAGCCTCAAGAGCAAACAGAAATGCAAAATCCGCTACAAAAACTGCTCGATATGACCCCCGTCTCTCTCAATACATTTTCTTAGTCGGCGCAAACACCCTCTCTGCACTTGAAATAGCATGCCAGGGTCGTTTCGTATGGCTTCACAATGTAATGTAATTACATTAAACAAGGCATCTCTGGTGTGAATAGGTGTAGCGTAAACGAGGCTTTTCAGATGACCCCACAGAAATAAATCCAATGGATTCGAATCCGGAGACCGTGGTGGCCATGAATATGGCCCACCTCTACCAATCCATCTATTGGGGAAAATCTGGTTCAGATGGTCCCGCGCAATCAAACTGAAATGAGGAGGAGCGCCATCATGCATAAACCACATATCTCTTCGGGTTTGCAATGGAACATGTTCCAAAAGTCCATTCAAATCGTTCTGAATGAACTCCAAATAACGTTCTCCATTCGATCGGTCATATAGAACGAATGGTCCCTATAAGACGGTTTCCTATGATACCAGCCCAAACATTCACGTTGAATTTCCGTTGGTGTTTGGTTTGCAATATCCAATGGGGATTTTCTTCGGCCCATATGTGGAGATTATGAGAGTTGATTACTCCATCTCTACTGAAACCTGCTTCATCAGTGAATAAAACTCGAGTAATACAAGTCATATCCTCTCTTTGCTTATCCAGGAACCAATTGGCATATTCCAGTCGTACTGGAAAATCTTCAGGTGTCATTGGAACTGTTCTGATAGGTTTCTGATGCTCACTGAAGGATCATCAGCGACAGCTTCCAAAATATTTTCCACCAATACAACAGTACGCACAGCCCTAGGAAACTCCTCAACATTTAAGCTGTGAATACGAATTTGCAACATCCAAATGTTGAGTTTCATGAGATTCAGATAACACAACACGAAACGTGCTTATTCCACGCGTACATACAAAATATGGACTGAATTCGATATTTCATCGTGGAGTAGCTTGTTAGTTCAAAAACACCACGAATCTACATAACTTGATATTTCATTTGAAAAAATATCTACATAGTGGATGAAACTTTCAAGTAGGTACTATACTTTTTGTTTACGACTTTATTTTAGCATATTTTGTATTATCCCTGTTATAAATATTGTTGAATTAACGTTAGCATTAGTATTTCTACTGTGAAAATTTTTCATTTCAAATAATGGTGGACGATCGGGTTTGA
This sequence comes from Gonioctena quinquepunctata, assembly GCA_018342105.1. Classification (NCBI taxonomy): domain Eukaryota; kingdom Metazoa; phylum Arthropoda; class Insecta; order Coleoptera; family Chrysomelidae; genus Gonioctena; species Gonioctena quinquepunctata. The sequence goes on from JAFIRS010001003.1 coordinate 228,289, forward strand.
TGTCGTCGAGTAAAACTGCATTTTTATTAAGAATCGTTGCTCCGATCGACTTTCCACACGAGTACTTTTATTCAGAAAATTGCTACGTAACCTTATTTTGTTGAAAACTATTGAGAAATTATCTGTCATTTCAAAGTTTTGGGGTGTGGACCATCGGGGGTAGTCCGTTCCTGACTTTGTAGCAAAACAACTGACTCCTGCACGAGAGCTCATCGAAGAAATTCATTTGTTTAGTCGTCTATATATATATATATATATATATATACCAGTATATATATATATATACATATATTATAACTATATATATATATACATATATATATTATCAATATATCTATATATATATATATATATATATATATATATATGTATCAAAATGAGGTTTGGTATAGGTAAATGGTATGTGAAGAGGAGAGTTTTCGCATATTTTTCACTTTCAAGTTACTTCCGGATTCACCAGAAATGGCTCCGGTTTTGAATTTTTAAATGGAACACCCTGTATATTGTAACATTTTTTTATTTCTGAGACAATTCTGGAAAGTTTTTACGCCCACTTCATTTTTTTAGAGTCACTTTTAATATTGTATCTAGGTGGCCATGATCGGACGTAAACTAATCTGAAGACCTCAGGAGATGTCAGAAAATAACAATCGCAAAGTTTTAGTGATTTTTGTGATAGATAGGAATAAGACAAGTTAGCAAATTTACATTTTCGTGTCTAACTATTATTTTTCAAATGGCGATCATTTTTTGACAAGCACCTTCCAACAAAAAAGGATTTTTTGACGAATTTAACGATACTAATTTATTTGCGATTGTATTAAAAATAAGAACATGAATTGAATGTCACCAATGAAAATACTGTATAATAATTCATTTACTTCTGTAAAGTGTGCCATGGATAATGATTTATTTACTGTCACCGAAGTGCATTCCTCCTTGTTCGAAACACATTTCAGCTCGTTCAATTGTTTCTCTCAACACGTTTCGTAACATTTAAGGCGTTATACTTCTGAATGCCCGAATAATTCCATCTTATAAGATTCCAAGAGTGGCTGGAGCTTTTACATAGTGAACCTTTTCTTTCACATATCCCCAAGATATCGAGCACAGGAGATCCGGTGAGCGGGCAGGCCACCGTACTGGACCATTGGTTGCAATAATTTGCTTATTAAAATTATATAATCAAGAACTTCTCTGGTATTATGAGGGGGTGCTTCATCTTGTTGGGAGTAAATTCGCCGTAAAACTGCTAAAGGTAGATTATTGAGATGATCCTCGATTTCATTTTGAAGACAACCTAAGTACCTAACCCCTGTTAACTGACCTTGAAACAATATTGGCTCAATTATTGTGTTTCCAACGATACCAGCCCAGACATTGGCGACAAACCTTCCTTGAAAATTGCCCTCTGTCATTGCATTGCATTGAACATACCATTATTTGTAAATCGTGATTCGTCGGAAAATAGAATGAAGTTGATAAAATTTGGGTTAACTCTATGGATTTGGAGCAGCCAATCACAAAACACTACCCGTCTATCGCCATCGTCAGCATACAAATGATGATGTAACTGATATTTAAATGCTCGATATCCGTGCTTTTTCGGTATTATTCTTGCTGATTCGTGACTTATCTGTAGTTCTTGACTAATTTCTCTAAAAGAAACCGTTTTATCAACCTCAACCTCTTCATTTATGATAAACCCCTGTTCCGCCACTCGATTTCCTTCTTGCCTAAAACGATTCTCAACATACGGAAAATACTGATGGGCTGGATGTTGCCGATTGGGATATCTGTGAGCATACAACTCAGCAGCATTACTTGAATTTCTATGACATTCTCCAAATAATAATAACATATCAACTTTTTCACGTTGAATATACATTATTTTGAAGAAAAATCAAACTGAAATTCAACGAAAATTAAGAAACTTTTACTGTCTTCTCATGAAGCTTATGTCACTGTCATTACCTAAGTGAGTGTTTTGTTTTCCAAAGAGGACTTGATAAAAATTACTGCAAAATATTATGCATCATGGCTATGGCACACTTGACAAAAGTAAATAAATGATTATCTAGTATTTTCCTCAGTAATATTTAATTTATGTTCCTATTTTTTATCCAATCGCAAATAAATTGGTATAATTAGATTCGTCAGAAATCTTTTTTTCGGAAAGTGCTTGCCTAAAAATGGTAGCTATTTGAAAAATAATAGTTAGACACGAAAAGTGCGATTGTAATTTTCTGACATCACCTGAGGTCCTCAGATTAGTTTACGTCCTATCATGGCCACCTAGATGCAATATTAAAAGTGCCGCATATGATATATTAAAAATAGCCGCATATGATAGTATTTTCCATAGACTAGTGAATATTCCTCCGTCAGATAATTTCAATAATGAATTAAATATAATCAAACAAATTGCAGCCAATAACAGATATTACTCAAGTTTAGTTGATAGGGTTCTATCAAAAGAAGGCAATTCAGGAAATTTATCCAACCGATTCAAATACAAAGTAAAATTTCAAGATTATTACTTATTTCGGCAAACCTTCAGAGAAAATTTCTAATGATTCAAGACATGCAGATATTGATATTGCTTACAGAACAAATATTACTTGGAGAAAATTTATGAAAAACAACAAAGATCGAATTGAAAAGTCTGCCAAATCTGGAGTATATTGACTAACTTGTGGCACTTGTCCATGTTTGTACATAGGACAAACAGGTAGAACTTTCGATCAACGCATATCCGAGCATAGAAACAGTTTTATTAAGGGCAACTCTAATTCAACTTTCGCTAACCATCTCCTGACTGAAAAGCATTGCTTTGCTTATGACTTTGAACTTTTGCATGAAGAGAAGAAAGATCAAATTCAATCTCACATAGAGCTTAGAGATCAACAAAGACAAGAATTCAAAATATTTTTTAAATGGCCAAATTAATTGGAATCATTCGCCCCTTTTCAATCTGTTTACTAGAAATTGAATAATATTTCGTCCAATAATCACTTAATCATCTAATATCCAACTGACTAACTGCTCCTATTACTCATATCGAATCTCAGTAATTGTAATTTAGTTTATCTTCACTTGAAAAAGCTATAGTATATCGATACACGTATCGTGGGTTTTTGTAAACCATTTTTTTGTGAAAATCGTAGTGAAGTGTTTATAGTTTACTTTAATTATGGATTTTCATCAAGTATCGGCTGCGTCTATTCGACATTTCGAACTTGTTTTTCCAATAGCAAAACCAGCTTATGAAAAACTAATGAAGAAATAAACCAATTTCCCAAATCCATAGCTTTTTGGTGAACGCAGTAACGTATCAGGGTAAACTGATGTGAATTTTCCTTCTGAGTTTTTATTGATTGTTTGTCGAATACTTTGAATTTTCTAATCGTGGAAGGTTAACAAACTATACCAGAAAACGTTACTCCTACGTTCCTACGTGTTAATACGTAGGAACCAGGTTGATCAAATTATTGATATACATAACCCAGATATGATGAAACGAAATGTTATTCATTCATCAAGACACATTCAGGATATTTGGGTGGATTCATTTGGAATTTGATTAGATCATTCCTTTCTAATGTTCAAGAGCATTTGATGATATATATTCGATATTTCTAGATCATTAGATCTATTTTGATTGAGAAACTAAGTGTCTGGTCATAATTTATTACAATCTTTTTTATATACTCCTTGAACTCATTTTTCATGACTTGCCTGAAAGCTGATATGAATGGGCCCACACACTGATGCATTGAGAATCCTGCGTGATAGTGAAATGATTAGAAATGATCTAATACCTTGAACTGAACTCAATATATCAATTATTATACGAACTTAATGTTGAAATCTATATATACATGTTCTAATCTATTATTCGAATCTTGCATTAACATTAGATTCAAAAACATATCATAAAAAATACCGAGGAGAATGTAATTCATATTTATGTTTTCTGTTCAATTCACCTGATACAGAGGAAATAGCCTTCATTCACTTCATGGCATATCATCTGACATGGATGTTCATTCCACCAGAATTATTAAGTGATATTCAAACAAACATAAATACAATTTCAAAAAGTTTTGAATCCTCAAGTTTTATCAAAAACTTGGAGACACCCTATCCCTCTAGGGTTGTAGGTGTGTAGTCAACGTGAATGTAATTATAGTTCATTCATTGCTCTGCATACTGGTTGAGTACAATTCGTGATTGTGCGCCTAAAATACACCTTTATTATGAATATTCACATTTTCATTCTAAAAGATGTTTCGTTAAATTTCATATCAGATTATTTCTCATCAGAATGAAATGAAATGGTTTCCAACACTACTTTGTTCAAAATATATTTCATTCCATCTGGTGATAAATATATGTTCCAATTTTTTATTATCTGATGAAATAATGATATGGATTAACTTCAAGTAGTTCGACTTCATCTACACAAGAGATTCATACTTTCATTTCCCTCCATAAGATCCATACCAGAAGACAACAAACAGAAAAATGGATTATTCATTAGCAGATTCATAATTGTGAGAACATCCTTCCATGAGGAGTTGCACTAGTGGAGGTGCAGAGAAGGGATGTTTTGGAATGAAGTGATTTTTGTAGCGGGAAAGTCATTCGATTTTTCTGCTTAATACCTCGAATATAAGCTGTTGAATAGTTAGTGGCTAATCTTGAGTGTAGGAATTGTTCTACTTAAGTGAAAATGTAGTAAACCAAATACCGACAAATGTTTTATGGCAGTGGTTGCTGATAAATGTAGGCTAATGAATGCTAATGTAAATCTTCAGAATTCATCTATCACCGTCAACAGATTGGGATGTAAATGATAATGGTCCATGGAATATAGAGCGAATTGTGCTGAGAAAGTTTTTATTATTGAAAAAAACAATACTTTACAGGACAGATGGCACATGAAAATGTGATTTCTTAGTAGCTTCTATGGAAAATGGTGGATATTTATAACTAATTCACTCCACTATTTCAGTAACACCCGGGTGATATGGACATTAATGAAGATAATGTCGTTTAAGAGTATTTGTGATACTTTGATAATGTGTCTATTACAATTACTTTTTCCAGGCCGATATATAATTTAGGTGAAGCTTGATATTCACATCACATCTGATTTTTTTTTTTTATGTTCTTCAATGTAGATGATAAATTTCTCTATTATCAAAATGAAACCCTTCTGTTTACGATTCACAAAGTGCTACAACAATCGTGAATGTCCCTTCTTCCATAGCAAAATTTGTGAAATATTTGACGGTATACAGAGAACATGAAAAATATTGAATGGTTAAAAACCTTCAAATTTGAATACAGAATAAACTGTTATTGGGAAATGTTGATAGAAATTGAGGTTTATATTCTATTTTAGATGTCCAACCTGCTATTTAGGAAAAATTAATTGAAGAGATAAACATTCGAAAAACTTTCAATAAACACTTCAGAAATTGTTGAATTATTGGTCCATTGGGAAAAATCTAAATCACTTAAAAATAAATGCACTTACAAATTATATAACTCATTTTTAGGGAAAATTTAATAATCTCACTACACAAGCCTCTGACTATATCGACCACCTTTTTTCAAGGCAGGTAATTGTTCTAGCAAAATATTCCAAAACATCTTCAGTAACATGTTTCCCTAATTACTCTCTACTTATAATAAATATTTTCAAATGATCGTTCGGGGTACACGTCCACTTTCGAGTAGGCTTGTAAAAATTAAATCTGGTAGGGTCAGGTCTGTTGACCTTGGCCCAAACAAATGTCACAAACCTCCCACAAAAGATTTGCATAATTTCGAATATTTATTTATTGTATTTTACAGCTGTTTAGCCCATTGAGAAAATTAACCAAATTGGTGTTTAAAAATTCCGAATAACGTTGAGCATTCATAGTGTTTCGAAAAGTTTCAACTGGTCTATCTTTGAAAATTCCACATCATATATCCGTTTCGAATGAATATTTATCTGTAGTTTGGATTGCTAGATTAAGATTAATGTCGCTCCACCAACGATAATTTTGGGAACTAATTGTTGCATGAAATTGAAGTTGCTTTGTCAGAAAAAATTATACCTCTTGCCAATAAATTATTATCTCCTAACTCTCCTCGAAACCAAACACTAAATTCAAACCTTCAATCAAAATCATCGGGTTTCAGGTGAATCTGGGTTTGTAAGGTTCAAATTTGTTTGATTTTGATATTCTTATAATTGTATTTCCACTCACACCTAATGAAGATGGCCTTTCCCATCCAGAATCTGTAGGATAGTATTTCTTGACAACATTACTTGGTTTTGTATTCACGCAGTGATAACTCATATTTCTTCTTGAACCTATTTTCAACGGTTCCAAAAGTATTGATTTTTTTAAAGTTTTATGAGTTTCTCCAACAATTAGAACAGAATTATATTGTAAATTTCACGGCCTTTTTACGAATGAAAACTGTTTCGACATTCACTGGAGAGATTTGAATAATAATTCGTTTATAGAAATTTCCAATGATGTTTTGATTCATATTCATGCTTAAATTGTTATTGATTCAGATATCCTTGATCTACATATACTAATACACCAATTTTGAATTGAAGGTCTATGTTTGTTTGTTTGTTTATATGGATTAGGAATATTTTGGCTCTCTACTTCTTCATTTCATATAATAGTATATTTTGTATTTGGTGGGTTGATATGAATATTAACACAATCTTGAAGTCCATGTAAAAAAAAATTAATTCCGTAAAATGAATTCTTGGTGGGCGAATTTGTTCCTCTCATTCTCAAAAGTGAAAAATGAATATATTGACAGAATGAATAAGTGGTATGGTGTTCCAGGTACTTCTTATGCTCAGTCGAAATTATTCTTGGGCTATGAAATGCAGTAATATTTTTGTTACGAAATATATTTCCGGTGAGTTGAAAATGATGCTACAAAACTTTTTTTTTTGGAAAAGGGAATCTGAAATGTAACTTGGGTTTGAGATTCCACATATGAGTTTCACATTTTTAATGAGATTTTTATTTTTCCATATGAAATGTAGTAGAACGCCAAAAGTGTCCTTAAATACTTCATTATAAATCATTATTCTTATATACATATATATATATATATATATATATATATATATATATATATATATGAATATATATATATATATTGTTATGATACGTTGATTGCGGTTTTGTTTTTATTTTATTTTATATTTGTTTATTTACTTTCCACAATCAGACATCATAACAAAAAGCAAAAAATTTATTTTACTAATATTTTTGTTTTTTACAAATTTTCTTTACCAATTTCGAAATCTTTAAACTAGTTTCCCTTTGAATTTAATTCAATATATATTGACAAATGAATACCCATATAAATATTTAATATCTCCGGCTATGCATTTTACCTTCTTTCCATCTACTCTTTCACCTTATTTCCTTCACCTCAGCTAACTCAATCGGTACGCCTATGGAATCTCAGGAGTCGGTTCTACTGTGGAGCCCTCTGGTCGTTCTTGGAGTGAATTTCAGAAAATGGCAATTTATTGTTGCTCAAACATTGAAAATAATGCAGAAATTCATCATAAGAATAATTTCCTTTATTCAGGAAGAACTTACTACTACCTATTCTGCGATAAATAACCTAATCAGTGCTTCCTAGCAAATATATACAGGAAATATGAAGTTATGTGATACGTAAAATGAAATTCAACCTAGTTTTATGGGTTATGTGGTCAATATACTAATTCATGTTTTATCAGAAGGGTTCTTTAAAAGTTTTAATTGAATTGCACTGCAATAACTTTCTATGGTTTCAAAAAAAATACTTGTGACTTCTTGTAACGGGAATGTTCAGTGTTACGGATTTCTCCCGTTCATGGAAACTGCAGCCCATTTGTCGACTGTGACTTTGACTCGTACTGGTAAATCTCCAATAAAAAAAAGGTAAGAATAACTCTGCATTTGGGATCTTTTATCTGCTATTGTTCTTCATAGTATTTTCCATATTGTCTTGTCAAATAACTGTTTTTCTAATACATATTGATTGATTTTTAAAATTTCAATTTTCTTCATTCGGTTTTTTCAAAATTATTTTTCTGTTCTCCTACGCTTAGCTTGTTGATTCATCTCTCTTGATACCAACATCCTTTGTTTCCTTCTCGAATTTTCGATTTTCACGCACTTTTTTGTTGCACTTTTCATTATTTTCACCTTTTTGACAGTTTTTATTCACGAAACATTTCTAACTACCTTACATACCATATACAAGACATGTAAAAATCATTCTTTTGACGTTTCTGCTTTTCATATTATCAAAATTCCTAATTTTGCATCAAGATCTTTTCTGGCATCTTATTGGCTACTGTGTTCAGATCCAATTTCATATACAGAATGTTCGAACTTTTAATATTTTGTTATCTGCTTGTGCTCAAAATATATTAGTAAAATTTGGTTTCTATATGCACAGTATTTTCCTGAATCGTGATTGGCGGAATACTAGTTGGCAACAGTGTTCACATGTTATTCTGAATCACACTAGGTCATAATGATGGCCAATATTATTTTGAAAACAATACGATACTGTCTTTTGTGTGTGTTTTTTTTTATAACTGTGATTCGATAAGTGCCTCAAAGCCATATCGATCTCATCTACTAGTTCTGACTATATCTACCAGTTTGGATATAACGAGGTGACATATCCTAACTGACTGACAGTCTGACTCACTGACTGACTGACATACGATCAAAGCCCAGACCAAACTGTTGGACCTAAAGAACTTAAAAATTTTGACAGCGTATGATGATATAGATAATCACTAAGGAAGGTTTTTTTATATTCCATGCCCTGGGGGTGAAGGTGGGGTGAGAAAGGGGCTGAAAATGAAAGTTCCGTTAGTGTTGAAGGTAGAGTCAGAAACACGTATTTCGGGGTTTTTTAAAATTTAACCCCAAAAATATTATAAAGCGTTGACCCCTCTTTAACTTTCGATCGTAGAGTTTAAGCCTTATAAAAAAAAAGAAATACTGTTTGTTTTTCAATGAAAATATGTCCCATTTCTTCTGATACACAATTCCTCACCACAATTGATGGGAATTCCAGAATAAAAAAAATATCTGAAATCTACCCTTTATACCGGCGGTGCCCTCAGGTTTTTCCGTCATTTCAGCTTTGGTAGTTACGGAGACATTTTTACACGCATTCTTGGCCAAATCTCCAAAAAATAACTATACAATTGTTTTTGAATCTGTATAAATTGCTTTTTCAAATGATACCTTATATTACCGACCACAGAATAATGTTTTTTATATTTTATCATCATCCCCTATCTGAATTAAAAAAATACCTCACAAAAAATATATATATATATATATATATATATATATATATAAATATATATATATATATATATGTATATATATATATATATAAGTGTAGGAGAGCAAATACACTGGTTCATCCCGATAAGATATTGTGTTTACCATGGAACTATTGAATTCTGAATCAATTAAATGATACTTCTCCAAGCAAAACATCGACATTTCGCGGACCATATATGTTCCTGTCCTCAAAATTCATCCAATTCTAAATGGAGTTTTTCAAGATCATCGTCAATGGAAATCTGTGTGATATTGATACATAGACTGTTTGGTGTCAGTGTATCACCATTCCTAACTTCTTCTCCATGTGTGGACCATAACGACAGAGTATGTTGATAAAAACTTTTCAACAAAAAATCAAACCGACGAAAAAGAAACTGAAAAGCAAAAAATAAAGTGAACCTCTTTAGTCTTAATAACTAAGCTCCTGAACTAATGTAAGTAACTAATTTTGAGTAGGTGCCAAACAAACAAGGACATTGATTACGTAAAGCGTAGAATTATGGCTGCGTCCCTTTGTCGAAAATTGCCGAACGAGCACACACGTGAGAGCACACATCGTTGCGAGTGGTCGTGAATAGAGCGCATTTTTGGATTGTTATTGTTTATTACTGGTGATTTTACGTTGCATTTTTATGTTATTTTGTTTGATCTGTTCCATAAAGTAATTTAATGATCTTCGTTGAATGTATGTTTGGCGCCGACTCAAAATAACTTACATTAGTTTAGGAGCTTAGTTATTAAGAATAAAATGGTTCAGTTTATTTTCTGCTTTTCAGTTTATTTTTCCGTCGGTTTGATTTTTTGTCAAACAGTTTTAATTTTTATTTTTTTTGTGGCTGAAATCTACTAATTGCTACCTACTTAATTTGGATTACTTTCAAAATACTTACTCACCCACCTTAGTTCAACTATTTCCTATTATATACTTTAACTAACTGGTACCAGCGACTTCTTCCACGTTGAACTTTGTATTTTCTTGACGACTATTACAAATTTTGCTTACCCCTTTAGTGACGGAATCCCTAAAAATACTGAAACACGTATTCCTTTATTTGTAACAAAGACCTCAAATGCCAATTTCAATGCCCCCTTACTTCAAAACTAGCGGAACCCTCACACAAACTTTCACTTCCTTAGACGTTGCATTTATGAACACACTGAAACATGTATTTCTTTATTCCTTACAAAGATCTCAAATACCAATTTTCATGACCCTAACTTGGAAACTAAAGGAATCCCTACACAAACTTTCAACCTCCATTTCACCCCTTTAGGGGTTGAATTTCTAAAAACACTGACATCTTCTATTTGTAACATAGACTTCGAATATCAATTTTCATGACCCCAACACCCAATCCCAATTTAACCCCCATTTCACCCCTTCAGGGGTTAAATTTCCAAAAACAACAAAAACATATTTTTAGTTGTAACAAAGACCCCCAAAAACAAATTTTCATGATCCCAACTTCAAAAATAACTATACAGACTTTCAATCTGCATTTTATGCCTTTAGGGTTGAATTTTCAAAAACTCTGAAACACATTTATCTGTGAAGAAAAGTCCAAATACTAATTTCCATGACCCTGATTTCAAAACCAACTGTACTTTCACTTTCACTCCCCTTCTGACTCACGTTTCAACCCCTTAGGGACGTAATATCAAAAAAATATGCTGTCAAAATTATTGTTTTTGTTTGATCTGGGCGTTGATCGTGAATCAGTCAATCAGTGAGTCAGTTAGTAGTTAGTGTAATTATATATGTACATATTACCCCAAACACGAGGTAGTTACTGTGAACCGTTGAGGAATTCCCTCGATCCGCCTCCTTCATCAAATTAACTCCGGGCCTCTTTTATGTTGTAGTATCATCAGAACTTCATATGTGTGCCAAGTTACAACAGAATCGGTTCACAGGTATAAAATCAATAAATCATCCCCTATTTTTCAACCCATTGGGGTGTTATTTTTTTCAAATTCAAATGGTACCAACATCGAAGCATACCCTATACAATAAGAAAGGAATCATCTGAATCGGATAACCCAGTACAAATTATGGTGATAGAAAGGTTAAGAAGTAAAAATTCATTGGATGAATCAACAATCATCCCCCATTTTCCTACCCTTAGTAGTAGATTTTCTTTAAAATCCAGATGGGACCTACTTCGAGGTAAACCATATCTATTAAAAAAAGAATCATCAAAATCGGACTAGTCTGTAAAAAGTTTTGCGTGGTCATACATAAAAAAATACGCATCTACTAGAGAACCTCCTCCTTTTTTTTCGTCGGTTAAAAAGCAGTTAGTTTTTCGATGAAAAAAATACCGACAATTTATCCAACTCCCTTCTTTCTTGATTTGGCTTTTTTCAGATTGTAAAAGGGAAAAATAATCATGTAGAGAAACCATTGCATATTCTTACTAGTAAATTCAATTAATGTAAGTCAGTAAATACAGGAAAATGTCCTTCTTGTCTAATAATCACAAAAATCAGCTGTTATTCATCAGTCAGCTGATGATTCTATCGAAATAAATGATCTACCTATTTAGTATTTATCTGAGCGATCCATTTTCGTCAAGAAATGATCAATGCATTATATTCCAATACCAGAGAGCATTGCGGATCTAATTACGAAGTGTTGTGTAAGGCCCAGTTATACATGGAAAAGAACTAGCGTAATATCATAAATATTACATTAATATAACATGACCGGAATCAGTAAACAATAAAAAATCGAATTAACGATTTTTATCGCATTGATAAGAAGGAGATGAAATAGTGTACTTAATTATCCTCATTAGGTGTACTGAAAATAAGTTTCAACTGTCGTCGATATACTTCATGATACACATTTTTCTGCCTAGACAAATTTTATCAATAAATTGATTGCATTGAGATTAATTGGCATAAAAACTCGCAATTATTGCGAGGAGGTATTTTATCAAGCGTGACAAAGTGTGATATGGAGGAAGGAGGAAATCATCGGCAGCGTGCCGAAAATATTTCATTTTAAGTATATCCTAGAGGTTTCTGAGTAATACTCTCTGGGAATAAAATTGCCATTTTGCGGGCTGGCGACTATATTTCATTCTGTAAAAGTGAGATGTCTGAAATCCCACGTGACTACGAATACATAAAAATTTGTGGAATAAAACTAGTGACGTATTCAGCCCTCTTGATTTCATAAATTGCAAGTTAAGATGATGGCACGAAATCCTATTGATGGCAATAGTCGTTTGTTCAATTCGGGGTATTGGCTATGTGCGAAGTGCCTGGTGGGGACGGTCAAATGGATCGTCAGAAATGTGGAAAATATCGGGACTGTCAAATTTGATTTGATAACTCCATGTTAAATTCATTGTGTTGTGAACTGCACAAAACATGGAAAACATAGTTTGTAGTATTTTTTTTCTTTTTCAAAATCAGCCTAGAAATTAGAGCAAAGAAAGCAATAGATAGTTGCCCTATATTACGATATTACTGAATCGATTTTTTTTTGCAATATTATTAGTTTGCACGTTTATACAAATTTTTTATGGCAAGAAGGAACACAGAAGTCTCACTAACCATACAAAATCAACCAATAACTGAAAAAGTAACAAAAATGATTCCAAATCAACAATAACAGAGTACTTATATTTGAAGATGTTTTGTAGGGTGTTAATGTCACTGAAGTTCGCCTAATAATATGGGCTTGTATTGAATAACTGGCCATTAGTTCTCAGTTCTTCAACATTTCTTACATGTTGAACTAACTGATTACCTTTCATCACAGTTTGAAATGGGAAACATATATTATGTATTATACTTTCAAATCCTGTTTTCATAATATCCATTTGTTTAACTCATGAATATCATAAATTGCACTAAGATATCGACATTGTTACATATTTTTTCAAGTTTTTTACTTGATTTTGATAGGAATTATCAAAACATGACTTATCATCTAACTGTCAAAAAATTCACGAGTACCGAAATGTTGCGCATCGCCATTGTCATGCACATAATCAATACTGAACTTGCTCTAATTTTTCGTTATAAGTTAATGGTCCGCAGGCGCAGTTCCCTTGCGAAGTCAACTATTAACATCATGACACAGCAGAAAGTTTTTGTGTGGTTACGCTCCAGGGTCTCATCATCATGACAGAAATTACGTGGGATGTTGAAAATTCATTGGATTTCCTGAATAGAAGTGTAGCCTATCAATTTAAGTTTCGAGGTAATGTTCTTTGGGGACCATTTATTGCTTATTTCCTCAATATTTGAAGTTATTTGGGGATTTATGAATCTTCGTGGAATGTGTGATTAATAATGATTATTTCCATAGTACCATTAGATTCTGATTTCAGCTTTCGCTGGGCCACGAAGTGTCAATGAATAACTTGAACAATGTTCATTATACAAAAACAATTTGAACTATGAGAATATTTCATAAACTAAAAACCAAGTAAAATTTCTCATAGTTCTACGAAAATCTCATTGATTTTGATGCGCAAATACGGAAGAAAAATATGGGAGAGTGTTTTAATATAGTCAAACGTTCTAACGCATACAGAATGTCACTGTATTTTGTTTCGTTTCTAGCCGAATTGATTCAGAAGAAGCGATTATAGTGCGCGGTATTCTAGTAGGGAATTTCTATTGAGTCATTCAATTGTGAGAGTTCATGATTGATTTGTTTTGTGAAGTGTAAATAACTACGTTCAGTATTTTGATAGCCACGATCACCAGATTCGTAACAGTGGGTGTCAGGAGCAAGGACATTTGTAGCTGGATTGATAGAAACGAATGGTAGATACAAGAAATATACCCTTCGAGCAAAAGAGGCGAATCCTGGAAATAAAACGAGTTGAGGAGAAGAGTCAATGGAAATAAAAAACAAAAGTAGGGAAATGACGACAGGGAGAGAGAGAAACAAGAGCGGAAGAAACGACAGTAAAAGACAAAGAGTTAAACAAAAAAACAAAAGGAGGAGGAACGGAGAGAGAGAGAGAGAGAGAGGGAGTATAACAAGAGGATGATAATCATAGACAAAAAGAGGAAGGACGGTCGCAAGAAAGTTTCTGGATATTTCTAGGAGAGCAAACTAAAATCCAGAAAAACAACGGATATTTCTTGAGCAGATCATCCAGAAAAACGAAAAGCAAATCATAGACCTGGAGAAAGATATTAATAAAACTGGGTTCGAAATCAAAACAGTCTTGAAAATGTTGGAAGGGATAGAGAGTGAGATGAAAGAAATAGGTACCGTAGAACTAGAAGAAGCAAAGAACGAAGTGCGGTAGGTGCATGTCAAAACAATGCAGTATATGGAAAAGCTAGTAAAAAACTTCACACTATTGAAGAGCAAAGACCACCGTAACAAAGTGTACTTATTGAAAAATCCCGTGAAACAAACCTACTTTGGAAAGATAGTCACCATGGTCCCTATATCGTAGGCTATTATCCGAGGCTGCGACAACACCAAGAGAAGGTTTCTGAATTCATAGTGGCCTATGGAGCATCCGCTTCAGGAAGGCTGGAGACCATCCCGTAAGATCAGCAGCTCAAGTATGGACATCTTATTGCTGATTTAGAATGGAGATAGGTCGTCCAAAATCGAGAATAGCTGTGTTGGACACGCTTGTAATCACGAGAGGCAAAGCAGATGTACAGATATCCATCCAGCTTCCACATCCAGATGCCCAAGAGAATATAAAAAAAAAATTAACGGTGCAGACACTTTTTGTGGCACAGCGAAAGCATTGCGAACAACAAAAACCAATAACTGGTTGAAAGAACAATCTCGAAAATAGAAAAATCGAATTAAACGGTTTTCTTCACATAAAAGATTCAATATAAATTGAACCAGAAAATGGTAGACCTCAGGTGGAAAACAACTACTCTCCTAGCAAATACCACGCAGAACGTTGAATGATATTCACCTGAAAATCCATGCATACCTCCATATAAATGGACATTGAATGCAAATGTTTCTTTCTGATAAGCTCGATTATGTTAAATTTATGTCGTGTTCACCTAACAATCCGCATACCGGTTTCAGGCTTTTTTGGCCCTCATCAGTACGGAGTAGTCAACCAGCCAAAGGTCCGAAGAGCTCTGGCTATATTTAATCTTTTATGTGAAGAAAACCGTTTAATTCGATTTTTCTATTTATTCCACTTCACATGGCGTTTATCTTTCACTATATGCTAGTCGGGCTTGCCACTCCTACTGAGAAGGAATCTTTCATTTAGAAACCTATCGAGGTGGGAGATTTTCGGAGTGTTTCTTTCTGTCACTAGGTACCGCCAGTTGAAAGTTTTCTTTCCCGGCGTACCTATAGGTGTTATAGACTCGATGATGGTTCTGGTTATGTTGTGTCTCGCTTCAGCCAGAGCTCTTCGGACCTTTGGCTGGTTGACTACTCCGTACTGATGAGGGCCAAAAAAGCCTGAAACCGGTATGCGGATTGTTAGGTGAACACGACATAAATTAAACATAATCGAGCTTATCAGAAAAAAACATTTGCATTCAATGTCCATTTATATGGAGGTATGCATGGATTTTCAGGTGAATATCATTCAACGTTCTGCGTGGTATTTGCTAGGAAAGTAGTTGTTTTTCACCTGAGATCTACCATTTCCTGGTTTAATTCATATTGAATCTTTTATGTGAAGAAAACCGTTTAATTCGATTTTTCTATTTATTCCACTTCACATGGCGTTTATTTTTCACTAATTTCGAAAATGGTGGAACAAGGCTCTGGGCATGAGACAGTCCAGAGAGTTCATCGCCAAAATTCACAAAGTACTGCTAAGCCAGAATAGGAGATTAACCAGGACTCCTGACGGGGCACTGTAGACTCAATAACATCGGGCACGCAGACACAACCACATGTACTTTCTACCAGGAGGAAGAGGAAACCTCAGCGCACATACTGTGCCACTGTGAATGACTTACAAGGTTAATGTTTTCAACGATGGGGGAGGGAAAACCATAACCCCCCGAATATATGGAGGACTCAAGGTCTGGCCTATGGAGTCTAGTAACAAGGACGGGTCTAGACAGGGAACTCTAACATAACATGAGGGCATACACAATAGATCGGCAAAGTCGCAGTGAAGTGGCTCCTAGCCCATGAGCCCCGTACAAATCTAATTTAATCTAATGTATCCACCTATCCAGGAAAAATGTGAAACAGGAGGTTGTCGACCAAAAACTCTAAACTAAATCACATCAGTGCATTCAACAGGGTTATTATACATCTCATATGAAAGTACGACCTTCACTCCTTTAACGATGCATACAATAGGAAGGAAGAGTCCTAGTTTGAATTCGAACTAATATCTTCAGTATACTGGTTACTCCGATATATTGGAAAGTCGTTATTCCTACCAATGTTTGTACCCCAATTGAAAATGAATAAATTACTTGTTAAATCTTACGAAACGTGACATGTCCAATGAAATGACCGTAAAATTCAATAAATTCAGTTTGGGTTGTAGATTTCAAAAAATATATATAGTCCAATTCCCCATTGGCGTATTATTTGTCCATAGAAAACGACACCTGAAAGTGGAATGAACAGTATTCTATATTTTAATCGTGATTTGATTGACATTTATCTCACCAAATAGATATAATCATACGAACCGAATTGAAAATAAATATGTAAATTATCTAGTACGCTTATAACTATGTAGCACTATTGAATTTATTTCCTGCACTTTGTGCTTCCAGGTAAACTAGATAAATGGGAAACATTCTTCTTAACGGGACATGCATATGCAAAAGATTGCGTTTTCTATAATAAAGCAAACGCAATGGTGGAAACATGCAATTATTTCACTATTGACTGATTAATAGTATATTGTGATGGAACTATAGGATCAATACTTATTTTGATTTCACTCCATCGGAGATGGGGAAGAATAAGAAATCATAGTAATGATGACTGAATTGATAGATGTCAAAAACTAAACTGAAAAGAAGTTGGGTAATGGAGAGTAAGGGATTAATGAGATTTTGAATTCCTTAGTTATCCTGAAAGTATGTAATTTAAAGACAGGAGTTTATGTGAAGAACATTATTTGTGAAACATTTATTTTTCCACTTTATGGTCAATAGAAGACATCTCCATGGTCCCAATTTATTTCATAGTATAATAATAATCAATCAACACCCCTCTTACCTACATAGGGGAATAACTTTTGAATCGGATGGGCGTAACCTGAACGTGAGATTCAAAGGTTTCAGAACAAAGCGCGCATTCTCAGATATAAAATATACAACGAAGTTCCTCGCTCACTAAAAAATCAAAATATCTCACGTTTCAAAGCGCAATTCAACTCATATCTCCTGAAAAATCAACATTGAACCACTCCACATAGGTAGTTGCTATTTTTTTTCTCTCGCTTCTTTATTTCTCCTCATTTTATCCTTGAATAGATATAACATCATTATTCATATTTTTGCCTTTCTCTCTACTTCTTTCATCACCTATAGGACAATCCTATAAGTTTTATTTTTATCTATTCCGATTGTTTTCATACATTTTTTCATTACTATACAAATCACTATTAATGATAAATGACACTGCAGTACAATAAAGGTTGAATGAGGAAGCAAGTTTCGTGGGATCTCTATTCACGAAAGTTAAACTTCGGGTTTTATTTTCAATCATCATATACCGGGTGAGATCATTGGCCAGAGCGTCATTCAGTTGTTTTTATAGTTGGACTTTTGATATTTGGATCAGAAGTATAGTTTCACAGAACCCATATTTTCCATTCAATAACAATAGAATATCACTTCCGGTTTTACCGGAAATAGACCCAGCTCGAAAATTCTGAATGAAACCCTGTGGATATTTGTACGCCATTTGAAAAATTCCCCTTTCCATGACATATCACGCAATTAGACAGTTGGTTTGGAAATGGCGCCGCAGGAGACATTTCTTCTAAAATTAATATTGCGGCACTGTGACATCATCGATCCAATTTTCGTCAAGCAACCTGATGAAATAGCAGATAAACGAACCACTTTGATTAGTTTTTGTTGAAACATGCAAAAATTTTGAATAATCTTCAAGGATTTCTTTTAGTAATTCTTCAAAAAATTCTCATGAATTTTGTCGAAAATTGTAAATAGTGAATGGTACTTTTTTTGAATTAACATCAAAGTATAAGTCAGTATCTACAGACAAATGCTTGCCACACAACGCCTCTCATTTTATTTTCAAATAAATTGACGGTCTTTTTCATTACACCTGAATAAATAACTACATCTATATAAAAAATTTTTTTTTCAAAACCTAACCCAGAAACAGTTCCACAACAACTCACCACAGTTTCATCACAATCTGATGTATGGCATAAGAACGCATAAAAATAAAGGTAGATAAGTGGGCTTTGGAAACAAATTGTAGAGACAATTGGTGATTAGTTACTAGTAGAAACATCAAAATAGTTTTTTGTATTTCTAAATAAGTTTAATTTTGTTTTGCCGGCATCGTGTGTGAAAAGTTTCCTTTCGTCGAGTTTTGTGTTTACTTTCATTGTTGGTTTTCCATTAAAAACCATGATTTATACACGAGAGGATCAAATTGATGAGCTGCATATCTATGGCGAACGTAGGAAAAATGCCAGTCAAACGCAGACATTATATGGAGAAAGATTCCCAAATCGTGACGCTCCTTCAGAAAATTATTTTCCATGGTAAACACTTGAAAAATTAAAATAATGCAGATGAAGATGCCAATGGCTCCATAGTAAGCGAAGAAGGTGAGACAAAAATTTTAGCTTATGTAGAATATGATCGAACTATCTGCCGTTCGAGAGTTGGGCAACCATTGCAATAGGTCTCGTGAAAGTGTTAGGAAAATTTCAAAGAAGCAAGCTTTCGAATTTTTGAATATCAAATTCACCACTACTCATCTGAAAATGATTTTCAGATGCACTTAAATTATTGCAATTAGTTTTTGGAAAATTATAATGTCTAGATTCACCAATCTCGGTTTGTTCAACAGACAAAACACTCGCTACTGAGCTAGAAAAAGGGGCTTTTCAAGAGCGTTTTGAAGTGAATGTTTGGTTGGGTTTACCAGGACTGAACGTCATTGGTCCAATTGTTTTTACAGACCATTGAATGGTGAAATGTATTTGGAATTACTCGAAAACAAATTGTTTTTTTTTTTGGAAAACTTGCATTCAGATGTGAATGATGGATTCATCTTCCAACAAGATGGCGCTCCCGACCGTAATACAAGAGCTGTAATGAACTACCTCACTCAACGATTTGGGGAGAATTGGTTGGGTACTAATGGTCCAATCCGGTGGCCAGCAGGATCGCCCGACTTGACTCCAATGGACTTTTCCATATGGGGTTTTCTCAGAGAAAAAGTGTATGCAACTCATTCGCCAACTTTAGAGATCTTCAAAAATCGAATAATACAAGCCATTGACATGATTTCGGAACAACATTTAAGAAACCTACTTACTGAAAATATCAGAATTCAATTGTGCCAGCAAGAAGGCGGTCAGCGGATAGAATATTTGATTGAATGAGTTTTTTACCCCCCAGTTTTTGAAGTGCAATTGTTTAAAATAGGAAAATTGTTCAAAATTAAATTGATGAAACCTAAAATTATTGTACACCTCTTTATTAATTTATTTAGGTGTAAGGAAAAGGACAACCTTCAATGGTTTTTCAATGGAAAATAAAAACAGGAGGCGTAGTATGTCAAGCACTTATCTGTAGATACTACTCGCTCATATGAAGTTTTTTTATGAGAATCTCGCCCCGTGAAAACGGAGCTCGAGCTGCTCTCCCCATCACCTAGCCAAGGCGCTCATATTGAATCAATCATACGCTTATCAATTGAATAATGAAATATAGGTCTTCATTGAAAATCTGTCAAAAATTAAACTATTAATGTTTAGAAATAAAAGAGAAGGAAAAAAATCTTGGCCCCTATTAGCCGTAGTAATTTCATTTTTTCAATATGTGTTTTTCAACCAGATTTTCAATGAGCCTGACTATAAGCATTCATCATAAAAAATAATAAAGGCATTCCATTTGTTTATAAGCAAAAAAACACAACTCTTCTAAACGGACTTTTAACAACAATTTTTTGAACAAATAACATATTTTGTTTAATTTACCTTGAAGTACAACCTTTCATGAATTCACTCCACTTTGTTTAAAGATCTCTAGATCCATTTTCTTGCCTATTACGATTGTTTAAATAAAAGGTATTTCCGAAAAACATATGCAATTATTTATAAACTATTGAATCGATGTAGCTGAAATTTAGCACACCTATAAAGACCCATAATATTACAAATTGTTATACGTCCCTTATATTAATTATTGCAAAAAGTAACAACATTTTCAAAATGGTGCAAAAAAGAGGTTTTTCACCATTATCTCGAGTATTTATTCATCGATATCAACGCATAAAGAATTAAATTGAAGGTCTTTTTAATACCTACAACTTTTTTCCAAGAAGTAAATGAAATAATAAAGGTTGAGAGGTGTCAAGGGACACCCGGATGGAACGAAGTTCCTTTCGATTAATTAGTGAAGGAATTGTAATTTTTTTTTTTTGAGTTATGATAATATTTTTTTCATTATTGAAAAATATAATGTAATATAAACTCAATCAGTAGGCTCAATTTTAGTACATACGCATTGATATTGTAATATTAAAATATAATTTGCTTTTAAATTTATTAAAGTTATGACGCGTACACTTGCTAAACACACAATAATGGAGAGATTATAACGCGTATGACTTGGTTAGCACAATAGTAAAGAGAGGTTATAATGCGTACTTGCTAAAAATACATAAGCATTTATTATTGTCTGTATAAAATCTCTACTTACCTAATTCCATCAGCAATATCTGGAACTTGTGCAGAAACACTGTCAGGATTCATTATTGTTATTATTTTTTATTATTTATTATGTACAAAAAGCCTGTATACACTCAACAAAAATAATCGTCGCGACACCACATTGTTCAATGCGAAATAGAAAGATAAAACGAAAATAACTGGCTTGCTTTCTATGAGAGAGAGAGAGAGAGAGAGACAGACAGAGAAACACGCGCACGCCGCACGGCTTACAACTACAACAAAAAGTGTCGTTACAACTTTTGGTCTTAATTTTTTCCGTCAAGCCCCCTTTCGCAGCGCGCGATAAGGAACTTCGTTCCAAAAAATCTAACCCACCTCCTCTTTCCTTAAAATTTCAGATAACTGTAAAAAATGAAATAAACTTTATTTCTTTTCAGACTCGGCTATTTTAAACCCTCAGATAGTGCGATAATAGTAAGTAGATGCTCAGCAGATAACTGGGATTGACGGATTCCTAGAATGAACAAGAAGTGGCAGCAAGAAATATTCTGGATGCTACTGACCTTTATAAGAAGCACGAATCGTTGACTCAAGGAGTTGTATTCGGAAGTAAATGAAATATTTACTATAGTGGTATGCGCGGTGTATTTCAATTGAGTTGTCAATGTTCATTATTATTTTATGTTGTGAAAATACACGGAGAATATTCAAGTCTGTATTTTAATAACTCGCAAGTGCTATCTCGCGTAAAAATGCCGTCCGTTAATCTCCATGCTTGCTACACAAAAACGTTTTAGTCCTAATAGCACAATATATTATTTTAAGCAGTGAGACATTTCAATGAACATAATGGACAGCGACATGCGATATTCTGTTGAAATGTCAGCGATTAGAGGATCGTAATCGCCATAAAAGATATTGGACAGGGCATTTGCAATTTATGGTTCGTGATTTTATAGTTTGCACACAGAATTCCGTTGAAGTCGATTATGGAATAGCTTTGTTATTGCGATTGGAAGCTAGAAAACCAAGCAATACAATTTTGGGGCATTAATTCGTCAGACAAACATTGCCATGGGAGGACAATTTTGTGGAATTAAAAATAGTATTGGTGGACAACTTTTGAATACAAAACTCAAATAATATACCAAAACACCGGATAAAGGAAATATTTCATGACTTCATCGTTCTATAGCAATGTGATTTATATTTCTGACCGCTTCCATATATCACACAGTACAGGCCAAATAAATATGTTTTTACACGCTTTATATTAGCTTCACTTGTATGTTTGTTTGTTTGTTTGTTCGCTTGTAACCGACTCCTTTGGGCACGATTTTGACCCACTTCCAGATGTCCGAATGATGTGAAATTTGGCAGGTGTACATAATTCCGGTGACAATGCATTAAGAAATTTTTGTGTGGAAAAAAAAAACAAAATGGCGGCTCCAATATGGCGTACGAGTTTTGTGATTATGGTCCGATTCGCTTCAAAATTGGTATCTGAAAGGTTTTCATAGTCGGAGATTATGAATCTTCTGTCAAAATTGAAAAATTCGAAATGGCGGTTTCAAAACGGTGGACGAGTTTTGTGATTATGGTCTGATTCTATTCAAAATTGGTATGTGTGGGTTTTTGGGGTCGAATATTATGATTCTTCTGTGAAAATGGAAAAATTCAAGTAGGTGGCTTCAAAATTGCGACCGAATTTTGTGATTATGGTCTGATTCTATTCAAAATTGGTATGTGGGGGTTTTTGGGGTCGGAGATTATGAATACCCGATTTGATAAGATTTTTCCATTTTTTAATTTGCAAAAACATAATTAAAATAATAGTTTAAAACAAAATAAAAAACACGCTTTCATAAATAAACCACACTAAAAAGTAGGAAATAAAAAATAGTTTAAAAAAACATACTTTTATAGAAAACCAGACCAAAAAAATAGAAAATAAGAAAAAAAATTATTTTATTAAAAAAAAAGCGTGGGGTGCATGGTATCAATAATTATATAGTACATTACACACCTAGGACAGTAAAGTAAGAAATGTCTCAGATCACAGGTAATTGTTGGCCGTGGCGATACCATGCACCCTACGTTTTTTTTTAAATAAAATAAATTTCTATCCTATTTTCTATTATTTCAGTCTGGTTTTCTATAAAAACGTGTTTTTTCGATTTTTTAAACTATTATTTATTATAAATTTGGGGTTGGTTCACAGTGAGATTCCCTGATTCAATCAGGACATCTCTGGGCACATGTAGAAACTCACTGGACTATGTGTTACAGATATATATATATATATATATATATAATATATATATATATATATATAATATATATATATATATATATATATATATATATATATATATATATATATATATCTATATATATATATATATATATATATATATATATTTATATTATATTAGGGTGACCCATTTTGACCGACTATTTTGTTTTTTCAAGTCTCGCATGAACATATGTTCGTTTTTTGTAATTGAAGGAGCCCTCTTAAAATTTTTGATGGATCAAATATAGTTTGAAGGGTCGCTCAAGAATAAAAAAAAAATTCAAAGTTGTGAAAAAAAATTAATTTTTTTCCTTGTTGCGGCAATCGTTTGCACATACAAAAAAATGACATCTTGAAAATTTCAGCCTAAAATATAAATTTTCAAAGGTCGCTCAAGAATTTTGGATGCTGTAGAGTACCATAGATTAGACGTTTTCGAGCGACCTTCAAATATTAATGTTATGACTCCATCTTTTTTGCACAATCAAGTAACATAATTTTGAACAAATATAAACCATGAGACCCATAAGAATACTTATGAATATATTTTTACTAATATACTCAACTAATATGGATAATTTAACTAAAATTTTGTTTAAATTCTCCAATAGTTATTTTTTTGAATAATACTACGTTGTTCTACATCCAAATACATGGAAATTCAATGTTCTTGGTTTAGAAGTTGTTAACGATACAACTGAACGTGCAATTGCTCATACAATCGTATGATCAAAGTGATTACAAGTTATTGAAGAAAATCGTGAGTTATATCCTAACGCCAATATGTCTCAAATAATTTATTACGTATTTTTTTTCAGATTTTTAACCACTGTAATTCGTTGAAAAATGCATTATACACTCAAGAGCTTAGATATATATATATATATATATATATAAATATATATATATATATATATATATATATAAAAGGGAGTAATATCGAGGGGACTGTTAAAAAAAAATGAAAATGATGAATATATATATATATATATATATATATATATATATATATATATATATATATATATATATATATATATATATATATATATATATATATATATATATATATATATATATATATATATATAATATATATATATAATATATATATATGTGTGTGTGAAAATTATAATTGATGAAGAAAGTAATCATCATTGAGGGTTATATGTGGAACGTGGGCGGTGAGTCTCCTACTGAAGTCCATAACTTTGGATTTTGTGTATTTTGGTGAACGAAATAATTTTCAGTAACTAATAAGAAGGGCTGAAATTTTGCTAACAGATAATTCAAAATTTGAATGAAGATCCCGATTATTTAACTAAAATATTATGGACTGATGAGTCATCATTTTCTACGGCAGGAGTTTTCAATAAAAACAATCGAAGGTTGTGGGAAGAAAAGGACAATAAAATTGTTGGCACTATTTTTTATGATTATATATTAACAGAAGTTACCTATCAAGAAATACCCAGAAGTAGAAAATGTTTTTTTACAGAATTTTCCAGAAGCCGAGCTTGCCAGTATGGAGCAGAGCAGATGGAGCAACCCCGCATAGTGTCCTACCCGTTCAAGAATATTTGAATAAAGTATTCCCAATATGGATAAGAAATTATGGAAGTATTGAATGGCCACCTAACAGTTCGGACTTGAGCCCTATGGATTAATTATTTTGGTGATTTCTTGAAGACATTGTTGATAATAATAATACTCAACTCATTAAAGACACGATTCGACTTGAAATAGAGAATCTGAATGTCAATAATGAAGCAATTTCCAATGCTCTTATGAATATAAGAAGACGTTATCAATTATGAATTGACAATAATGGTGGACACATTGAACATGTTCTATGAGTTATCATGTTATTTAAATATACGGTATATTTTTGAAATCAGGAAAAAAAAGATCATTACAAAGATTCAACAATATACGGGGTATTCCATTTGGAAAAAATATTTCCTTTATCCCCTGAAATCCACAAGGTACTATATTTTAGATAGCATTTCATCAAAATTCAGTCATACACAACTTTTACATTTAACTTTTTTTTTAAGAAAATAATAACGATAATAAGGGGTGGATAATTTATAGTAAATAACCCGGTACATTTTAATTTCAATAATATTATAGTGGAAACTTCAAAATTTAGAAATAACTCAAAAAATATGATACGGATTGAACAATAATGACACGCAGAGTTCGGAAATACAATAATTACAGAAAATTTCATCTGGTTCACACTGTATACACGAAGCATTTTGTATGCTCCAAAATAATTTGATGGGTGCTGGGGTCACCTCTCCAAAGGAAATTTCTTAGCTTGAATAATTTCGAAATGTCGAATCTAAATTATATAAAAAATAAATCTGTACTTGTATTCCAAATGTTGGGTTGAAACTTGTTCGGTATGTTCCTGTATTAATTTAATGAGCTTGCAAAATATCAGAATAAAAAAATGTTGAGGTAGGACATTGAATAATAATCAAATTGTTCCGGTGACATCAAAACTTACAGTCAGCATAAATAATTCACTAACGTCAACACTGAACACCGAACTTTTTGCACACCATTACCGAAAACACCGATTTTAAAACAAATATCAATCAGAGAAAGAAACTGACTTGTGGTTTGAAACGCGTAATATGCTGATCACAGACAACTGTGAAAGTTAAACGAGCTCGCGCAAGCCGCTAATAACGAATATTTTACAGGTGCGTGAATTACCAATTAATAGCTCTGCACAAGATATAAAATTTGGAAGGAAAGGATGAAAGAACGAGTGGAAGGAATCATTCATTCATGAGGACAGTAGGATGATTGATTCAGTAGTAACAAATATATGTCACTCAAACATTCGATACAAATTCAGCATGTTACCATTCCTTATTACAAGCACGAAACATGAGAAAATTAATGGATAGGATTAAGGCGTGCATTATTCTACCGGATGGTCCACTTACGACTATCCACCCTCAATAACTCCCAGAAAAATTATTTTACAAAAAATCGCCCAGACACGTCAATTTTTGTTTGGAGGACGACACCATTTGAAGAGAAAAAGATAAGTTATACTTCAACCCCCTACTCCCCAGAGCCACCCCTCTATAATTTCAATAGGAAATGAGGGTCGTGTCATACATCATCATGAAGGTAATTCAATTCTGATACCAGCAGTGCAAAATTATCTGAATTTGAATGAGGCGTTCTCGAGATATTCGAGTTCAAATGTTCAAAATGATTTCCATTATTGTCTCCCAGACAGTAGTACAGTTCAGTCGTAATTATCCACCGATTGTCTTATTTTATTCGCTCACCGAGTATACGTTTCAGCTTTTTTGGCAACATGATTGTCAAAGAAAAAATACTAATCTCTGAGAACAAATTTTTTGTGAAATGGTGATAGTGTAGACTCGAAAAGTGACCACGTATTTCAACAATTCTACTCGTATCGCGATGGTTTACACAAAATACGAGAGAGTTGATATGACTTTCATTTTTGCTGCTCAAAATGAGTGTGCACGAGCAACAGCTCGGATCTTGAATGAGAGACACGAATACAGAAACGTAACTCACAAGTGAGTATTAGGAAAAATGTTTATAAAAAAAAGTTTTCCTATTTTTTTATCATTCTAGATATATCTTGGATCTTGTGGGGAAATTCCATGAGACTGGATCGGTCGCTACTAAAAAAAAAGGATAGGATGGCGTCTGTTACAAACGAGATCAATCAAATAGAAGTTTTAGGACAAGTTGCAGTTGACCCAACTTTGCCTACACGGCAACTCAGTAGCATAACAGGCATATCGAGAACTTCCATAATGAGGGTGCTAAAATTGCACAAATTTCATCCGTATAAGTTGCATCTTCACCATGAACTGAATGAGGATAACTACGACAGACGATCTGAATTTTGCGAAAATGTAACAAGAATGATACAGAGGATACCACGGATTCATTAAGCATATTTGCTTCAGTGATGAGTGTTCCTTTTATTTGAACGGGTTAGTGAACAGACAAAACTCTTGCTATTGGAGTCCGAACAACCTTCACCTATTTAGAGAAGAGCATACACAATGGCCTCAAAAGTTGAATGTGTGGGCAGGGATTCTGGATAATAAAATCATTGGCCCAATATTTGTCCAAGGTGATTTAAATGGTGCGGTTTATTTGGATATGCTGCAGAATCTGATTGAACCACTTATTTTGTATGCTGTTAACATGGACCTTGATGATGATGGTAATCCAAATCTATTGGCAGATAACATGTATTTCCAGCAAGATGGAGCACCACGTCATTTCCTATTACAGGTGAGAAAATGGCTTTCCCAAATTTTTCCAAACAAATGGATAGGTCGTCGAGGTCCAATAGAATGACCAGCACGCTCGCCGGACTTGGCACTCAATGTTTTTTTTTTTTTTTTGGGTCATTTGAAATCCGTTATTTATAAAACTCAACCTACTGACCTGAACGATTTCGAAAGAGGAATTATAACTGAATGCCAGGCAATCACCAGAGAAATACTTTCAAAGGTGCAGAAGGCATTTGAAAATAGACTCTACTACTGTCTGGGAGTTAATGGGAGTCATTTTGAACATCTTCTGTGAATAATTGTTTGATAATCTATTTCGTATAATTTATTTACTCACAATTCACCAATGTACCATTTCAACTCGAATATCTTGAGCAGGCCTTTTTCAAATTCAGAAAGTTTTGCACTGCTAGTATCATAATTGAATTACCTTCACAATGATGTATGACACGACCCTCATTCCCTATTAAAATTATAGAGGGGGTTGCAATGGGGAGTAGGGGGTTGAAGTATAACATATCTTCTTCTCGTCAAATGGTATCCCCCTCCAAACAAAAATCGACGTGTCTCGGGATTTTTTGAAAAATAATTTTTCTGGGAGTTATTGAGGGTGGATAGTCGTAAGTGGACCACCCGGTATAATTAGGCTAGCAGTCAACGCTGAATAAAATACATTGACATTATTTATTATCAATAATTCAAATTGAAAAAGGATGAGAAAACTTACCAGATTTTCATAATTTCATTCCAGTATAACTGATCAACGAAATGACCGTCAGCTAGTCCAGTAGCTGTGAGGATGGTTTAAAAGGATTTGAAAAAAAAAATTCAAGTAATTCCAGGCCGGATTCAATTTCATGAATTGTTGACGTATTATTTGTCGAAAACACGTAGTCAGCTGCGTCGTAGAGGGGGGTTGTTTCTCAGCTATTTGTGTATATACAAGTCCAGAAGTTCGGAAATCTCCATGTTCTAATTCATTACGTTATCTGAGAAGAGGAAATTTCTCTCAACTAAAATGTGCTCTGTCCTGTTTTGAGTCCTAAAACGCATCCATACACGATACAGGTTGGATGTTATTAAAATAATATTTTTGTTCACCCTTCGTCATCGGGTGCCCTACATTTCTTTATTGGGGGAGTAAATAAGAATATACAATTAAAATATATTTTTGTATTTCGTGAAAAAAAAATATTTATCGCAGACCGCTTTCGACCTAGAAGGTCATCCTCAGTGCCTGCCTGAAAATTAAGTCGGTTAGTGAAACTGGATTGTATTTTTTGTAAACTTATTTTTTCGAAAAATTTCAGGTAACACTCACTCGTCAGGTTAGTACAAGAAGAAATCCATAAAAATACGATATTCACAATGTAAAACAGTGACATTCACAATGTAAAACAGATTGAAAATGTATATATCTGTTTTACATTCTGAATGTCGCTGTTTTATACAGGGTGTTTCCTAACTACGGTACGAAACTTCAGGGGGTGATTCGTTAGGTCATTTGACAAAAAAAAGTTCCTATGAACATATGTCCGGAGTTGCTTCGTTTCTGAGATACAGGGCGTTGAAGTATTAAAAAAAAGGTATTTATAAAATATCCTGAATATCCTGAAACCGATGTGGTTGAAATGTGGTACAGCTATTTGAAGTAATAAGGCAATTATTTGGCCCCAAGTAGGTCCAGGGGCGTCTCAGTGGGCACCACAGCCAACAATACTGAGAAAAAAAAAATACTTTTTTTTGTAGTATTTGATTTTTTCAGATTGAACAACTGAAAATACAACTCTTTGGTCCCTTGTGTTTTATTCATATCAAGCTTCGTTTTCGAGAAAAAAATACTTCAACTTATTCTACAAATCATCCATGGACAACATAAAATACAAACCTAAAGTAAAAAATAAACAATTTCGACCTTAAAGTAAATGAGCAAAATGTCCACCGTCTGATAAAATACACGACTGCAATCGATATGTCATTGATTGTCTGACACGTTCAAAAATACCTGGAGTATTCCTTATGACATTGCAGTTGTCACTTATTCGATTCCTCAAGTCATTCACATCCAGTTTAGGGGTTCAATTAACGAGAGCCTTCAGATGACCCCATAAATAGAAATCTAGAGGATTCATATCAGGACTGCGAGCGGGCCAATGTTGAGGTCCTGCACGTCCAATCCAGCGATTAGGGTAGGTGATGTCGAGATGCTGACGAGCAAGAACACTAAAATGAGCTGGAGCTCCGTCGTGCATAAACCACATGTTTTCTCTTACAAGTACGGATACTTCTTCCAACAAAATGGGTAAATGATTTCGCAAAAAAGCCGTGTAGGATGGAGCTGATAATCTTGCTGGTAAAAAAAAGGGTCCAAGTAGGTAGTCACCAATAATTCCTACCCAAACGCTCAGCGAAAATTGTTGCTGAAAATAATGTGGGGATTTTTGTCGGCTCAGAAATGGTTATTGTGAAAGTGCGTAATAGAATCTCGGGAAAAATTTGCCTCGTCCGTAAATGAAATATTTGGTAAAAAATTATTATTGTGTGCCATCGTATGAAACAACCACCTGCAAAACATAAATCTTGGGTGAAAATCCCTAGGCAGTGGAGCTTGGACCCGCTGTATGTGATATGGGTATAGGAGGTTTCTTTTTAGAACTTTCCGAACGGTTTTTGGGCTTACTTCAAGCTGCAGTGCAATCTTCCTGGTACTATCCGAAGGATCTTCTTCTAAAACATTAAGTATAGCTTCTTCTAGTTCAGGCGTTGTTACAGTTTCTGGTCTTCCACCACTAACATTTTTATTGAAACTTCCAGTTTCACATAATCTTGCATGTAGCGTTCTAAATGTTCTAGCACATGGAATTACTCTGTTGAGATATCTATCCTGGTAGATTCTCCGTGCTTCTTCCGCATTTCCATTTGCTAATCCATAAATAAAGTGCATGTCAGCCATTTCAGCGTTAGTAAAAGTATTCATGATGGAATCACTGCTAATTGATAACTCTGAATTTTACTGATATGACAATACTATCACTGTCAGCTGGTCTCCATAGCAGGTAATCATGATTGTAGAGTGCCTTCATTTTTTTTGTTCTCGAAAACTAAGCTTAATATGTAAAAAACACAGGAGGCCGAAAAGTTGTATTTTTACCACGCTTATAAAAAACCCTTTAGAACCCACGCTTATATTCAAATGCACGGAAAAGGAGAAAATGATTTTTTTCTCAGTATTGTTGGCTGTGGTGCCCACTGAGACGCCACTGAACCTACTTAGGTCCAAATAATTGCCTTATCACTTCAAATAGCTGTACCACATTTCAACCACATCGGTTTCAGGATATTCGGGATATTTTATAAATACCTTTTTTTTATACTTCAACGCCCTGTATCTCAGAAACGAAGCAACTCCGGACAGATGTTCATAGGAACTTTTTTTTGTCAAATGACCTAACGAAACACCCCCTGAAGTTTCGTACCGTAGTTAGGAATCACCCTGTATTGTGAATGTCGTTATTTTATGGATTTCTTCTTGTGCTGACCTGACAAGTAAGTGTTACCTGAAATTTTTCGAAACAATAAGTTTACAAAAAATGCAATCCAGTTTCACTCACCCACTTACTTTTCAGGCAGGCACTGAAGATGACCTTCTGGGTCGAAAGCGCTCTGCGATATATAATTATTTTTTGCACGAAATACAAAAAGTTATTTTCTTGGTTATGCCACGTGCACACAGCTCCACTCCCAATTTAATGAGAATATAGACAAACATATTGCTCAACCCAGCAGTAGAGGCTGGACGATGTCTAGAAAATACGTCACCCCGGTTGTTTTTGCAATTTTTTGCAAATAACTCCTAAAATAGGAATTTTTCAGAAAAAAATGAACTTTTTTTTTGTATATAAATATTTTTCACCAAAAAGGACGATTGTATTCTTCCTGATAAATATTGAAAAAATAAACTCGATACAAAGTGAAAAATCATTCTATTTGGAAGAGTTCGAGAACTGTGCTCCATTTCTTTCAAAAATGGGAAACAAGCTTCGGTTTCACGCAGTATTTCACGAAAACACGTCATTTCTGCGGATATAAGTTTTTCTTAAATGAGATTTGGATAGGAATTTCAACGCAATATTGCATACAAGTATATGTTACTAATTTCCTGATTCCATCTCAACTTCCCAAAAAATAGTTTTCCCCAGCGATTGAGAACTTTTTTTTTAAGTTAAAATTATGTTCCTACTGAAAATGTTGGATAGTTTCTTGATAGCCGTATACTATACGGCTCAACCGTAACATGAAATATTTTCTAGGTATGCTGGTCGGCCTGAACTAGGCAACCTGGTGGCAATATGTTTTTATATTCATGCTATACTATATATATATATATATATATATATATATATAAGGGGATATTTTCGTGACTGTTCGATAATTTATGTAGAAATTAGTGGGAAGCAGTCAATGGTAGACCAATGGTAGACTACTGCTGAAGCGGTATTTGCCAATATTGTAAAATGGTCCAACAATAATAACCTACAACTGAATCATCGTAAAACAATAACTGTTCTTTTTGGTAATGGCAGGACTGATGAAATCAAACTTTTTGAAGGTTCCAATGATGAAATAGTAAGTAGTAAATCAGTGAAACTATTGGGGGTTACCTATGATAGGAAACTTCACTGGAATTGTCATATTGATTGTTTGTGTAAAAAATTACAGAGTAGCTGTTATAGTCTGAAATTTATGAAGAACCACTGTAGTGAGTACACACTACTGTCATTGTACTATGCAAATTTTCATTCCCATATAAAGTATGGAGTTTTGATTTGGGGAAATTGTGCACATGTGAATAGAGTATTGGTACTTCAGAAATATGCGATTAGAATTCTTGCTAGTATCGATACTAGAACGAGCTGCAGAGATTATTTTAGAAAATTCAAAATCCTAACTGTTGTAAGCTTATATATACTGGAAGTTTGTACATACGTCTATAAAAATAAAAACAAGTTTTTAAATACTACTGAGAAGCATGACCATAATACACGTTTCAAAGGCCAACTACAACCTGAGAATCACCGGACTACGCTGTACCAAAAAAGTTTTTTTTTACTGGCTGTAAATTATACAACTCTCTTGATGAGCATATTAAAAGCTCCCTCAATTTAAATATATTTCAAAACAAGACTGAAACAGCAGCTAGTTCAGAAGGCCTGCTACACTATAGATGAGTACTTAGTATAATTTGTGTTATGTTCGCGATATATGCAACTGATTTTATTTGTATTCAATATAGCATACTTATATATACGATTGTCTCTCTTGTTGTCTCTTGTGCATTCACGTCTTCTACCTTTTATGATATATTGTCCGAAAAGTATGTTCCTGCAAAGATGAATTCTCAATTTTTTTCATATATTTTAATCTAATGGTATGTATTTTATTTTATTTTGTTTTGATGTTTAATTTATTTTGTTTTGATGTTTAATTTATTTTGTTTTGATGTTTATTTGTGACTTGTTATAAACATGCATCTGTCTTTGGTCCTTGTGATTGAATTATATGTATATTTTATGTGAATTTGATTGATTGATTGATTGATTGATGAATTAATAATTTTGTTTTATGTCGATTAAAATTTATTTTTTTAAGAACTAAGTTAATACATGATTATTGATGGTATTACAATTGAGGATCTTACTACTGAAATTAGTAAAATAATACTCAAAAGAAACATCGAGTGTTAGCAATTTAAAATGACAAGATGACAGTCACATGACAGATATCAGTCACATACTAAATAATCAAAATTCCAAATGAAAGAGATACAGAGTGAGAATATAAAATGTGAAAGTATATATAAATATAAAAAAAATAATCATTCAAAGAGGATTAGGTGTGATATTTTCTTTATGTTTTTTAATAGATATGTATAATTGTACTGAGGTCATCAATATTTGTTCTTCTATTCATTGTTTTTCATTGTTGTTTATATGAACCATTTCAAGAAAGAGACGCTTATTGAGATTTTGTTCATTATCGAGAATTTGGCATTATTATAGTCAATCACATGATCTTTCATACTTCATAAGCTGCTGCAAGGAATTTCATAAATTATATTGGATTTATTTTTTATTGGTATAGGAGTTTTTAATTTTGAATGTATTTGTGATAAATACTCCTATACCAATCAAAAATAAATCCAATATAATTTATGAAATTCCTTGCAGCAGCTGTGATGAAGTATACATTGGTCAGACAAGTAGAATGCTAAAAGATAGAATAACCTCTCATAAAAGTGACTGTAGAAGAAATGTGAGATATTGTTGCCTTGCTGAACATGTAATAGATAAAGATCATGTGATTGACTATAATAATGCCAAAATTCTCGATAATGAACAGAATCTCAATAAGCGTCTCTTTCTTGAAATGGTTCATATAAACAACAATGAAAAAACAATGAATAGAAGAACAGATATTGATGACCTCAGTACAATATATACATATCTATTAAAAAAACATAAAGAAAATATCACACCTAATCCTCTTTGAAATGATTATTTTTTTTTTTAATATTTATATATACTTTTACATTTTTATATTCTCACTCTGTATCTCTTTCATTTGGAATTTTGATTATTTAGGTATGTGACTGAGTATCTGTCATGTGACTGTCATCTTGTCATTTTAAATTGTAACACCGATGTTTCTTTTTGTGTATTATTTTTTCTGAATTTCATGTTAGTAAGTATCCTCTAATTATGTAATACCATCATATAATCATGTATTAACTTTTAGTTACGTCTTGAAGAAGAAAATAAAATGTTTCGAAAGCTCGACATAAAAACGAAAAATCGTATTAATTGGTCTACCATTGACTGCTTCCTACTAATTTCTACATATATAATATATATATATATATATATATATATATATATATATATATATATATATGAAGCTTGTACCGTAGACTACCCTTCGTCATAGAGTACCCTGAAAATGTTCATTGAGGGAGTTAGCATGAATATAAAATTACTTTAACATCATGTCAATTGACGATTTCAATAGCAGATTAAGGAAGATGATCTCTAAGCCAAATATATAATGTGAAAGTGGAAATATTGTGTCCGAAAGAAATACATGAAAGAAGAGAATTTTGTGGCATAGTGGACACATTATTAAATTGAAGAAAAAACTTCATGCTAACTTTGTTGAGGTTGGTTTCAATGATGTTGAACATATTCATCTAACATAGTCTTACAAAAAAAAAAACGTAGATCAAGGAATAAAACGAAGTTTAAAGTTAATACAACCACATTATCATTATTTAAAAATATATATAAATATAAATGTGTACTCTATGTGGGGTGTCACTTGGAAATTGTTACAGTGGTGCCAACTGTTAGATTAGTACCAACTGATGTTACCAGGTGGCGGTAATGTTAAAAAGAACTATTATTTGATATTACATTGTTGTCAATTTTGATTGATATCTAATGAAATAAATAGGAGTAGATCTCACTCAAAGGGTTAATATCTGTTTTTTCATTTCTACAATTGTTTTCTTGGGAAATGAAAGCCATTTCTAAGAATGTTCTCTCAGATGTATGTGTCTCTGTCGCTCTCACTTCCACTGAATCGTAATTCATCTGGTGGTCAAATTTATTCACATGTTCTGCCAGAGCACATTTTTCAGGATGCAATCTGCAGTCACTTTTACAAGAAATCATTCTGTTCGATAATGATCTTTGCGTTAGACCAATATATTGTTTATTACAACTATGACAAGGAATACTATAAATTACATTTGTTATTGAAAGTTATGGAATTTTATTTTGAACTTTATAATAAATTGATCTAATTGTTGAAACTGTTTTATATGATATTCAAAATTTTTCAGGATTGTGAAATAATCTGGAGAGTTTACGAGTGATCTCTCTTATATATGGTAATGGGGTGAAAAAAGGTTGAGTAGGGGTAGTGTTAGTTTCATTGTGTTTTGAGACAATGGTAATTGAGTAGAGTTTTTGGATATGAATTTTCTAAGAAAAGGTTGAAGAACATGCTTAAATTCTATTTATGGAATTTAGGAACTGAGATTTTCAGTACTATTGATTTCATTTGCTTTACCAAGTTCACTTTCAGAAACTGTTTGTAATATGAATGGTAATTCAGGTATCTACCTGAGCTGCATGGTTTCCTATACCAATCTACCAGTAGCTTGTATTCTGTAATAATAATAATAATAATAAAAAACTTTATTCATGGTAAGTATGAATTTCAATTGCATACAAAACGATAAGAACAATTTGAGGTGCG
Organism: Gonioctena quinquepunctata; assembly: GCA_018342105.1. Lineage (NCBI taxonomy): Eukaryota > Metazoa > Arthropoda > Insecta > Coleoptera > Chrysomelidae > Gonioctena > Gonioctena quinquepunctata. The sequence goes on from JAFIRS010001003.1 coordinate 264,458, forward strand.
ATAAGTACTGTTGTACTTGTTTCGCAATAAAAATAACAGAGGTAGAGAATAATTAATAAATCTAAATAGACAATAAAAATTCCTAAATTACCTAAATAATCAATAAATTTTTCTTTCTGTGACATTGTGTAAAAAGAAGAAAAATTAATGTATAAGCCATTTAACAAATTCATAATAATATAGATAAACATTGTTTAAAAACAGGGATAGAAAATTCATAAACATATAGATACATCAAATGGAACGATTATAGAAAATACATAAGATTGGTATAAAAACAGGGATAGAAAATTCATAAACATATAGATACATCAAATGGAACGATTATAGAAAATACATTAGCTTGCCATAGGATATTCATTCAAGTAGATTTATTACAAATTGTCGTTCTTTTTCAAAGAGGAATAGTTTCAATTCATTCTTGAGCATAGGTCTCGAAGTTATGTTTTTCATGTTGTCTGGTAGTGTATTATAAAACTCAACTGTAGAGTAGGAGTATGCCCTTTGAGATATAGATTTTTTCAGTATAGTTGGAAAAGTAAGTTGCGTATGGTGACGTGTGTTGTATTGATGGTTCCTAGATTTGGCTTTATTTCCACTGAAATGGTATTACACGTTAGTACAATAATAATATAGTTGTCTAAGGTCCATAATTCGACATTCTTTATATAGTCTATCTGAGGAGAACCGCGAACTTTTAGACAGAATTAGTTTAAGAAATCTTCTTTGTAATACTCCTATTGTATTTGGATGTGTTCGTAAAGCTGCTCCCCAGGCAGTGATGTATCTCAGATGGCTTTCAACTAGGGCGAAATATAAAAGTTTGAGGTCTCGGAGTGGTAGGCACTTTTTCAGACAACGGAATCTGTAGAGGACCATTTGGAGCTTTTTTATAGTGTAACGTATGTGAGAATCCCATTTCATATTACTGTCTAAATATATACCTAGGTATTTTATTTCTTTCACAGAATGAATAGTCAAAGTATTTCCTTGCATGTCGATATCAAGTTCTCTGAACGGGCAGACACCGGATATATTACAACTGAATGGTAGGAAGTTTGTTTGTTTTGAACTGTTAAAAGCCTGTAGTCAAACCATTGCTTGACTAGTTGGAAATCTGTCTTTACTTTGTTTTTAAGAGCGGTCCGAGTTTCCGCCTCGTAAAATATTGCAGTATCGTCTGCAAATCCAATTATCTTACCAACACTGTTCAGTTTGAATAAATCATTGATATACGTATTGAATAATAAGGGACCTAATACTGTGCCTTGAGGCACACCACACTCAATTTGCCTTTGGTCACTTTTAACATTAGCTACCCTTACTATTTGCTGTCTATTTTGTAGATAGCTTTCAAAAATTTTCAAGCAATTTCCTCTGATGCCATTTATTTCTAGGGTTTTCAAGAGTAGCTGATGATCGACCGTATCAAAAGCCTTCGTCAGATCTATAAACAGGCATAATGAGGGTCTACCTTTTTCCAGGGATTTATGAATCTCTTCTGTTAGTTCCAAAATAGCGTCTTCGGTGGAAGTTTTCTGTTTAAATCCAAACTGTTTTCGTGAAATTAGCTCATATTTATTTACAAATGATATTAGTCTATTTTTCAGTGATTTTTCAAAAACTTTTGAGAGATCAGTGATTAGGGAAATGGGTCTGTAATTATTTGTGTCTGTTTTGTCTCCTTTTTTATGTATCGGAGTAACTATAGTTATTTTGAAACTGTCGGGCCTCATACCAGTTGATAAGTTGTCTGTATGAGCTTGGCATCAAGAAATGGTACGGAATTTCCGCTGTTCTCAGTTTCAATTGCGAACTGGATCTGAGGATCGTAGCTATTGAAGATATTGAGAATCTCATGCACACCATCATTCGGTAATGCTAATATAATATCATCACCAAATTTTTTATGAAGTTCAGCTTGGAAGATAAAACTGGAATAACATTGTCTAACAAATCATCCATGACGTACGTTGTTAAATGGGTGAAATGGAGGCCTCCATTGGGGTACCAAAGGTTTGTTTATGAATTTTATTATTGAAAGAAAAATATGTATTATCAAAAAGGAAGGTCAACAATTCCAAAAATGTATCTTCGTTAATGCTACAATAATTACTAATACGATCCCAATTTTTGTGTATTGCTCTAATACAAGCATCCAAATAAACTAAAAAGGGAGACGTCATCTAAACTTGCCAGAACATAATTGTCAAATGAGTCTTTATATACAATTGAACCATATTACCATCACTCCTAAACTTTCCAGATTATTTCACAATACTGAAAAATTCAAAATATCATATAAACAAGTTCTAACAATCAGATCAATTTATTCCAAAGTTAAAGATGAAACTCCATTACTTTCAAGGTCGAATGTAATTTATAGTATTTCTTGTCATGGTTGTAATAAACAATATATTGGTCAAACGCAAAGATCTTTATCGAACAGAATAATTTGTCGTCAAAGTGACTGCAGATTGCAACCTGAAAGATGTGCTCTGGCAGAACATGTGAATAAATTTGACCACTAAATGAATCACAATTCAGTGAAAGTGCTAGTAACATACATCTAAGAGAACATACTTTGGAATGGCTTTCATTTCCCAAGAAAACAATTGTATAAATAAAAAAACAGACATTGACATTTGAGTGATATCAACTCTTATTTATTGTCTGTAGATATTAATCAAAATTGACAAAAATTTAGTATCAAATAATAGTTCTTTTTAACATTACCGCCACCTGGTTAAGTCAGTTGGTACCAATCTAAGAATTGGCACCACTGTAACAATTTCCAATTGACACCAGTCAGGTGTCGTTGACTTGAATATAATTAAAATTTAAATATAATTGGGAAATTTATTCCTAACCTGTCAGTTTCACTTATCACCCCACATAGAGTACACATTTATATTTATATAATTCTGAACAATGATAATGTGGTTGTTCTTACTTTGAACTTCGTTTTATCACTTGATCTACAATTTTTTTTGTAACACCATGTTAGATGAATATGTTTAACATAATTGAAACCAACCTCAGCAAAGTTGTGAGTAGCATAATGTTTCGCACTGTCAGTTTCACTTATCACCCCACATAGAGTACACATTTATATTTATATAATTCTGAACAATGATAATGTGGTTGTTCTTACTTTGAACTTCGTTTTATCACTTGATCTACAATTTTTTTGTAACACCATGTTGGATGAATATGTTTAACCTAATTGAAACCAACCTCAGCAGAGTTGTGAGTAGCATAATGTTTCGCACTTGAATATGTATTACTATTGGTTTTTCAATCTATTGTAGTCTCCCTGATGATAGAAATAAACATTTCCGAAAGCTTGGATAAACCTTAAAGAGTTTACTTTTTCATTGCTTCTTACCCCAATATCTCTAGTTTTGTATCTCACTAGACAGCAAATACTACCCACACATAATATATATATATATATATATAATTTTGAAGAATTAGCGGGTATTCAGTTTGGTCTTATATAAGAAAAACTCTTCTTTACTTTTCCAAGCTTTCGACAATTTATTTTGTCTTTATCAAGGCTAAAAAACAAGAATGGTTAAAAAATATCAAATATGAAAAATTGGTATGAACTTACATGTAAAATGAGTTAAATTAACGAATATAAATGTATAAAATATATCGACATTATGACTTCAAAAAATTGTCACACTGACAGATATTCGCATTTTTGTGAGTAGTTGATGTTTCTGCGTTAAGATGTACAGGGGATTCTGTATGCATATTTATTAAAATAAAAGTTCATTTTGAAAGTAAATACGAGTAGATTTTGCTCAGTTGGTCGATGTCAGATCTCTTATTCATGATATTTACGTCACTATTGATTGCCACCATTTCTAAAAAAACACTTTTTGTCAAATTTTGTTCTTGATATATAATTTTTGTGTCATGATAATTCATTATGTGATCTTGGTTCACTACATGATCAGAGAGTGCACAAGAAAGTTTTTGGAGTCTACAGTCACTTTTATGACCAGTGATTCGTGATTTCAATGTTTGACTCGTTTGTCCAATGTAATTTCTATCACAAGTACTACAAGGTATACTATAAACTAAATTGTTTTTCATTGGTGCACATTCTCCGTCTTTTGATTTTGAATATATTTTATTTATTGGAAGGATATTTTTCTGTGATATTTTAATATTGAATTAACTTTTGAATACATTAATAATTTTAGGAGACAAATTTTTTATGTATGGTATTGATCCGAGAAAATAATTCACTATCATAGGATAGGTTTTTACCGTAACATTCAACTGCAATATGGTTACCAGATATCAAGATATCTTAAGGAATGGTCAAAAGTTAACATCAAACTTGCGAATATGAAGAATCGACGTATATTTCTACCCAAGTGCAGAAATAACAACATCATACCTACTCATATCATAAATAGTACAAAAAATATTGAAACACTGATAGAAACACACAATGGAAGAACAGGACAAGTAAATAATTTCCAAATAAAAATGAGGAAACAAATTCTCAATCTCGAAATAAAATTGACTCACGATTCCTTATCGAAATTAGAACAAAATCTCGAGAAAATATCCGGTGATATCAACGGTAAGCTGCCTCAACATATGTGGGAAGAATTTCAACAAAGAACTCAAAGAAAGTACATCAAGAAATACGAAGAAGTTAAATCTAGAAACATTCAGAAATTGAATCGACTGAAAAATCAAATGAAAGAAACATTAGTTATCAAAGACAATTGATAGAATATCTGATAAATAATTCAGATTCACATAAAAAAGATTTCTTCAGAGCTAAATTAACGAATATAATAACAAACCATTTACATGAACCTTCAGATAATCAAAATTACTTCAATCAATTATTCAAGAAAAATAAATTATTCCTTAAAAATCATCCTGAATTGATAATTACCAAATCTGACAAAGGAAATGTTACTGTTATCATGAAGAGATATGACTATATTCAATTTTCCAATGATTTAATAAACGATAACAAATACTACAAAAAACTGAATCGAGATTCTGCGAGTACAAATAAACAGAAATGTAATAATTTGAACAACAAAATATTTAACAAAAAATATATCAGTGAGGAAGAGAAGAAGACATTAACATTCTACACCGCAAACAGTCCAAAATTCTACGGTTTACCCAAAATTCATAAACCTACATTAACTTTAAGGCCGATCCTTTCTTGTATCAATGCACCTAATTGTAAAATTGCACAATTAGTAACAGATATCATGACATTATCATACGAACAAGACAATGACTATTATGTACTAGATTCTTTCGATTTTGCAACTTTCATTCAAGAAAAACAAATTCTTCCTGATTATATTCTCATAAGTTTGGACGTTGTATCATTATTCAATAATATACCTATCAAGGTCATCAAAATGAGCATAAAGAAACACTGGAATAAAATGAAATTACATTGCAAAAATTCCCAAATTATGTTTTTAGAAATGATTGATTTGATTTTTGATACAACTTACTGTGTATTCCAAAATACATTTTATAAATAAATTTTAGGTACCCCAATGGGTTCTACAGTTTCACCAATTTTTGCTCAATTTGTTATGGATGACCTTCTAGAATTCTGTATTTCCAAACTTTCTTTTGAAATGCCTTTCATAAAAAAATATGTGGATGATATAATTTGTTCAGTTCCACATGATAAGATTGAAGAAACAGTTGATGTATTCAATAGTTTCAATCCGAACATTCAGTTCACAAAAGAAGAAGAAACAGATTATACGATACCGTTTTTAGACACTCTTTTGATAAGAACCGAAAACAATACCATTATATTAGATTGGCACATCAAATCTACCAATTCCAGAAAATATATAAATTATTTATCTCACCATCCATATAAAACAAAAATCAATTTCATTTTAGGAATGAAAGTAAAATAAAAACCCTTTAAAAATTTTAAAAAAACGAAATATTGAGAGACAATTCGTATCCTCATAGCCTACTGAATAAATTATTATTCAATAGAATTTATAATGAAACTGTCAATACAGATACAAATGTACCAAATTCCAGTAATATAATTACTTTCGGATCAATACCAAAAATAATGTCGATATATTTTATACATTTATATTCGTTAATTTAACTCATTTTACATGTAAGTTCATACCAATTTTTCATATTTGATATTTTTTAACCATTCTTGTTTTTTAGCCTTGATGAAGACAAAATAAATTGTCGAAAGCTTGGAAAAGTAAAGAAGAGTTTTTCTTTATATAAGACCAGACTGAATACCCGCTAATTCTTCAAAATAATATAAGTACAGTCGCGAAAATAATTCACTATATATATATATATATATATATATATATATAGTTTTCTTGTATTTTTTTTTCGTAGAGTGTCTTGGGTTATTGGATTTGACAATTATTGAGACATTTATATTGGTAGAGTCGTTTCATCCCGGGTCTGGAACTTCTTCAGTTTCATTTATTTCATGTTATAATTCTGAGTGACATGTAGAGGTCAATTTATATTGAATTTAGTTTTGATTTCTTATTTTTTGGAATTTTTGTTCCACATAATGGAGGCATATCAACATGTCGATATTCTGAATTCACTATAGAGTAAAGTGACATTACTATGGAAAATATCGAAAAATGTTATCGAAAAGAGTTGTTCGCAATTAAAAGATATTTTCAGTTATCCAGTTCAGTCTACCAATTACTAATTTCAATAACTGCTTGATGAGTTGGCCACTATTTTTAATGGGAATTATCGACAATAATTTTTGCGTAGTAAATTACTAAATTTGCATAAATTGTATGTCAAAGCAATCAACTGCTTTAACAAAATCTTGAAGAAAAGTCCAAAAAAAAACAGTAATATAAAGATAATGAATTGAAGCCAGGACCCTTAAAAAAGAGGTCAATCTCTATTAGAAAAATATTTGCTGCATAATTAATAAGCGCAAAATAAATATTTAAATTCGGACTTGGTAGGTAGGTGTACCTACCTAACTGGATAAGTGGGAATATATTTCAATTACAAACAACTTTTTTCGATATTTTCCATAGTAATATCACTTTACTCTATAGTGAATTTAGAATATCGGCTGATTCCCGCTTAGCCGCACGCTACTGATAATAACGACTATGCACTGATTAAATGCACCAACTTTTATGAAGAATGGAATTTTCTGAAAGATATATATATATATATATAATATAAATAATATATATATATATATATATATATATATTTATATATATGAGAGGAATATCGAGGGGACTTGTTAAAAACAAAATGGAAGGAATTTAGTGGACATAGCCCTTAGAGAAAAGTGTTAACCGTAGACACGTGTTTCGGGCTCTCGGCCCTCATCAGTACGGTGGACAACTGCAAGGATGAACAACACGACAATCAACGGAGTCAACAAACAGAAAGCCAGCCGCACATTTGTGGTTTCGATCAGCAGACTAAGGAATTCCAGGGCAACAACCAACGTCACCACGGAGGCAGCTATAGCTACCTGCGTGACATCCGAGTCCAGGAATATAGATATGAAAGAGAGGAATATCTAGGGGACTTGTTACAAACAAAATGGAAAGAATTTAGTGGACATATCCCTCAGAGAAAAGTGTTTTGGGCTCTCGGCCCTCATCAGTACGGTGGAGAAGTGCAAGGATGAACAACACTTTGTAGAAAACGACAATCAACGGAGTCAACAAACAGAAAGCCAGCCGCACATTTGTGGTTTCGGAGCACAGTGACATTTCAGTTCTCGAACTCTTCCAAATAGAATGACTTTTGTTTTGTATCGGGTTCATTTTTCCAATATTCATCAGAAAAATTACAATCATCCTTTTTTGTGAAGAATAATTATATCAAAAAAAAAGAAGTTCAACATTTTTTCCTGAAAAATACGGATTTTAGGAGTTATTTGCAAAAAATCGCAAAAACAACCGGGGTGTCGTATTTTCTAGGCATCTCAGATGAGGTAAGGAATTAGTACATAGAGATTCTCGAACTTATTCTGGACTTCTGTATATACCCAAATAGCTGAGAGACAACCCCCCTCTACAACGCAGCTGAATATGTGTTTTCGACAAGTAATACGCCAACAATTCATGAAATTTAATCTGGCCTGGAATTACTTGAAGAAAATATTTTTTTCCTAGTTTAAAATCCTCTTATGACCATCCACACAGGTACTGGACTAGCTGGCGGTCATTTCGTTAATTAGTTATATAGTGGAGTAAAAATATCTTAAAATTATGCATTATTTCGGAATCCTGGATGACGCCATAGATTTTCCAAAAACCTTCTGATATTACTTAGAAATGACTAACAGAAAAAAGTTATCAACTTATATTTGTGCGCTGATTGTTTATTAATTGTTTAAACAATGAATTACAATTTTGTTAGGCAAATTTGAAATTACTCAAGAAATTTCGAAGCAATTTCAACCAAATTGATGCTACTGGGGTTTTTGAGGTCGCTGAACAAGAATATAATACTAAAAAAACGATGGCATGGCTAGTTGTGAAGGTAGATTTCATGCATGATAATTTACAGCTATTTTGTATTTTTGTGTATATGTCGGAAATTTTTTTTTCAGGTAAAAGTCGTGGAGCTAATGAAGCTCCATCTAACGACTTATAGTTAGCCGATATTGGGTATGGAAATGAAATATTGCGGAACTTTTTAAATCTTTCAACAGCCAGGTTTTCCAAACTACTTGACCATTTTAGAAATTAGCCGAGTTATTGATGAGAAGTATGTTTGTGCTAAATTCTGTTTCATTCCGTTGAAAAATGTGGCCTCCACTCAACAACAATAGATATTTGTATGCTCCTTTTATATGCGGTTATTCCGTTCGTGTCAATTAGATACCATTTAGCAATAGTTCATATTTTTTGGCACACATAGCACATCAGCATATCCCTTTTCCAAATTGCCTTCTCAGAAGTGTTATAGATCTGTATTTTGAGCTTTCAGATATCTTTATACAGGGTGTCTCACCTGTATTGTTTCCTTCGAATAATTGGAAGAAGGCTTTATCTTGAATACAGAAAATGACCCTAGTGTCATCGAAAATGAGCCACAAGAAGACACCGGAGCAGATATACTTCCTCGCAGCCAAATTCACCATCACAACTTCCAATACGCCAGTGAAAGAAAAAAGAGCGGAAGATTACAGAATTAGGGAGACGTTTAAAATCTCAAAGAAAGTACCACTGAGGAGACTAAAAATCTATATTATGCTTACGGGCAGCATATTGCGAACAAATTGATGGGTTATTCTAACCAAAGACAAATATCAGTTGGTTCCTCAATTAACAATATTCTGTTTGAAGCTGATGTGGGTCGTGTTCAACATGTTTCTGCTATGACAAATAGGTTGAATCAAAAAGCATCAAACCCAACAGTGTGTAACTCTAATACACCCTTTCCTAGGCTATCGCATAATTTCAGAAATATCCCTACGCCACTACTATCTCCTTCTCTCAATGATGCACAATCCTCCACTTAGAAGTTTCTCACTGTTACAATCCTCCAGCAAAATACCTCCAACCCAATCTGGTGCCAACAAGAATATCATTCAATATTTCCAGCACTTTTCAGAAGACATTAGCAAGTAGAAGTTATCTTACCTTAATATATTCTCGTTCATGTAGCACTTCTACTGCGACTCAATACACTTCAGGAATGATATAAATGATGAAAGATTTCAATACTTCGAACAGATATTCTGGACTGATGAGTCTACAGTTATCAGAAAACAAAAAGTCAAAGCTAATTCATCGCTTGGAGATATTTCTTTTCCGAAATTTGTATTTTGGTTGATAATCTTCGGTGCTATCAAGCTGTGCAAATACTTTTGTAAAGTTTCCAAAGTCTCTGATACCAAAATTCTTAAAATAATATTTTGTCTATTACAAAAAACTGGGTACATTCCAGATTTTTTTTTTCCAATCAAAGTAAACATCAAAATAAATGCGGCCGCTGCCATTTTGTCGTCTATTGACAACGCACCTCGTGTTTGCGAACAACTTGATCAAATATTCATGTAATGTTGAATATATGTTGGCCTTTTATACCCAAAGATGCCTTAATCACAATAAGTCTTATGACGATCTTGCAAGATCAGTTTACGCACAGCATCGATGTTTTCTGGAACAACTATCGATTTTGGACGATCTTCACGAAATTTGTCAGTGAGCGAAAGTAGACCACGATTGAATTCGGTTTACCTCTAATTAACAGAGTTTTTTTATGGCGTTTCAGCGCCAGAAGTCGGGTTAAGTTAATCGATGCACTATTGTTGAGATAATCCACGTCAAAAGTTGTAAAAAGTTAATCGCACCGAAATGTTCACGAGTTAATTCCATTTTTCGGCCGAGATCATTTTTTCAGGTCACTGTTAACAATACAAATGTCAGATTGCAGCACCAGGATCACCCATTCCCGAAATATGAAAGCCCACACCCGTATCAATGTCCAGTTTTTTATGTAGATCAGTTCCAATCTATGAATTTACATTTTTGGCTATGTCCTAACTTGCTTTGTCCTTACTTGTTATGTCACTCCTGTTTTGAGTAGGTTCTCTTCAGCTTCCTGCATGATCTCATTTTGGTATTTCTCTTTTCCTTCCTCCGCCGGAGTTCCATTGTAGCATTGAGTAAGTTAGGGCTTTTTTTGCCCTACATAAATGTTCTATTTATATAATTCTGTTTTGCTTTTTTCTGCTGACTACATTTCATTTCAGTTACTGTCTTACTTCTATCTTAGTTCTAATTCTATATTTTTCCTGGAATATTTTAATTAGCCCTATTATATCTCTCATATGTTTTTTCAGCTTTCTTCAATTCTTCCTCGTTATTTGTTGTTATTGTCATTGCCTCGGCTCCATATAGCATCATTGGTCTTATCATCGTATTATATATATATATATTATACACACATCTTCGTGAGTATTTCTGGTTTTCACATGTTATAGATATTGTGACTCCTAGATACCTAAACTCTTCGAATTCTCCAAAATGTCTTGTCTCTTCCTGATCCTAATAATTGTATTTTATCTTGATTGATTTTGAGTCGCATTATTCCCACTTGTTCCATTATTTCTTTCAGCCTGTCGTTCATAAAATTTTTGGATTATGGCTATATCATCAGCGTTTGTAATGATTTTTCCTACTCCTGTTCCTCTGATTAACCTCACCACGTATTCCAATGGTAAGTTGAATAACGTCGTTCATAGCGTTTAATTTTTCTATGAATTGTGAACTCTTCTATTTTCTATTTATTGTGTTCTTACAGTGATTCTAGTGGTTTTTATCGTCGTTAATATCAACTGATATAGAGTTTGTTATATTCGATCATTGACTTATATCCCTTTTCCTCGACTTTTTCATCTGTTTAAAAAAAATCTTCTTGTACTTCTGTGGGATAGTCCCCGTCTATACAAATATTTGATGATATTTTCAGTTGTAATATCACAAGAGAGTGAGAACAAAGTTGAAATAATTAGACAGATTTTCGTAAACTTGTTGCTAGACAATGGATACGAGAGCCCAACAGGCTCGAGTGACTATTGCCAAATGGCAACAAGTTTGAGAAAGAAATCTGGAAAATTATTTTCTACTTTATCGAACTCTCGTGTGGTATTCTATAGATTATTTTTGATGTTGCGATCACAAACACATTTCCTCGCACAATAATACAATGTACTGAACCGGTTTTGATTCATTCCTCACCTTTCATGCGAATTGATGGCAGGCGTCAAATTAGAAATATACGTTGCCAGACAATAAAAGCAAAATACCTACCTCAAATTATTCCCGCGGAAATTTTCTAGGTAGAATATTCCCACTATAATAATGTTTTGATTGGTCGAAACGTACATGAATGATTTGAATTGAAAGTTTTCATTGGTTTCCAAAAATGTAAAAAAATATAATTTTTTCTTACTTCAAATCAACAACCCATAAACCAACGGACGGAGCGTTTGATCCAATTTACAGGGCAATATGAGAGTTGCGTTGATATTTGATTCGAAAGTATACCTGAAAAACATCGTGGAGGGTGTAATGAAACATCTAGTTCACAAATAAACATATTATCTGAACCATAGCGTTCAATATATGCTATTGAAATTGCTCCGGAATTCAATTTTCCTCGCATGATTGAGAACGCATTTTTATTTGTCCGGCGTCAAACCGCTTCGATTCACTTTGTTGGTTATAGCCGCTAGAGCACAAAGTGAAGTATTAAAGGCTCGTTAACATTTCGAAAGTTTAATGGCGGAAAGTACGTGCCACCCTTATATTGTATACACATTGGATAGTTTACTTGTCGGCTACTACAGAAACAAAATTGCTGCAAGAGCGGTAGTTCGTGCTCCTGTTGAAGGTTATTGTTATTGGTATTTTTGAAAATTTAAAGACAAAGAAAAAAACAAAAAGCGCGTATGGATAAGAGAATGGATTAGGCGCAGAAATACTCTAGGAGCGTCTGTTAAACTTCTTAAAGCGATAGCAGTGGAATATCGCAGTGTCAATTGTTGAACTGGGAACAGTCTTATAATACTTCTTTCTTTTTGGCTTTGGTGTTCTTTGAGGTGTTTCTGCTTGCACATGATCGTCATCTACGCGCCCTTGTGTACTTCCGATTTGATGGGTATGCTGATCAGCCTGCAAGAAATGTATATAAGTAATAAAATAAATTACATCTACATACAGAGTCGTAAATTCTAGTTTGGCGTCTGTGTGATTTGGATACGCAGTAGCATAACGCTCGAAAGCTCTGTTCAAGAGGTGCATTCGTGGTGTCTGCATCACCTGAGGACAGTCTGTGGAGGAAATTCAAAACTTGTGATATTTTGTGCGCTTTTTAAAGTTCTCAATTTTATGGCCCTCACAACTAAAGTATAATAAAATCAAGTATCGAGTAGACAAAGTTGTGAGATAATCAGCAACTCATTAAGTTTTATGCAGTAGCTGCAGAAGTTACTATCCCTATCACAAAGTTTTTTCAAAGTCAAAGTCTTATTTTTTAATAAAATAATTATTAAGTTTCTGTGCTATATTGATATGAAATCTATGATTTTGGGCACATTTTCATACTAAAAATCCTTTCATAGGTTCAAGAATGTGTTGCAGCAACGGACGTTTGCATTAGGAATAATCGACGATCTCCAATAAAAAAAGAATGAACAGAAAAGTTAAAACACTTCGTGACGACAGAGATTTAGCAATTCTGCGAAGAACGATTATTATTCATCATATAACAGTAACGGTTCCTACATTCAAGACAGTTTATAAAAAAAACTTAGAAGATATTGGGTATCAAGGTTGTACTGAAACTTTGCGTAAAGAAATCGATGGATAAAATTTAAGAATAAACTCAGCCCATTGGACTGCTTAGAATTGAATTTTTTTAAGGGATGCGTCAGTACCAAGAAGAAAATCTCCCCATAATATACAAGGACGAGACGTACATTCACTCATCACACACTCACGAAAAGGGATGGAGAGATTAAACTTCAAAAGTCTTACAAAAACTAATAGGCAAGGGCCAGCGTCTTATCAATGGTACAAAAATGGGTTTGTTCCTAATGCCTATAATATATGAAATAAAACAGCCCAAGTAGCGACCACCATCATGACATGAATTTTGAGAACTACAAAAATTGGGTTTCGGAGAAACTTATTCCCACTTTAGAACCAAAAAGTGTTGTGGTAATTGACAACGCCCTATACCATAACAAATTTCTAGAAATATCGCCAACATCATTCTCAAGGAAAGCGGAAATGCAACATGATAATGAAATTCCTTTTGATAATAAAATGTTTAAACCACAACTTTACAGCCTAATAAATATCCATGAACCAAGGCACAAAAAATATGAAATAGACAAAAATATTAATGCAAAAGGTTACGACGTATTGCGACTGCCTTCATATTATCCAGATCGGAATCCCATTGAGTTGGTTTGGGCTGAAATGAAAGAATACGTCGCCAGAAAAAAAAGTTTATTTTAATTTTAACCAGGTCATTAAAATAATGTGATGACTTTTTTAAAGAATTCTCAGCCGACAAAAGGAAATCTCGGTGTGAACGGTTCGAGAAAGAATATATTTCGAAGGTAACAACGATAGATATAGTTGTGGAACAGATTATTATCAACTAGGGGGAAAACGATAGTGATACAGAAATGATTGAAATGTTGGGTCAGACGTACAAGAGAGCGATTTGTCTGGAATAGAGGAACTAAAAGAAGATGATGGGGCTCAAAACTTAACTGTTGAAAATCATAAAACCCACGTTCCTTTGTTAATTTTATGCGTTAATGTGAATATTATTTGGAATAATAATTATTATTTAGGTTAGTTATTGAGTATATTTTTGATTCATTATCATCCATTTGTTTTATGTATATCAATGCAAATTCTAATTCAATATATGCTTTTCAGATGCATTCATATGTAATAACATTTCTGGATGTTTTGGAAAAAATACAGTTGATTTAAAAATTATTTACACGGAAAATAATGGTAATTACCATACCGGAGTCTATTAAAATCAATTGACATTAATATTAAGACAGTTTGATAAATAGTTAAATGGATCTCAATTTTTATCGGAATTATTGATACAGCTACCATGTTTCGAGAACAGATTTTCGAAATAAACTGAAATCCAACAAATTGTATTCAATTCACTATCAATAATACATTTTGAAATAAAACTCGTAATTATTATGTGAAACTGAACCCCTTAAACGAACATTCATTACGAACTATACGGACTCTGCATTCAAGCAACTTTCCGTTCTCTGTCTCTGTTGCGCAGTGACTCTTTCACTCTTTCTTCGACGCATCTCAGAGTCCAAGCTAGAATGGTCGACCTGTATGGTAAAACCAGAAATCTAAGAAAGTCGTAAATCACCAACCACTTGAGTTGTACCTGCCCTAGCCATTAAATTTCGTTTTATAGGTGGGTATAATGATATTGGGTTAAATTATCAATAAAAATCGCTTGAATATAATTGGAATTGTTTATTTATATATAATATATGATAATATAAACATATATATATATATATATATATATATATATATATTATTATATTATATAATAATAATTGATATACCTAATTAATGTGAAATGTCAAACTTAATACTTTATAAAAAGTTCAGTTTCTCGATAAAAGGTATTATATTATATTATAAACAAAATTACTCACGAAGATCAGTTTCACTGTCGTCATTCAAATTGGGAATTTTTTCTTCACCCATATATGACTTTCCACCTTTTCAATATGGGAAACACACTTGGCCCAGCTGCTGCCAGGAATTTTTGCAGTTTCTGTTTGAATAAGAGCTACCACAATTGAACATAAGATTGGAGAAGTATTATTTCTTCGAACTGCTGACTTAAGCTGATGCCATATATGTTCAATTGAGTTAAACATACAGTGATAAGGAGGAAGTCTGAGCACGTATGTCCCAAGCTTTCAGCCAATGACTAACAGAAATATTTATTTTTTATCGAATAACTGCGTAAAACTCCTAGTAACTGTTTTTTGTGTACTTTTCCTCATAGCACATATCATTATTTAACATATATTCTCGTATAGTGGCTTTGGTGTCATTTGAACATGGTGCTTTATCTAGTCTTCGACGATGACGATAATACTGTTGGGTGGAATATCTGGTATGAGTTTACTTTGGAACCAGTCTTCAAATAATTCGGCTGTAGTATCATCATGATAATCGAATAAAGAGTCCTCAATATTCTTTGTCGATAAAGACAACACATTTGGTATATAACCATTTTCGGTTCCTGCGTGAATTATCGTAATGCGTTTTCCTTTATTTGGCACAAGTCAGATGGGTCTACCCAACTTTTGTTTGGAATATCGTATGTATCGAACCAAGTTCCATCCAAATACACTACTGTTCTACCATATTCTCTAAATTAGTTTATTGCCAATAAATATTCAAATCTCCATATCTTGAGGCGCACAGACTCCATTATGAGTTTTCTGCTACTAGTGAGTTTTTTAAATTTAAATCCGTTTTGTAAAAGAGACTTCCTTGAAGTCTCTCTGCCACACTAGATACCATTTTAATTTTTTTCAAGCCGTTGCATTGAAATATCTAATGTAGGCACAATTTGCTCTTTATACAAGGCATATACTGTTCTTCGAATTATATCTACATCACAGCCATCTAGTTTCCTTGAACCGCCAGAGTCTTTTCGTTTCTTTCTTTTTAAAATAGGGTTACTTACTATTTTAAACACTGTGGAATACCGTGTTTTTGTTGAAGAAGCACTTTTTTGCACAGCTTGAGCTTGATCCTTGAACATTCCACGTTCCAGAAGGGAAGTATAAACATTCAATATAATTTGTTTCTCATGAGGGTGTAACATTTGTCGAATAGTGGTACTACGACCACCAGTTGAAGTACTAGCTTCAGGATGAGCCCATGGACGCCACATTTTTCATGGCACAAATATCGAATAGACACTTTAAAATAGACACAACTGACACAACGGAATATTAGGTAGGTAATGACTAAATGTTGTTTAACTTTCTCCCTTTTATTTGTTGAAAGCGATCAGTTCTCAAAACAGTCTTGTTTTCCAAATCTGGTTGGTAATTTATTTTGTAACCGTAAATAGACCATTATCGCTATAATCTCGTTAATAGCCCACTAGTACTGAAAGTCTGGTGCCAGGTAAGTTAATTTCATTATTTACACATATTTAAACATATCCTAACCAAGGGTTCTAAATCAACCTTATGAGATTTTCATTATCAAATAAATTTAAATACAAAACTGTCAACAAAAGCCAAAAATAATGGAGAGCCCACTATCAGTAAAATGCCAAACTATTTCATGATATATTTCAATCCGGACCTGAGAATCTTTGAAGGGACACACACTTTTATTTCTTATCTATATTTCGAACAATAGGTAATAATGAGGGTCGTCGGCATATATTTCTGGTTCTACTACATAGGCAATATTTTACGTTAGTACATGATGTGAAAAGGTACCTACACTTTGAATCAAACACATAAAAGTGTCGTATATGCACGACAAAATATGATCTCAAAATGAGTAAAATAATTTCTTGGTTTTGGATCAAATTTAAAGTTTTAATCAACTGAAACTAATTTGCATGAACACATATCTTATTCGACCCACTCTATTCATAACTCCTTTGGCACAAAATGTTGTTTCAACCAAGTAAATATTTTGTTGCATCGAATAATTAGATCAAAAAAATTTGGGATTGCTTTAACAAAAATATCCATTTAAACAAGTATTTATGTCGAATTGATGAATTCAATAAAATGTCAATCCATCAAAATAAGTTGATCTCGCTGAAAATATTCAACTGAGTAATGATTTTGTTAATCCACTGAATTGTCAAATATGGCAACCGAACATGACAGCCTACACCAGACGACGCAAGGATGATAAGTTGGCTTTGCTATTCGGTAACATTATCTAAGTCAGGGTCAGTTGTGCGAAAGCTTTGCCATCTAACGCATATGATTCAACCAATATAATATTCTTCTATTCGAATTAATCTTGTTGAAACGAATTTTCGTTCAATATGAGTTGGAGATTGTTTCAATACATGAACATATATTCAAATCACAGAAATGTTAGCATTGCATTGAAAAATTCATTTTGTCACCGCGATATAATGATTCCATCAATGGAATATACCTGTGTGATAGTGACCAAATGAATTTGGTTGAATTAACAAAACTTTTTTTTAATGTGAAAAATGGATAAATTTTGAAAAGGGATTTCCTGCACAATGAAATTGTTGCGGAGCCATAGACGGAAAACATGTTCAAGTGTAATGTTCACCTAATAGTGGATCCGAATTTTATAATCTGTAACGAATTTTTCGTTACGTCCTTACACATAACCAATTTCTCATAACTTTTCCGGTTACCTTTACGGTAGTACGGGTCAGTAGTCACTGCGCTCAGGTCGTGAAGAATGTACGTTCATTATTGTCCCTAGAAAATGGTATTTTGACAGTGTGACCGTGACATTTCATTTTCGTGTCGATCGCGTTTATCGAGCGTTTGGTTTTTTCCAAGTTTTTTTAAATAGGAAAGAAACCGAGAATGAAAAACAGGTGAACTGTGATTTCGTCGAACCGAAAGGATAATCGTTCTCTTTTCTTGAATAGAACGTTGAGATAGGCAGATGTACTGAGTGAGTTGGCTTTGATTTTGGTAAGAAATTTTTGAAGGTTAAAGATAGATATTTCGGCCATTTTGACAAATCATTCATAGTACATATTGTGGCTAACGTAACATCTGTTCCGAATATTGGGAACTGATTTTTTTCATTGGAAATCAGTTCTACGCTTTTGCATTTTTTTAGGTACCAGTTAATTGGTAATTTGAATGGACTAGAGCTTATGTACCTCACACAACCACCGGTTTGTTCCAAGGATTCCAATTGAAGTGAAGGGCGTATTTGATTGTTCGGAGTGACTAATAGGACGGCTCTCTGGTAAGCAATTTTCTTTATTTCATAACTATATGTTTATGAGAGTAATTTTCTTTTCTTGAGAAAGAATTGCTTATCGAGAGAGTTGTACCTCTGGCCTAACGGTCTCAGAACACTCGATTCAATATATGCCTCAAGCGTAAAGTTGATTTCCGTTTAATAAATTTCTTATATCTATTACTCCATTCAATTCCCAGTGTAGCTTATTTGATTTTTGATCGTTGCAGAGTCAATTCACTTCAGTTACTACCTTGTCGCCAAGAGCAGGGAGATTCACAAATTTTTTTGAGAATTACCTGTTTATCGATTTGAAAAGGGAATTGCCGCCCTATTTCAAAATTATCTTTATCTAAGAGAGTTGTGCCCACTGAAAGACGTGAGGTCTCCTCTTCAGTTATCTTTAAAATTCTTCAATTAAAAGAATTATTTAACATTATCTTTTTCTAAGAAAGTTGTGCCCGCTGAAAGACGTGTGGACTCCCTCTTCGGTTTATCTTTGTAAATTCTCATAAAAGAATTTTTTCACAGTATCTTTATCTAAGAGAGTCGTGCCTCACTGAAAGACGTGTGTCCTCTCTTCTTATCTTGGCTGAAGAGATACTTTACTCTGACTATTATCGTTGTTCAGAAACCCTATTTTTTTATGTAGCCTACTAGAGTATTTTTGGTTATAACGCTATATTTTCCTTTGGCATTTGCTTTCAAATAATATATTTTTGTACTGGCAACCTTTAAATATTTTGCTTTAAAATAGTAGATTTTTCCTCTGGCAATTTTATAGCATTTTTGCTTTAAAATACTATATTTTTTTTCTCTGGTAAAATTTCAAGGAAATTTTATATTTCTTTGGAATACCTTTCATTACATTTTTTACCCTTCTGGTACATAGAATCCTTTATCAAAACTTACTTGTTTCAAAACTTAACTGAATTTGAACATAACGTTTTGGGTGAGGTTTGTTTTGTTCGGTTTTTAAATTTTGTCATTTTGATATTTTTTTAAATTATTAAAATTAACTTATAAAGATTTGTTAACCTTCTCGTCTTTTATATAGATTGAGATTTTTATTGTATGCTATCATTTGCATCTATCTTTTGACTCTCGATTAAAATTTGAAACATAAAACTTGAGGTTCAAAGGATATCCTTCGTTCTCCCCTTTTTGTACATATTTTGATTCCTATCATCTTCTTCGCATGATATATACCACGGAGGGAACCCATCTACGGAGACGGAAGGACTAGTAGCCTGGGAGGTCTTACAGCACATCAATATCAGCACTGGTCCGTGAAGATCAACTCAATTCACGCCGATAAGGGGGTCTAAAACCAACTATAGAACCACCCACGACCATCTTAATCGTAACCGCTGAAACCAAGTTCCTCCTAGAACCGCTGGGACCAGCTTCAAGAAACTAGCCTTCCTCTATCTCGCTCAAGATCTCCGAAGGTATATTCTTGACCAACAACTGGAGGAATCATAGGTGTAAATGTTCGAATTTTGATCAGAGTAAAAATTACTGGTTCCTTTTTTATGTAATTTTTCCATTTTTTTTAAGAGAAGTTAAATACTTTTCTAGTATTTGTAAAAAAAATTATCTTGTTCAGAATTCCAACTGGAATAAATTTGTTAAGTTGATTTATTGCATATTTATTTGCCTTCCCATACAAGCTAGGTAACATTTATTTAATTTTATTTATCTTTGACTTTTGTCTTTAGCAAGTCTGGCGCAACTATTGAACTAGTCAGTTAATTAATGTATAATTTTTTAGTGGCCAAATTTGATTAACTAGGAAAAGTCATTAATTGAACCTTACTCACGGCCTAACCGTATCCATCTGAGCAGCCTATCGGCAAAGTGATTTCACCTTGTTAAATTTGAATCATATAATTTAAAATCTGGGGTTCAAAAGTAAGGGGTGTTGCAAATCACAAGGGGACTTATAGCATTATCCTTTTTGCTTTCGTTAATGTAGATTAACCCTTTGCGGTCCAATTATATTTTCATAATACGTAATGTATTCAGTGAAGGATTGGCTGGAAGTGGATTCAAATGAAAAGCCCAGTATATTTGGTTGAATTAACAAATCCTTTTTTTCCGGGAAGAATTGATAAATATTGAAAAGGGATTTCCTGCACAGTGAAATTGTTGCGGAGCCATAGACGGGAAACATGTTCAAGTGTAATGTTCACCTAATGGTGGATCCGAATTTTATAATCACGAGGGAACTTATAGCATTTTCCTTTTTGCTTTCGTTAATGCAGATTAACCCTTCGCGCAATAACAATAACCCTAAGGATATGTGGCGGAATTGGAAAACAATAAGTTTTTTTCCAGATAAAAATATTGATATTCCAGAAACCCTGAGAGATCCAAGAAACATATATACATTTTTTATTGATTCCGTTCCGTCCAGTGAGCCACCTGAGAAGGTCATGAACTTCTACAAAACAAATGGTCTTGATATTCTCACCTTCCACTTTGAAAAAATCATTGACTTTTTTGTATATTGAATCATTTGTGATAAAAGTGAAAAAGGGTTGTTGTGAGGGTATTAACCAAAAAAATTACTTACAAGCAAATAGTATATTACCTACCTTATCAAAAGTTTTGAACAAGGCCATGAAAAAACAGATAAAAATCACCTATCTAATCATCCTTTGTTACCTTCGATACAATCTGGCTTCCGTATGGACTTCAGTTGTACAACATCCCCACTCCACATCACAGATGATATTATTAGGGCTTCTGATCAGGGCCAGCGACAGTGTTAGTTCTATCAAACTTCAGTCGAGCCTTTGATACAATCAATTACGACTTGCTTTTGAACATCTTACATTATATTGGTTTCTCAGACAATTCACCATTGCTTATGAATGATTATCTCAAGCATAGACAGCAAAAGGTATGCGTGGAAGAAATGAGCTCCGATTTCTTAACACTTAAGTCAGGTGTATCTCAAGGATATATCCTTGGGCCTCTTTTGTTTTCAATATACTCGTCTCATCTCTTGAAGAATATCCAAATATGCAAAATTCAGCTCCATGCAGACGATACTCAACTTTATCACAGTTTTTTCCCACATGAAGTAGATTAATTCATTCAACGCCTTTGTGAGGGCCGCTACCAAACATTGCCTACTCATCAATCAAAAGTAATCTAAATTAATGTTATTTGGTAGTGGGAAAAACTCTGAAAAAGTATTTAATTTTATCCATATATTTGTGAATGATCAACAACTCGTGAGGGTAAGGAAAGCTAAAACTCTTGAAGTAATTATAGACCCTAATTTAAGATTTGGAAAGCATATCAATAAACTACTACAACGAGCTTATAGCAATCTGAAAATAATTTACGATAATCGCCATTTGCTACCCTTGCAAACCAAAAAGCTTTTATGTGAAACACTAGTACTCTCTATATTCAATTACGTCGATCCCCTATATGGACCAAATTTAAAGTGGGCGTCGAATGTAGTGTATTTTTATTCCAAGTTGCATCGAGAAACGGTTATATTTTGAGAACTCAAATTCAATAGGTGAACTCAGAAAGGACCAGAGTACTAATTGAAAATATTGAGATTGAATTATTTTCGAAAATTCAGATTTTTTTGTCGAAAATTGAAGAGAATAAGCCAATACATGCTTACTTTTTTTCAAACGAATGACCCATGAAAATAATTCAACTTCCGATTAAAAGCAAATCTCCAGACAATTTCGTTTGGGACTAACTTGTAATACGAAATGGCGGCAAATAGCCAAATTCAAACATATTACGAGAAATAGTTCCTACTTTACCAACATTCTTACATACTAGCAACCAAAGAAGTGAGGAAGGAACCGCCAAGTCCATGCCCAATAATAATTTTGCAAACAAACGGACAGAACGATTCGATAAATAGTATGCGAAACGAATCACCATTAAAGGAATTAGATATCCAAGACCAAGAATTACCCCCACCTATCATACTAGATGGAAAATTCATAATTATTGAAAAAATATATGGAGAAGTAGCCAAACACTGTGAAGGAAATATATACAGTAAATACACGCAAGAAAGTACACTTTTGCACACGGAAAATAGAAAGGATTTTGAAAGAATGAAAGAGAAGTAGGTTTCCACATAAACCCCCCAAAAACCAAAGGAAAAAACAGCTTTTATACTCAAATGGATGGACACCGAACCAACCCCTGAGGAGAAGGCAAAAAATTTAAAAGACGAACATGCATTAGAAACTTTGAATATTCACAGAATGAACAAAACAAAGAGGCCTTTATACTCAATTATAATGGAAGGAGAAACAACATTCACAAATCTAAGGAACACAGTTGAAGTTCTAACTTAAACCCTAATAGACTGGGAAAGAGAAGGCAGGATGACAAAGCGCTCGCCCAATGCCGGAAGTGCCAAAGGGGACATACCGCGCCGAATTGTAACCCCCAACCCAGATGTTTGAAATGCTCAAAAGGACATTTTACCAACATTTTTCGGAAAAGTCCGGATGTGCCAGCAAAATGCGCGAATTGCATGCTGGACCATCCGGCAAACTACAAAGGATGCGATGCCTATCTGAAAGAACTAGCAGAACGTGAAGAGGAAATCGTACTCCGCCTCCCGACAAACCAGGAATCGAAAATAGAAAAACGAGAATCCAAAACAACGATTCAAGAATTCCAGCCAACCCCAAGGCCGGGGCGGAAGAGACGAATCCCAAGGAATGGACAGAGCAGACAAAAAACCAAGAACGTGGAAAATCCCCACCCCCAACGATGCGGTTAACATGTAGAAAAAAAAAAACTATTTACCAGACAAACGAAATTGCGACATGGTGCCATTCTTTCCGACACAAACAAATCGCTCCCCGCTTCCCGGGCGGCGGGAAAGATGAGCCCCCCTATTGATGGTAGGTACACGGAAATTTTTTTAAACTTCTTCTGGGGTGGTGCACATTTTCGCCAGTTGATTCATTCAATAGTTGAAAATTTTTTTCGCAAAAACCCCAAATTTTATCAAGCTTTTTTTTTTCGATTATTATTCACTAGATTTATATTGAATTGAAATGAATTTTAATCCTTCAGTCGCGATTAACGTTGACAGGTGTTTAGAATTCCGGTAAATTTATTAAATTTGTTTCGAAAAAAAAAAAGAATGGAAAAAGTTTGGGATTATGGGCGCTTCTACAAAAAAATTGTATGTGGGGTTCTTTGCTGAAGATAACATTTTTCTTAAAACAAATTTATTCAAGATGGCGCCCCGATGGCGAACGGTTTTGAACATGATCAATTCCTTCGAAATTGGTATGTCTTTTTGGGGCAGAATTATGATTTTTTCTGAATTAAGAGATGAGTTTGTGATTATGGCTCGATTCTATTCAAAATTGGATGAGGGGTTTTGGGAAATTATCAATTTTTTTCCAGAATTTTAAGATGGGTTTGATGAATAACTAGGAGGTAATAAAAATTATAGGGAAAAAAATACAGATGCATTAAACAGGAAAAGTAAAAAAAAATATTTTGAAGTCAAGTTCTTATTAAATGCTTGAGAAGGAATAAATATTTTTTATTGTTTATCTAATAAAATTTATAATTGTTCCGGAATAAAAAGGTATTCTCACCTTGGTTAGGAAAGGAGAAAGATTATTGGAATGTAGATTAAGATTCGATGTTTTATTTTGACAACAAAATTTAATCCGACCCCAAAACCGGCTGTAAATCCAAAAACCCCTTCTCCTAAATCTGAATATCAAGGCGTGAGAATCCTTTTTATATTCGGGGAACAGATCTGTTATTCATAGAATAACCAAGGAAACAATAAAGATATATGTTATTTCTTTTATTGCATTTGTAAAAAAAACGCTTCAACAATCATTTTTTTTTTTTTTTTTTTTTCTTTATTGATTTGTATAAAAGTTTTCTTTGATTTTTTATGATTTTTTTTAATTTTTTTCGTCATTCATAAAATCTGACTAAAAATTGATAATATTCGACCAAAACCCCCCTGCCAATTTTGAATGGAATCGAGCCATAATTACGAAACTCCCTCATCTCAAATTCTGAATTGATCTTTCGACCCTTAAAATCTCCGAACAAATTTTTTAATAGAATTGGACAAGTGTCGCAAAATTGTTCGCTATCTTGGGCAGCGGAAAAAATATTCCCCAAAGTAGTGTGGACAGAATAATATTGAAACATAAGTTCCACCCTTATCATCTGAAACTACATCAAGAATTTTATGGCAAATATTTTACAAATAGAGATGCGTTTTGTAATACTTCAAACGAAATTCTGTTTTCTGGCGAAGCAACGTTCGAGAACAACGGGTCGATCAACAGACATAAAATGTATTATTATGCAATCGAAAATCCTCACTGGTTTAGGACTATCGATCACCAAAAGCGATGGTTTGGGAAGGAATTATTGGAAATCACATTACTTACTTTTTGAACAATGTGCTGAATGGTGAAAGATATCTACATTTTCTTCGAATTTCTTCCCAGAATGTTGCAACACCATAGGATAATGCAAGAGTTTTAAGATCAATCCTAGCCGTATCATTGGATAGGCAGAGAAGGTAGTGTTCATTGGCCCGCGCGATACCCAGACCTTATTCCTATATATTTATTTCTTTGAGAAAGTGTTTTCAGAGATCGTCCAATAACTGCAGGTGATATGAAAAACAGGATCACGGAAGCCTCCCTTTCAACTGATGGAGCAATGCTTTCTAGAGTTCGGGTCTCATTCACTAGAAGACTAGCAGCTTGTGTGGAACATTGTGGTGATTTATTTGAGCATTTATAAGTAGCTTTTGCTCAGAATGTTAACATTGTTTTCTTTTAATCATCCTTTCCTGTTATTGTGAATTTTACTAGAATAGTTTTCTTCGTGATATACTCTTGTTTCTATTACAATTTCATTGTGTTGAAACATATTATTTACAGGCTTGTACGGATGTGTCAAATTTCACGACAGTGGCCTATTCCGGCACAAAACTCTTAAAAAAAATGTCATGCAATCATGCAATAAAATATAGAGTGTTGCATTTGAAAAAGTCGAGATATTGCAAATTGTAATTTGTCATGTTCAAAAAATCGTAGTGGGCGAAAGAACACCGACACCGAGTTCACTTGCAACCTCAAAAGACGCGCTAAAGCCTAAGGAATCGTCTGGAAAACGGTTGGTTGTATTTTGAATGGTTCTAAAGTTGTGAATTTTTCTGTGGGCTTATGCACGACGCTATGTTGACACATAAATTGACATAAGTCAAAAACTATCGCAGAAAAGTCTAAGAAACCCGAATGCGTTATATCGGCAATTCAGTGGCAAATATAAAGATGTAACAAAAATGGGGTTGTCATTTAAAAGAACTCAGTTGTGTATCTTATTTTGGGGCATCCTCTATATCATTAGGCATATTTTTAGAATACGCCTCATTGACGGACCTATCGTTAAGAAAATCAAGTGGATAGCAAAAAAAGCTTGCGCACACCCCTGTATATAACATTCACCTCTCAACAACAATATTAAAAATTCAACATATAACTCCCAACATGATGTTCAATTTTGAATATTGTTGTTGGGGGGTGAATGTTGAAACTTGGATATTGATAGTGAGATGTTGAAAGTTAGAAGTTAGATGTTGTGTTCTATATAACATGGTATATTGCTGTACCTTGAGGACTGAAATAGAACAGTGAAGATAGCAGCTTTCAGTTATTTTATGAGAGATCAGAGGATATACCAGCAAAAAAATCCACTCTGAGATAATATGCTATCATAGAAAATATCTCACATAATCGAATGATGTCCGTACTATGAAGAGTTTTTTAGACAATCATCAAATTCCTTAAAAAATGAATATTTCAAATGAACTTAAAATATCGAGTAGAGAATTGCGCTAAAAAGACCGATAATGTTTTTGAGGACAGCACCACACTATTAACAAAATAACATGAATTTTCAAACGTGTCATGTCCACAACCCTATAATAATAATTCTAGTTCGATATACTATAAATTTCCAATTTCTCCCGTTAGAACCATTAAAGAACTCATAAAAACGAGTAACAAGTGAAAATGAAGTGCTGAGTTTCATTAAAACCTGATACGGTAATCATTTCAACAGAGTGAACTCTTATAGCGGTAATGAAAATGAAAGTCCGCGTTCCATGAACACAAGTCGTACCAGTTAAATACTCGCACCTACATCATATTTTACAATAGTGATTAAAAGCGAATTCTGTCCATAATACGACATGCGCAAATTAAGTACATGCCAGTGTTTCACGGAATATTCAACGAAAAAGGTTTGCAATATACAGTGTCTCCGTAAAGTATGGAACAAATTCATTTTTAGGTAAACAGGTCATTTTGAGAAATAATCCTGAAACACGTCGATTTTTGATGTTAATTTACCGTATTTTAAAATAATAATCTAATATACAGGGTGAATTACGTTCGAGTAATGACGTCACCGTCATTTTTTTAAAAAGGAACACCCCCATTTTGTCCCAATTTTCGGATTACTCTAGCTGAGCTGATTCAAAAAATGTATCACATGTCGATTCCAATTGGTACAGGGTGGACAAAAATACAATAGTTTTGTGTGTGCTCATAAAGTAACGCGTAACATTCTTTATTAGGTAAATTAACAATATTATCAAAAATACTTATTGTCTAGCGGCAATTGGTTTAAATGTAACACCCCATAGTTTGCTACATGTTTAGAGTAATAAAAATGAGCTGTTTCCAAACATGTTTGGTACTTGTGGTCTAGCAGACAGAATATGACAAAAATATTTCTTATCTATTTATAAAAAACATAGTCGTCTACTTTTTGGGAAATGTCATTATTTGTTTAGTAATTTATTGATGTTCAGTGACAGTTTAGTACTACAATATTTTTGGTATTCGTGAATATTCGAATGATTGCTTAGATTTAATTGGAAGTAGAAATGGAGTTAAGTGTAAAACAAAGAATTGAAATACTTATGATGATTGGGTATGGAGACAGATCGCGAACTCAGATGGAAGTGTGCAATTTGTTTAATGATAAATATCCAGAAAGACATATAACGCGTTCGACAGTCAGTAAGATTGAAAGGTAAATGTATGGGCTGGAATTGTACGAAATCGAATCATCGGACCCTACTTTTCCGAAGGTAATTTAAACGGGGCAACGTACCTTGAGTTTTTAAGGGGGTATCTCGTACCTACTTTACGTAATTTGTTTCCCAGCAGACGTAATCCTGGAGGTTTTGATGAAAGTTTATGGTTTCAACAGGATGGTGCACCTCCACATTATGCTGTAGATGTTAGAAGGTACCTAGATGAAATTTTTCCGAACAGGTGGATTGGTAGACGTGGACCCACTGAATGGCCAGCGAGGTCACCAGATTTAAATCCTCTGGATTATTTTCTGTGGGGCCATCTGAAGAATGTTATTTATAAAACGAAACCAGCAAATATTGCAGATGTACAAGAGAAAATTCGAACAGAAATAAACAATATTACGCAAGAAACCATACACAAGGTTCAACAGGAATTTGTACACCGTTTGGGTTACTGTCAAATACAGCAAGGGCTGCAGTTCGAACATTTATAAAGTCATGTATTCCAGCATATTCTGTCCGCTAGACAATAAGTATTTTTGATAATATTGTTAATTTACCTAATAAAGAATGTTACGTGTTACTTTATGAGCACACACAAAACTATTGTATTTTTGTCCACCCTGTACCAATTGGAATCAACATGTGATACATTTTTGGAATCAGCTCAGCTAGAGTAATCCGAAAATTAA
Organism: Gonioctena quinquepunctata; assembly: GCA_018342105.1. Classification (NCBI taxonomy): domain Eukaryota; kingdom Metazoa; phylum Arthropoda; class Insecta; order Coleoptera; family Chrysomelidae; genus Gonioctena; species Gonioctena quinquepunctata. The sequence continues at coordinate 292,813 of JAFIRS010001003.1, forward strand.
GACAAAATGGGGGTGTTCCATTTAAAAAAAATGACGGTGACGTCATTACTAATAATTCACCCTGTTTTAGATTATTTTTTAAAATACGGTAAATTAACTAAAAAATGATGTTTCGGATTATTTCTTAAAAGACCTGTTTAGCTAAAAATGAATTTGTTCCATACTTTACGGACCCACTGTATAATGAAACAAAATTGTTTCAGTTTGACGACAAAATGACACCGATTAAATGCACTGTATTGATTATTGATATATATGAAAAAATGCTCCTTTTCTAAATATATGAGGTTGTGTTACTTGAATGCTCATTTGCCCAAAAAATCAACGGATTTAGCAATAAACCGAGTAGTTTTTGAGATATTCATCTATTGGACAATTTCAAGTTGTATTCATATCACATTGTCCATAATCAGCATGCCCCAGGAAAGATGAAGAGATGATCAGTGGCGTAAAAATGTCGATATGTACCCTCCGCATATTATCACATGTGTCCCGGCGAAATATATAAGTATAAGTACTCTTCACCAATTTTTGCCTTTCTCCTCTCTCTCTGGGTTTATGGTCCTTGACCAATGCCCGAAATAACGATGGTTATTTTGAAACATGAGTGACCACAGTTCTGTTAAATCAAGAGAAATGCTATGAAGGTACTTGTGAAATACATCCGTGTCTAGTAGAAATAGTTTTATGAAACATGACTAATCACTTTTGCAATATACCAGAGATGTTCCTATATTTAGGAATACGATTTACGAGTGTTTGTGTTGATTTTTTCACAAGATTATTTCTCTTGTGGAATTATTACGATTCGCTTGTAGACACTAGACTTATCCGTTTATGAAACAGGCCCAAAATGTTCTTGGAAAATCTATGGGTTGAGGTTGGCGACAAATATGGCTCGTAAAACTAATCCGATAGAGGAGCCACCATGCATTATAGTGAATATTTATCCAAGTCTCCAACCGTGAGATGAGTAATTATAGTCGAAACTAATTTCTACTACGAGCCGGAGAACTGGCCGGTGGGCACTGTTGCCGATAAAGTTACGTTTGAAGTATCAAGCTTTCAGATTGCAAATGAACTCAGAGTCGATATTTTATCGCCTAGTAAGATTCTTTAAAAATGACATAGTACAAATTGCAATATATCGACATCAAATGTAACACCCTATATTTTATTGCATCATTACATTTTTTAAGAGTTATGTGCCGGAATAGGCCGATGTAAAATTTGACAACTACATACAAGTTTGAAAAGCATTTGTTTCAAAAAAATGAAATTGTGCTAGGAATAAGAGTACATCGCAAAGGAAACCATACTTGTGAAATTTACAAGAACGGGAAAGGATTATTAACAGGAAACAATGTGTAATGAAAATACAAGTTGATTATTATAATAGATTGCCCAGACTATTCAGTGAAGAGCGATGTGGAGTTCTTTGGACCGCCTTGCTAGTTCCGAATTTATTTATGTTTCAAGCAAAGGTTTAAGAAATTGTAAATTTGAATGGACGCCAGAATTTCCTGTTAAATTAGGATAAAAATTCAAATTTCCCATTCAATAATAATTTCAAATCGAATAATGTTCCCTTCTGTAAATAACTACAACAATAAAACAAATACCAAACTTATATTAGTCTATTTACAAATATACATAAGGTTTTGCTGTATAACAAATATGTATCATATGTCTGCTATATGACATCTTTTTAGATAAAAAAAAAAAAATTGCTTTTGGTTGCTGAACCTGTCAGTTTTATCGACGATGACCTACCTCTGATTGTGTATTGTGTAGCTCGTAGCTAGACTTTACGAAGTCGTGTGGCTCGCAATCAGGGGGTACCTATGGCTGCTGGGCGACCGATCAGGTGGAACATAAAAGCATCAGCTTTTTGCCCATTGAATAATAGTGCTCAGCAACACAACATGAAAAACAATATTACTTGTGTCGGAATTTGTTTTTACTAAAAATTCAGCTTCTTGAAATTTGGAATTTCTCAATGCACTCTTCAACGCAGAGTTGTTACAGTTGAGTGTACTCTCATCGAGAGATTATTGCTTGAGTTTATTTGAACATACACATCACCACGTGCTGAGATTAATCATTAATATTCAATACTGAATTTGAAGTTTCAAGATTAAATTTTGATTCACCCAAAATTGATATTTGATATATATAAAGAAAATAAAGTTTTTCTGATCTTGATCAGCCAAGACTATACTTTACAAAGAATGGAAATCAGAATTCAGCACAATTAACTTTGAAGAATTTGATATGCAAAAATGACTTCAATTTCAATGCTACAAGTGTATAAGAACCATCTTTGACCAATCGTCAAATACTTCTTCATGAAGGTATTCCAAACTCCAAGAATTAAATATATATATATATATATATATATATATATATATATATATATATATATATATATATATATATATATATATATATATATATATATATATATATATATATATATATATATATATATATATATATATATATGATCACTTCACCTAAATCAGAAAAAAAATCACAGCTCGGTGATAATTATCACCAAATACGAAAACATACCAAGATATATTCAAAAGATCATGAAAAATATATTATATTCAACTATAACATACTTCTTGTGATTGACACCAAAAATATATCCAAATGCGGTGTCAGTGACACCATATATTTGAGAAACCCTCTAACCCCAATGAAGCCTTGTCAGAGAAAGCGATCTAGACGGAACACTGATATCTTGATTCAATTCGATATATCACATGTGATTTTTATAATTCCGCCTGAACTAATTTGGAAAATAGATATGATACTTCACAGCTGTTCAATATAGTGCCAGCTCGCCTCAGAACTGGTTTGAACAAAAAACCATTACAAATCAAATATAAAACTTCCCATCAGTCAAAACCAAAACTCTATTACGAATATATTTTGAAATACCATGAATTATAACTAGATATAAAAAAATATATATATTTATCCGTTGTTCTGTTTTTTTTTTCATTCTACAGATCCAATATTTTCGTTTCAATGTACTCATACCCATCAGCCATAGCATTGATAGAATACAATCAGTATTCACCTGAAGACGATTGCAGATACAAGCATTCGAAACGTCGTGAAAACCTTTCAAATACATTGAGACGATGGACGTCCGAAACAATAGTAATCAAGAATACAATAAGTTAATATTACCAAGCCTCCAGGAAGAACAGGAATATATCACAATACAAGCATCCCATATGCTTGGGTGTCATCTCTCTCCTCACGTTCTCGTTAGAAAATATCTGAACGTGACATTCAAAAATAATGGCCAAAAATATTTTTCTTACATACCTTCATATCACACTGAACTCACTGATTTGAAATCACTTTCGCAGAAGAAAGGAAGATGCTCGAATTCATTGGTTATTTCAACATGATCAAATTCTACTTCATTACTCAATGGCTGATAAGTTTCAGAACACACAATAGCTCGATCGCAGATCGATCGGTAAGGGCTGAGAATGGCATGCTGCATCCTTTTCAATATGATCGTTCTGTCAAAATGTACGAGCTCGCTCATCCTCCTTCCGAATCCAATAACCGTTCGCCGTTAGATGGCGCTAAGATGTCCAATCGGGATTTGTCGATTGAAGTTAATAAGATAACTTGAGCTACTCCTCATTATTTTGTATCTCTGAGCATATCAATAAGAAATGTAACAGATATATCATTACAAATGTTGAAATTCGAAGGAAAGACCACTTAAAAATGCTCAAATAGGTCACTACCATGTTCCACACAAGCTGCTAGTCTTCTAGTGAATGAGTCCCGAACTCTAGAAAGCATTGCTCCATCAGTTGAAAGGAAGGCTTTCATGATCCTGTTTTCCATAGCATCTGTAGTTACTGGATGATCTCTTAAAAACCCTTTCCCAAACGAAGAGATCAATAGGAATAAGGTCTGGGAATCGCGCGGGCCAATGAATAGTACCTCCTCTGCCTATCCAACGATTAGGATAGGCTTGATCTAAAAACTTTTGCGCTATCCTATGGTTATGCACTGAAGCACCAACGTGTTGTCCAAAAAGTAAGCCCCATAATGTGATTTCCAATAATTCCTCCCCAAACATTAGGCGATCATGGCTTTTGGTGATCAACAGTTTTCAACCAGTGGGGATTTTCGATTGCATAATAATATATTTTATGTATGTTGACCGACACATTGTTCTCAAACGTTTGGAGTATTATAATCTTCGTCAATTATACTATTCAATTGAATAGAAAACGCAACTCTATTTGCGAAATCATTGCCATACAATTCTTGATGTAGGTTTAGATGATAATGGTGGAACATATGTTTCAATATTATTCTGTCCACACTACTTGGTGGAATATCTGTTTCCGCTGCTATTTCCCTTTGTTCAACTGAAGATTTTCCTGTGACATCATTAAAACTTGCAACTCATTTTCCCCATTGATCCGACCACCAATAATTTCCTTATTGGTATTAGACACACAACCAGTGAGTTCAAACCGATCTCACACTGTGGAGTTCTTGCTTTTGGATATTTTTATGGTAGATTCTGTTCGCTAATAAAGGGTTTCTGTCAGCTTCGCCAATGAACTAATTATTCGCGAGTAAAATTCATTTTTACCAATTAGACGTGTACAATTGTTGAAAGTACACGACAGTGACCAACTCAATTCCTTTTTTTTTCGAAAAAAACAACAAAATTTCTTATTTTGTAACAAATCTCGCAAACTTTACAAACCCTATATCGTCAAAAAGCTTTCGAAAAATGCCATGCAATAATGCGATAAAATATACAGTGTTACATTTTGAAAAGTCGAATTATTGCCATTTGTAATTTGTCATTTTCAGAAAAACGTAGTAGGCAATGGAACATTGACTCTAAGTTGGCCTGACATAATTTGTATTGAAGAAAGGAAGGAATATCGAGGGGACAAAATGAAAGAAATTTAATGGACATAGCCCTCAAAGGGAAGTGTTAACCGTAGACACGTGTTTTGGGCTCTCGGCCCTCATCAGTACGGTGAAGAAGTGCAAGGATGAACAACACTTGGTAGAAAACGACAAATCAATGGAGTCAACAAACAGAAGCCAGCCGCACATTTGTGCTTTCGGATGTCACGCAGGTAGCTATAGCTGCCTCCGTGGTGACGATGGTTGTTGCCCTGGAATGCAGGCTCTGCTAACCAAAACCACAAATGTGCGGCTGGCTTCTGTTTGTTGACTCCATTGATTTGTCGTTTTCTACCAAGTGTTGTTCATCCTTGCACTTCTTCACCGTACTGATGATGGCCAAGATTCCGAAACACGTGTCTACGGTTAACACTCCTCTTTGAGGGCATTGTCCATTAAATTTCTTCCATAGTTTGTATTATTATGCAATCGAAAATCATCACTGGCTAAGAACTGTTGCTTAATGCGATGGTTGCTTAATGTTTGGGAAATCATTATTGGAAATCACATTATTGGGCCCTACTTCGTCGACAATGTGCCGAATGGTGAAAGATATATACATTTTCTTCGCGAACTTCTCAGAATGTTAGAATAAGTGGATTTGAATATCAGAAGTACCATGTGGTTGCAATACGATGGTGCTTTGCATAAACATAGGATAGTGCGAGAATGTTCAGATCAATCCAATCCTAATCATTGGATAGGCAGAAGAGGTATCATTTCAAGGCCCGCGTTATCCCAATACCTTACTCCTTTAGAATTCTTTCTTTGAGAAAGGGTTTTCAGAGATCATCCAACAACTGCAGATGCTGGAGTTCGTGGCTCAATCACTAGGAGACTAGCAGCTTATGTGGAACATGGTGGTGACCTATTTGAGCATTATTAAGTAGTCTTTCCTGTTAATCATCTTTTCCTATTCCTGTTAATTTTACTAGGATGGTTTCCTTTGTAATGTACTCTTGTTTCTATTATTGCATTTTGTTGAAATATATTCTTTTCAGACTTGTATGGATGAGTCAAGTTTCACGGAAGCGACCTACTCGATTTCTTTTTTTTACAAGCTTTTATTTAGTTTCACCTGTTCCGAGGTTTTAACAAGCTTTTATTTAGTTTCACCTGTCCCGATGTTGGTCATCAAATCTTGCAAGTTAAATTTGACCCACTTCTAGTTGTTCGATTAACGTGGAATTTGACTGGTGTTCATAGTTTCCGTGCCAATGCATTATGCATTTGTTAGAGAAAAAAAATGGCGCTCCAAGATGGCGGACGAGATTTGTGATTATGGTCCGATTCTATTCAAAATTGGTATGTGGGGTTTGGGGTTTTGGGCTCGGGTAATGCCAGATTCGAATCGAAAATAAGTTGATTATTTCAGAATTCATCAGAATTGTAGTGTGTTAGGTTTCAGAATGAATTTAGTCGAGATAATTGATATTTTCAGTTCAAAATTAAGATGGCCCAGAATTACGGAAAAAGATGCTCTTTTTGAAAACGACGAACTCAGAATTAGGCGACTTAAACACAAAAATGCACAAAATAAAATAATAAATAAAAGAAACCTTCTTAAAAACAAGCTTTCATTCAAATACCCTGAAAAGAACAAAACAATTGCTTTGGATATGTGACGTAGGTTATTCCGTGAGTTATAGATCCAAAAGCTTGTCGCATCTGTATTCGAAATGAAAACTTTGCGCGACAAGCTATTGAATCTATAACTCACGGAATAACCTACGTCACACATCCAAAGCAATTATTTTGTACTTTTTAGGGTATTTGAATAAAAGCTTACCAAGTTACGGGCCCTCAAAGTTACAAAATGAAAAATGTTTTAGTTTGATAACTCTCAAAGTGAATATTCAAAATCATCTACATTTCGGTGATTGACTAAACAAATGAATTCCTTCGATGAGCTTCCATGCAGGAGTCAGTTGTTTTGCTACAAAGTCAGGAACGGACTACCCCCGATGGTCCACACCCCAAAACTTTGAAATGACTGGGATTTGTCAATATGTTTTGACAAAACAAGGTTACCTGGACAATTTCCTGAATAAAAGTGCTCGTGTGGAAAATCGATCGGAGCAACGATTTTTGAATAAAATGCATTTTTGTTCGACGACATCCAACCTGAGATGTCTACCATTATTCGAAAAGATCAATTGGTAATGAAAATAGAAATGATAGGTAAAATGTTCATAAAAAATGTTTATCATGCAAACACGTTTACCTTACAAAACTCATGGTGTAAATAATCAATCGCAAGCCTCAAGAGCAAACAGAAATGCAAGATCCGCTACAAAAACTGCTCGATATGACCCCCGTCTCTCTCAATACATTTTCTTAGTCAGCGCAAACACCCTCTCTGCACTTGAAATAGCATGCCAAGGTCGCTTCGTATTGGTTCACAATGTAATGTAATTCTGTTCAACAAGGCATCTCTGGTGTGAAAAGGTGTAGCGTAAACGAGGCTTTCTAGATGCCCCTACAGAAATAAATCCAATGGATTTAAATCCGGAGACCGCGGTGGCCATGAATATGGCCCACCTCTACCAATCCAGCTATTGGGGAAAATCTGGTTCAGATAGTCCCGCACAATCAAACTAAAATGAGGAGGAGCGCCATCATGCATAAACCACATATCTCTTCGGGTTTGCAATGGAACATGTTCCAAAAGTCCATTCAAATCGTTCTGAATGAAATAACGTTCTCCATCAATCGGTCATATAGAACGGATGGTCCTATAAGATGGTTTCCTATGATACCAGCCCAAACATTCACGTTGAATTTCCGTTGGTGTTTGGTTTGCAATATCCCATGGGAATTTTCTTCGGCCCATATGTGGAGATTATGAGAGTTGATTATTCCATCTCTACTGAAACCTGCTTCATCAGTGAATAAAACTCGAGTAATAAAAGTCATATCCTCTCTTTGCTTATCCAGGAACCAATTGGCATATTCCAGTGCTGGAAAATTTTCAGGTGTCATGGCATGTACCTTCTGGATGTGATATGGGTTTGGATTTCTTTCTGTGGGGGCATCTTGAAAGCCTCGTTTACGCTACACCAATTCACACCAGAGATTCCTTGTTGAATAGAATTACATTACATTGTGAAGCCATGCGAAACGACCCTGGCATGCTATTTCAAGTGCAGAGAGGGTGTTTGCGCTGACTGAAAAAATGTATTGAGAGAGACGGGGTTCATATCGAGCAGTTTTTGTAGCGGATTTTGCATTTCTGTTTGCTCTTGAGGCTTGCGATTGATTATTAACACCATGAGTTCTGTAAGGTGAACGTGTTTGCATGATTTGCTATGAACATTGTACTTATCATTTCTATTTTCATTACAAATTAATCTTTTCGAATAATGGTAGACATCTCGGGTTGGATGTCGTCGAACAAAAATGCATTATTATCAAAAATCGTTGCTCTGATCGATTTTCCACACGAGTACTTTTATTCAGGAAATTGTCCAGGTAATCTTCTTTTGTTGACAAATCCCAGTCATTTCAAAGTTTTGGGGTGTGAACCATCGGGGGTAGTCCGTTCCTGACTTTGTAGCAAAACCACTGACTCCTGGATGAAAGCTCATCGAAGGAATTCATTTGTTCAGTCAATCATCAAAATTCAGATGATTTTGAATATTCACTTTGAAAGTTATCAAAGGAAAACATTTTTCATTTTGTAATTTTGAGGGCCCGTAACTTGGTAACGAAGACTTTTAGGAACAAAAGTTATATGAAGTACTGGTGATATTTTGACCCGCTCTATACATTTCCGGAAGGAAAAGAGGAAGTCCAGGACATATATCACTGAAGCCGGTAAATTCGGCGACGTCGGCGGTAGGTAAAATCTGTTCTTGATGACTATTGATAACATACGTACATTTTACATTTCATATTTCATTTCCATGTTTCAACAACTAACATTAAATTCTGGAAAAAAGCAGTATCACGAAATGTGAACCCTGTGTCTTTAATAACTAAGTTCGTAGAGCACGAGACCACCAATCTAGAGGTCGCTGGTTCGATTCCTGCTCGAAGTTTTTTTTTATAAGGAATTTAAAAATTTGTCTGCAATGCCACAATTTTATTCTTACTTCTCTATATATTCATAGACATTAAAAATTTATATATACATATATATATATATATATGTATATATGTATATATACAACAAACCCATTTATTATTTATCGAAAGAATACATAGTACCTCTTTTATCTTTACAAAAGATGAAGAAAGTAAGGGACCATGTGGTACATCCACTAAACCTATTGAGAAAAATGAGTTTTGGTTTCTGCAGAATGTTTGTGATATCATTTGATATGTTGCTTGTTCTAGTACAAATCAAATTCGAAAAAATGACCAGATGGTTAGAAGAGACACTGACAAAAACCTCCTCGCACTATGTCATTTTACATTTTTAACCGACGAAACCAAAACGGAGGAGATTCTCTAGTCGAAGCGTATATTTTTTTTATCATTTTTTTATGTATGATCACGCATAACTTTTTACTGAGACGTTCGATTTCGATAATTTTTCAGTGGATAGGGTGTACTTCGAAGTTGGTCCCATTTGAATTTGAAAGATGAAATGCACCCGTACGGGTAGCAAAATGAAGGATATTGATCACTCACCATCTGAATTCTGGTCCGATTTTATCAGGCATAACTTTGTACTGGGTTCTTCGATTTGGATGATTCTTTTTTTAATAGATAGGGTATACCTCATATTTGGATTTCTAATGAAATCATCTACCCTTGCGGGTAGAAGAATAGGATATAATTGATTTTTCACTTTTGAACTTTGGCACACACATATGTAGTTGACAATGACAGATCGCTACTGTCATTATTTTTGTTCCACATCCGTCACAATCATTATATTCTATGAGAGGATGGAATGATATATAAAGTTATTAAATAAACTAACCAGAACAACAAAAATAATTTATATTACAACAAATAGTAAAAGTAGATAATCATATTATTTAACTGGTAATAATTGAAGTAAGGTGGGTGAGTAAGTATTTTGGAAGTAATCAAAAAACAAGTAGGTAGTAATTAGTAGATTTCAGCCACAAAAAATTGAAAAATAAAAACTTTCTAACAAAAAATTAAACCGACGAAATACGGAACTGAAAAGTAAAAAATAAAATAAACCTTCTTAGTCTCAATAACTAAGCTCCTAAACTAATGTAAGTAACTAATTTTGAGTGGCGCCAAACGAACAATCAACGAAAATCATTAAATTACTTCAAAAAAATTATGAGAATGTCACCGCGCAACTCGATGCCATCATTTTATGCCTCACCTAATTTATTTGCTTGTTTGTTTGGCACCGACTCAAAATTAGTTACTTATATTAGTTTTTGAGCTTAGTTATTGAGACTAAGAACGTTTAATTCATTTTTTACTTTTCAGTTCCGTATTTCTTCGGTTTGATTTTTTGTTGAAAAGTTTTTATTCCCTAACATTCGTTTGAGTTTATATTCTATATACAGATATTATTTTCAACGGATGAAGGTGAAATTTATCCATTCGTCCTCATTGAAAATTTCAAAACTATGGTGTACCAATCACTTGTCAGCGTAAACTGAATCAATTAAGAATGTCTGCTTGTCGATACAGATTGTTCCCAAAAGCGCACGTTATGCAATCATAATTTGAAACCTTAACATTATGAAATATAATGCACGCCAGATCAATGATCTTGAAACGTCCGATTGATCTGATTGATTCAGAAAGTATGTGGAGTGGAAGCAAATTCATGCATTCCATATTATGAATTCATATTGTGAGCGTAAAGGACAAATCCCACTCCCATATCACCAAAACTTTCGAAGCAAAAATTTTTGAAAAAAAAAGTTATCAAAAATTCACATCTACAAAAACAGAACCTTTGATTCTTAAGTCAAACTCACACTTGATGGGTTCAATTCTTCAAAGAATCTGAGACGCAAACTTTGTGTTCAATAACCAACATGATATGATTGAAAAAGTTGGGCATTTTTCGCAAGCCCTGAGTTCTATGTACTGAGGGTCCTATTCACACGCTGCTTGAACATCCCTGATCTTGAAGATCAAACTGTCTCTCTATTGGCAGAGAGTGCAACTGCTCCTCAAACTACAATAATAAGAAGAGGGGGCCGTCTTTTTCTTTCTGACATCTTGAAAACTTTGAATCATTCTCAACTGTCAGCCTACAGCCACATTTTTCTGTTGGTGAAACAAAATCCGAATGTCATATTTTGTAGAACAATTCTGATTTTATCATGAACAATTATCCATTCAAAATGGATCCACTGATGATAAAGTAAAACATAATTTTCAATTTCTCTCCTTTCATTCATCGTCTATCTGGATCGACGAAAAAAGTTATAAATTTGTGAAAAAAATTCCAATTTTATGGCTAGGTTGCCAAAACAATTGTTCTTCGAATGTTTTTTCTCCGATGTATGTTCAAGAAGTGGAACGACTCTGCAGTCGTTTGATTAGCCACTCTCACGGGCTATATATTTCAAATAACGAAGTGATAATAATAATAATAATATATTTGCAATATAATTTAGTGATTACATAGTTCGACCTTCAAGTTTCTTATATTCTCTGGGAGTGGGTTCTTGGGATAACCAATTCTGCTGCTACGATGGCTCGTGTGTTCTGTTTATGATTTAGAGTGTCAAACAGTAGAGGATTATCGAATATATACCCTAAGATGTTTTTAATATATATTTGTCTCATGTCCATGAAGAGGGGTACGATCTTTTCTTGAATGACATTATTTGCAGAATAGTTTTTTTGGATTATTTCTAATGACCTCAAAAAAGTTTTTCTCACTCCTTCCTATCCTATTATTCCATAATTCAAAAGAAAGTCAACAAGAGCATAATAGATGGTGGTGAGTTTATTCACAGTAAGTATTTGACGACACATGTAAAATTTGTAGATAATTGATCTGATTTTCTTCTTTAGATTTTTAATTTGTATATTCAATTTCAAGGAAGAATACGTTAGTGCCAAAAGTCAGTACGTGCGTTTTATTCAGGTTCACTGAAAGTAAATTGTTCTCAAACCACTTTGCAATTTTTTTCAGGTGTTTTTCTGCTATTTCCCTAGCTTTAATCCATGAATCGGCTGTATATATAATCACGGTGTCATGTACAGGTCCAGGTGCGGGTAGGTTCAGTAGGCTGTTTGAGTACACTATGAACAATACAGGTCCCAATACTGTACCCTGTAGGACACCACACGAAACAATTTTATATAAACTCAACGTTTAGTTTATTGGAATAAATAATTATTTTATGACTTCCGTGAGAAGTTTTATGGACATTTCTCGGATAACGGAATCATTATTGAGTAACAAACATAAATACAAAAGTAGAATGTTCTCTTTATTAATCAGTATAAATATGTATCTGATCTCATAATTATTTGGTTCAATGTTATGGAGAAAACACAATACAAACAAATACTATTGAAATGTTGGAAACTTAATGGAATATTGGTTTTTGCCCTGGAAAATCTAAGAGAAAAATGTGTTCGCGACAATAAAGATGGAACGTTCAAGTTGAATTTTTTTAGTGAATCAGATTGTTCAACGATTTATATAGAAATATTTATTCACTGCTATAAAGTTATGAGATCCGCAAGGCTACACAACTCAGTATAACTAATACTCTGCTTTGGATAAATACCATCAATTTTGAAAATGTGGAATTTTGAAAATTTTCTCTAAACTCTCTCAATAATGCTTTCATGTGAAGCATGGAGGGGATACCTCACAAGTTTTGAGCGAACGTAAGCAAAATATAGTAATATCATAGGCTTATAGTTTTTTCTATGTATTCATCAGATTTGAGAGCCTCTGAAACTTTTTGCGGATGAAACTCAGAGATGGAATTGAAGCGTTATAAGTCATTTATTAGTTTCATTGATTTAAGGAATGTGATAATAACAAATGAGTACGATATTCTAGCAGTATCTGGAACACATCTGAAACCAAACAGCGACGTAATGATGTTTCTGATACCTGGTTACACATCCATCCACTCAATTAGAGATACCAGAGCAGGAGAAGTTTGATTATTTTTCAGAAAGCCATCGTTTTGAGATTTTGGTAAGTGAAGTTACAAACGATAAGGAACAGTTATGTATAGAAATAAAGCACGGTACAATATTTTATATTATTGGTATCATTTATAGACCACCAAACTCTCAAATTCTTTAGCAAATTTGAAGAAAGCCTTACCATAGTAGCACCTCGATGTGATAATATTATATGTATGGGTGATTCCGATATTGATGATCTTGAAATTACAGATAGAAATAATATTTTTTTCAGCGAGATTTTTGAAACATACGGATACAAACAAATCATGAATTTGTTAAAATCTTCAGAGCGAACAATATATTCGCCAAACGTTAGCGAAGACGTAGATTACTTTTATTCGTCAAATACCCTGCAAGCCTAAGTGGTTTTTAGAAAGGGTGGTTCGAAGACAAAATCATATTTGCACCGTTTTTCGCCAAATTGCTTGTAAGACCGAAAATCATGGAAAAAATATTTGGAAAATCTTGTCACAAATGGGTGGTTTTTAGAAGGGGCGATTCGAAAAAAAAAATTAGATTTTACCCTTTTTTTCGCGCGCGGAATTGCTTCTGAGGTCGACGAGAATCTTGGGGAAAATATAAAATAACGTGTAAAAAAGGGTGGTATTTAGAAGGGACGATTAAACAATATAATCAGATTAAAACTTTATTTTTGTTGAATTGTTTCCAAAGCTCACGAGAACCATAGGGAAATTTGTCGCAAAAGGGCTGGTTTCAGAAGGGGTAACTTTGGTATTAGATCACATATTTTAAATGATGACTTTTTGAATGTTTAATTAAATTAGCAAAATCTGTACCAAAAATCTTCTTAAAATGTTGTATATAATAAAGACAGTCACATTCCAGCAAAAAAGTCGATTTTTTCACTAAATAATGAGGTGTTAATTCATTGTGGGTCAAAATATATTTGATGCGTTTCTGATACACTCTTGCAGAGACCCACAATTAATTAAATATTTCAAAAAAGTGCAAGTATGAGCAAGCAAATTTTGTTTATTTTTCAATAGAGACTTCAAGCTATCCATTAGATATTTCTTCAGAGCGGGGAGGTGTGGCGCATTTTTTGTAAGTCCAACGAGAGTTGAGAATGTACGCACGTTCATTCTAATAACAGCACAGAAAATACCTATTAATAACTGAGTTAATATTCGACCGATTTACTTTATCAAACATGAAATAAAAACTATATACCTTGATTGACTTTTCATCCGAGTTTCACAGGAATTAATCACAAGATGTTCTTTCTGGAACTAATCGAACTCGGAAGAAAAAGTACACGTATGACGCCAAGAAACCTACTCGATATATTGGTCGTCTTTGAGGGGCTGAGGAGCTCAAATTTTTCGCAATAGTTACTTGCAATTCGGAGAAAAGGTTATCTGGTCTTTTGTTCACCCTCTCACAAAGTTGGGAGCGTTCACGAAAACTTTACCAAACTTCGAATTAGTTCTGCTTTTTCATTATGTTGGACCACTGTGCATTGGTATGGTTGCTTTTTCCGAAAAAAGGCCATAGAAAACGTATGCACCACTTTTGCCCAGGCAGTCAATGATTGTCCTTATGTTTGCTGTGAGTACTAACATTTTAAAAATATTTCATTTTGTTACTCGATTGGTCAGGTTTTCTGAAGCCCGCTCTCAACCGATAACATCAACTTCACTATTTTCATCCAATGCATCTAAAATATTATGTGGTTTAATAACTAGATTCGTTACTGTCGAATGGTTCTCAATGAATCCATGTTGATGTGGAGAAAGTTGACGATGTACTGAAAACTGTGTACGATTGTATAGAACTATTTCGAAAACTTTTGACGACATGCAAAAAATAGATAAGATACGATAGTTCTCCACGTCTTTTCATCACTTTTGAATACAGGGCTCACCTCAGCAACTTTCCAGATATTCTCAAATCCCTTTGACATTGAACAGAAAATGAAAAACTTCGTTAGTGCTCCTATACAATCTCTAACTAAGAAAGATATAATATTATTTGGATCGGATACAATTTTATCTTTCAATTTTCCGGTAGCAAACATAATTTCGCTTTCTTGTATGGGATATAAGGTAATATGGAAATTATTGCTAGAGTTGCCATCATCACTGTCATTGTTGATTCAATCTGAAACTAAATAGTCACTCCTGAAGAATTCACTCAAGGTATCAACTATATCTTAGAGATTGTTAAATTTGTGATTTTCATAGCTAACTGATGATATTTCTTGTTGTATTGTTTTTTAAATGATTATATAACTGGAATCTTTTGGTATCAGGAAATAAGAAAATTTCAATATCTTCAATATAGTTGTCATATGCATCTTTATTTGACTTTCAATTGAACTATGTATATGTTGGAATTGAATTTTATCAGCAGTGAAACCAAACCGTTTGAATTTATTCCCATATTTTGCTTTTTTCTTTCATTTCTCAATAATACTCGAATTGAACCTAGGTATATAAGTATGGTTTTCATACGAAGGAGACCGATCGTGACGATCGTACACAATTGAGCAACACCGGTGGAGATCTGGCAACAACGCATCCAACAACGAGTCTACATGCAACAAGGCACGGACGAGGGAAACCGATCGGGACGATCGTGCGCAATCGACTAACCACCATCACAATTCGAGGAGCACAATACGAAAGCATCGGTCGAGTTCGAAACAATCGAATGAATTAGGCATCACCTGAAGATGGCAAATGAGAATTCGCGAAACCAGGAGGAGCACCATCAATTGAACAATTCAGTTCAGAATTATTCGGTTCAAAAGGATCTGAATCACTGATTAACCTCAACTCCATTTTGTAGCTGTAAAAAATATAGTGATACAAATGTAAACGGAACATGGGGATGTATTTTCAAGCATAACGTTCACCAACGTCTCTGCTTTCCAACAATACGTTCTTTCTACATATTATCAATCAACAACACGAAATCTCCGAAAATGAACAGAAATAGACTTACTAGCCAACGACACCAACGAGCACACGACAATGATGTTATTATAGTATTTCCAATCCCAATTGGACCGAAATTAAACATTTCGAGAAGGAATTCTCTTCCACACGACAGAACTTTTTTATGATTGTACCAGGGACGCTTTGAAAGTGAAAAAACTGGTAGTTTATAAATTTTCCATTTGCCGCGCAGTCTATATGAACACTCCTCGTAGTGCTCTTATTTTTATTGCCGTTCCAATTGGGATTAGAATAACTATACCAATTTGTGTGCCAACAACCGCCATATTGGGTCACGAGGTTTGGATTGCCTAATTCTGGTAAAAATTTCAAATTAATAACCTAACTTTTTGTCATGAGTCGTAATCCAGAAGTTGCGCATGGCGCAGTAGTTTTCAAGCGCCCACATTATTTCCGTGACACTTTCTTAACATGGCATCTTATAGATTGTTATCCATATGGGTAGTTAATAAATATATGCATACCACCGGTCGCTGCAAGAGATACATGCAGCCTTCGTTAATATAGAAAATATATAAATGTTTTCGGACAACCCGTCGACAAAGGCACATAATTCTAGTATAAAATTTAGACTGGTGATTCGAAAAAGCAATTAAAAACCACCAATTTATTCCTCACACAAAGATGAATGATACTATAAATGTAGCCACGTATAAAAACCATACTTATATACCTAGGTTTAATTCGAATATTATTGAGAAATAATAGAAAAAAGCAAAATATGGGAATAAATTCAAACGGTTTGGTTTCACTGCTGATGAAATTCAATTCCAACATATACATAGTTCAGTTGAGAGTTAAATGAAGATGCATATGACAACTATATTAAAGATATTAAAATTTTCTTATTTCATGATACCAAAAGATTTTAGTCATATAATCATTTTGAAAACAATACAACAGGAAATATGCATCAGTTAGCTACGAAAATCACACAAATTTCTAAAATATAGTCGATACCTTGAGTGAATTCATCAGGAGTGACTATTTAGTCTCAGATTGAATCAACAATGACAGTGATGATGGCAACTCTAGCAATAATTTCTATATTACCTTCTATCCCATACAAAAAAGCGAAATCATGTTTGTTACCGGAAAATTGAAAGATAACATTGCATCCGATTCAAATAATATTTCATGTTTTTTAGTTAGAGATTGTATAGCCACCCTAGAAGGATTCACTCAAGGTATCCACTATATCTTAGAGATTGTCAAATTTGTGATTTTCATAGCTAAGTGATGCATATTTCCTGTTGTATTGTTTTTAAAATGATTATATGACTAAAATCTTTTGGTATCATGAAATAAGAAAATTTTAATATTTTTAATATAGTTGTCTTTATTTGACTCTCAATTGAACTATATGTATGTTGGAATTGAATTTTATCAGCAGTGAAACCAAACCGTTTGAATTTATTGCCATATCTTGCTGAAGATGGTAAATGTGAATTCGCCGAAACGTCGTGAAAGCCGACCTTTTGAGGATCAAGAACGCGGACGGAAACCCGAGAAACTATCCTCTACATATATATATATATATGTATATATATATATATATATATATATATATATATATATATATATATATATATATATATATATATATATATATATATATATATAATACTATTTTTATTTAATTTTTGAATTATGTAATTTCATGACAACTTCATCTCTCATTATGCATTTTCAGTTGTTTTTGTCATTAAGTAAATAGTTGTTTATTCGTTGTTTTACTTATTCAATTACTTTTCATTAGTAGTATATAGTATACACGTAAAGTATGGAACAAATTCATTTTCAGCTAAACAGGTCATTTTAAGAAATAATCCTGAAACACGTCGATTTTTGATGTTAATTTACCGTATTTTAAAATAATAATCTAATATACAGGGTGAATTACGTTCGGGTAATGACGTCACCGTCATTTTTTTTAAATGGAACACCCCCATTTTGTCTCAATTTTCGGATTACTCTAGCTGAGCTGATTCCAAAAATGTATCACATGTTGATTCAATTGGTACAGGGTGGACAAAAAATACAATAGTTTTGTGTGTGCTCATAAAGTAAGCGTAACATTCTTTATTAGGTAAATTAACAATATTATCAAAATACTTATTGTCTAGCGGCAATTGGTTTTAAATGTAACACCCGTAGTTTGCTACATGTTTTAGAGTAATAAAATGAGCTGTTTCAAACATGTTTGGTACTTGTGGTCTAGCAGACAGAATATGACAAAAATATTTCTTATCTATTTATAAAAACATAGTCGTCTACTTTTTTGGGAAATGTCATTATTTGTTTAGTAATTTATTGATGTTCAGTGACAGTTTAGTACTACAATATTTTTTGGTATTCGTGAATATTCGAATGATTGCTTAGATTTAATTGGAAGTAGAAATGGAGTTAAGTGTAAAACAAAGAATTGAAATACTTATGATGATTGGGTATGGAGACAGATCGCGAACTCAGATGGAAGTGTGCAATTTGTTTAATGATAAATATCCAGAAAGACCTATAACGCGTTCAACAGTCAGTAAGATTGAAACGAAATTTCGAGAAATTGGTAATGTTGAAAATGTACGCAAATCAGGTCGTCCCCCTGCAAATGCTGATACAGCATTAGATGTTTAACTGAGTTTTGAAGAAGATGCGCACACTTCTGTTCGTAAAGTTAGTCGCTATATCGGTGTTAGCAAAACAACGGTACACAAACTATTGAAGCTTGAAAAATGGCATCCTTATAAAATCAAACTTGTGCAAGAATTAAACGAAGATGATCCCGATAGAAGACTCCAATTTTGCGAAGAAATGATGGATAAATGTCACCGAGACCCTCTCTTGATACAAAACATTATTTTTTCTGATGAGTCCACTTTCATGATAAGTGGTGAGGTTAACCGTCAGAATTGTAGATACTGGGCAAAAGAAAACCCCCACTGGATGCGTGAGCATCATATACAATACCGTCAAAAGGTAAATGTATGGGCTGGAATTGTACGAAATCGAATCATCGGACCCTACTTTTTCGAAGGTAATTTAAACGGGGCAACGTACCTTGAGTTTTTAAGGGGGTATCTCGTACCAACTTTACGTAATTTGTTTCCCAGCAGACGTAATCCTGGAGGTTTTGATGAAAGTTT
Source organism: Gonioctena quinquepunctata (assembly GCA_018342105.1). Lineage (NCBI taxonomy): Eukaryota > Metazoa > Arthropoda > Insecta > Coleoptera > Chrysomelidae > Gonioctena > Gonioctena quinquepunctata. Next base: position 312,026 of record JAFIRS010001003.1, read on the forward strand.
ATGGTTTCAACAGGATGGTGCACCTCCACATTATGCTGTAGATGTTAGAAGGTACCTAGATGAAATTTTTCCGAACAGGTGGATTGGTAGACGTGGACCCACTGAATGGCCAGCAAGGTCACCAGATTTAAATCCTTTGGATTATTTTCTGTGGGGCCATCTGAAGAATGTTATTTATGAAACGAAACCAGCAAATATTGCAGATGTACAAGAGAAAATTCGAACAGAAATAAACAATATTACGCAAGAAACCATACACAAGGTTCAACAAGAATTTGTACACCGTTTGGGTTACTGTCAAATACAGCAAGGGCTGCAGTTCGAACATTCATGAAGTCATGTATTCCAGCATATTCTGTCCGCTAGACAATAAGTATTTTTGATAATATTGTTAATTTACCTAATAAAGAATGTTACGCGTTACTTTATGAGCACACACAAAACTATTGTATTTTTGTCCACCCTGTACCAATTGGAATCAACATGTGATACATTTTTGGAATCAGCTCAGCTAGAGTAATCCGAAAATTGAGACAAAATGGGGGTGTTCCATTTAAAAAAAATGACGGTGACGTCATTACTCGAACGTAATTCACCCTGTATATTAGATTATTATTTTAAAATACGGTAAATTAACATCAAAAATCGACGTGTTTCAGGATTATTTCTTAAAATGACCTGTTTAGCTAAAAATGAATTTGTTCCATACTTTACGGACACAGTGTATATTAGTAGTAGCATATGACTTTGAGGAATAGAAAGTATCGTGCCAAGTATTTCCAACAGGCACTGATGTTTTTTTCTAATAGAAACATGTTTAAAGTTCAACTTGGTTGTAGTAATGAACCAAAAAAAGTTTTGTGCATTGGAATAATATTCAAAGAGGCCCTGAAATATATTATTTTTTACTCTGTAAATACCGAATTGCATACAAAACTAGTAAACAAATTCTGCCCAGCTACTTAATTATATTTCTTATGATTTCTCTGAGTGGTGATATTCTAATAATAATCATTAAAAAAACATAAGAAAATATTTTATACAAATGCACTAAGGAGCAAAAAATAATTTCTATAATTGCTTGACCTAGATTAATCTGTGAGTAACAGATTCAAAATCTTGCCACGCAAGAATACCTATTTTATATTCGTGGCAAGCTTTTGAATCGGTTAAAACATAGAATAACCTAGGTCAAACAATCAAAGGAATATGTTTGTCTTTTTTTGTATAAAAGCTTGTCTTATTTTTCTCAATCATTTTTATTCGATTCTCTTTAGTCTTGAATCCATGAATTTCGACTAAGGAATCATGATGTCCGACTCTAAAAACCCCCGCACATCAATTCTGAATGGAATCGGACTATAATCACAAAATTAGTCATCATCTTGGAGCCACCATTTCGAATTCGTGAATTCTGGCAAAAAAATTATAATCTTCGACCCCTAAAACCTCCACATACCAATATCTATTGGAATAGAGCTATAACCACAAACCATTTTGAATTTATGAATACCGACAAAGAATATCAGCCATATTGGAGCCGCCATTTCGTTTTTTCTGTGGCAAAAATTCCATAATGCATTGTCACCGGAATTATGAACCAAATTTCAAGTTAGTCGAACAACTAGAAGTGGGTCAAAATTCACTTGCAAGATTTGAAGTAAACTACATTTGTGAAATTAAATAAAAGCTTGTGAAAACATTTTATTCTGTTACTCGACCGGCCAGGTTTCCTGCTCTCAGACATGAGAAATGATTTATTTTGGGGCGAATATTCGTCCCAAAACAAATCATTTCTCATGTCAGCAGACACAAATGTATGCACATTTTTTGTGGTCATAGATTAGAAATTTTTGTTAGAATTTATGACTTGCCGAACACTATGTTGGCACTTGATATATTGACATACGGATATGTTCTTTGATCAAATATTAAAAAATATGGTCAATTATTTCAAGGGCAAAGTTGAAAAACGTTTCTATCATTGACAAATCAACATTTCTCATAGAGAATTGGAAAACTTCTTGCTCATATCCCTATCAAACTTCACACTCCACCAGGAGAATGATACTCATTTATGAAGATGAAAATGAAAGATAATCTGACAAAGATACAGGCCACCTATCACATATTTAATAAAAAAAATTCAACAGATTTTTTTCAGTGAAGGGCCAACCTTCTCTTCCATGAATCTGGACAAACTGGAGTATGAGGTTACTTCTCTATCGATTCTACCAAATGGTCGAAGCTAACAAATATTCCATACGTACAAAGTTCTTTACATCAATGGAATATTTCTTCACATATTACAAATATATAATCTCTTCAATGTCGACGATCATGGCGTGATGCTATATCCATATTACTTTTCAGTGACTATTTAAATTTTATTCAAATTGCCCCTTTAATGAGCGCAATTATTTATTCTAATCATGAAAAAGCACGTGTGTTTCACATGATATCTATTTCTTGTTGATATTAAATTAAACTGACGTTATTACTGATATCATATTCTATTTTCAACACAAGAATGTACTGCGCGCTGATAGTTAACATGAATAAAGTAATAAAAACGCCGAATATATTTTGGTACAAAAAGTTGTTTAAAATCGGCCACTTTAGAAAGTATCGGAGGATATTGAAATATGAACAGGTAACATATTCGCTCCATTTGATTTAGTTGAGAACTGAATATGATTGATCACAAGAATTTATAAAATTCGCATTTGAAGGATAATATTTTTGAGGTGGTATCAATGTAATCCAATGAAAAGAAACAAAAGTACTACTAGGCACATATTTAAGGAGGTTTTTCGGAAACGATATAATTTGCTGAAATTTCAGTATGGTACACCTAAGGTATATCAGATTAATTCTACGATATCAATTGCATTAGTTGATACAGGGTGTCATCGAAACTTTCTATTCCATGTCATTTAATTCGATTATCAAGATCATAATGCAAAATTGACATTAATGAAGGAAAGCCTTCATGCCATCATATTGGAAATTCCAATTCAGGAGTAGTTTGTACTTGTGATTTTTCTAATAACTCTGCTGACCGGGGATTTCCAGCTGAGATATTCCATTGAAACGCTGAAATTTAGATTGCACAAAACATATTTTTGTGTCTCCATAAAAAAATTGAAGTCAGTCTCCTTTATACCTGCGATTTTTTCAGATATTTTGTTGGCCGAAGGTATCCGGTGAATATATTTCATTTAATCAGTAGAAAATCATTGTTTATAACATGTTATTTGTGCCACCATAAAAATTCAAATCATGGGGGCAGTTTATAGTTTTATATAATTATTCGGGCCACTGTAGGAGAAATTCACATCAGCTACCTTGTAAGGGTAGTACACTTGCGATTTTTCGAAAAACTGCTGACCCAGGAAGCAAATATTAGAAAATATAACTCATTATAAACAATTCAGTTTCATGATTAGTATACTTAAAAAATAAAAATAGAATTCCAATATATACATCCAATTAAATAATTTTGGCACAATCTGCATAGAAATCCAAATATATATTAGAATTGACCGCTACAATTTCAATCTTATCAATATTCTCGACGACTATAATCACATTTATGAGGGGATTAATGCGAATTTTTTCTATGGTGTCACAAATAATATCATATTCATATTCCAGCGTGCCATTGAAATATCTTCACAGGATACCTCCGGTCAGCAAAGTTCTTCGAAAAATCTCAAGTATAAACTACCCCCATGAGGGGACTGATTTGAATATTTTTTCATGGTGGCACAAATAATATGTTTTATGTAATCATTTTCTACCGTTTCAATGAAATATATTCACCGGAAACCCTCGGTCAAAAAATTTTCTCGAAAAGTCGCAAGTATAAACTACCCTTATGAGGGGACGGATTTGAATTTTTCCATGGTGACAAAAAATATGTTTTGTGCAATCTACATTTCAGCGTTTCAATAGAATATATGAGCTGAAAATCCCCGGCCAGAAGAGTTATTAAAATAATCACAACTACAACTACCGCTAAATGGTGTTGGATTGGAATTTTCAATACGATGGCACAAAGGCATTCCTTCGTAGATGTCAATTTTGCATTATGATCTTGATAATCGCATTACATGTTATTATATCAAAATCGCTTATTACATGACAAGAAATAGAAAGTGTCGATTACATCCTTCATCAACTAATGCAATACCTTCGGCCGGAGATCTTCTGATCTTTGGCTGGGACTGCCCTACTGATGAGGACCAACCGGAGTATATCAGGCGAGACTGATTAAAACTAAACATAAATATATCTTTTAGAGAGACACATTTGCAATTTAATATTCATTTATATGAATTACTGCATGGATGTCGAGCAGATATCATTCAACATTCTGCGTGGTATTAGCCAGGAAAGAAGTTGTTTTCTGCTCTTCATCTACCAACCTTTAGTTCAATTTATATTAAACTATCATGGAGAAGACTTCAAGAATTTGTATTCTTTATTTAATATTCCTCTGTATTTAATATACTTAAATTTCTGCAAATTATATCGATGCCTAGAAACTTTTACCAGAATCTAACAATGACTACAAAACACCTGAAATTTGGATTTTAAAATTAATTTTTACCATGCCACAGACTTGAAATTAAATACAAAAACTTTTTGAATGTTTGTATATTTGGGTGTAAAAGTAAACATGATGGAAATACAGGAAAATATTTGAAAAAAAAATTGTAGCGTGTGAGATTTTCTCTACAAAAATTATTTTCATCAAAATTTTGATATGTATCTATTATATATATATATATATATATATATATATATATATATATATATATATATATGAAAGAGAGTCAGATTCAGTCGGTCAGCAGACCCTGAATTCCAGGGCAACAACCAACGCACCACGGAGGCAGCTATAGCTACCTGCGTGACATCCGAGTCCAGGAATATAAATATGAAAGAGAGTAATATCGAGGGGACTGTTTAAAACAAAATGAAAGGACTTTAATGGACATAGCCCTCAGAGAAAAGTGCTAACCGTAGACACGTGTTTCGGACTCTCGGCCCTCATCAGTACGGTGGAGAAGTGCGAGGATGAACAACACTTGGTAGAAAACGACAAATGAACGGAGTCAACAAACAGAAGCCAGCCGCTCATTTGTGATTTCGGTTGGAGGAAAGTAATGGCAATTGCTTACTGGAACAAACGTTTACTGAGAGAAGACTTCCAGACCAGCGAGCATTTCGAGACCTCAAAACAAGATTTGAGGAAACCGGAAAAGTATTTTACTAAAAGTTTGAACGTGCTTGTCCTGTAACGAATGATGAAAATACTCTTGATATTGCATTGCATATCACCGAGAATCCCCATGTGAGGCCACGTATTTTGAGTAGGGAGTTGGGAATATCTCGAAGTAGTGTTTCTTGGATGGTGATAAAATGCAATTACCATCCATATCATATGAAGTTAATGCAGGAGCTGACTGAAAGAGATTTTCCAAAGTGAATGCGGTTTTGCCAATGGAACGTAGATAAAATCAACCAAGAACCTGATTTTTTTGAGTATGTTCTTTTTTCGGACGAAGCCATGTTTCACAACAATGGCCATATGAATCGGCATAATATGCACTATTATGCAACTTGACATCCTCATTTTGTTAGCTATGTCAATCACCAACAACGTTGGTGACTGAATGTTTGGGGAGGTGTCATTGGACGGCGTGTAATTGGGCACTTTTTTTCAACGGTCAAATTATTATTTAAGATTTCAGCGAAATCAGTTATCAAACATATTATATGATATTCCATTGGCAATAAGGCAGAGAATGTGGCTACAACAAGATAGCGCGCCTGCACATTACCTCACTGATGTGCGGGAATACATTGATAATGAATTCCGTGAAACATGGATAGGTAGAGGAGGGCCAGTTTAGTGGCCTCCAAGGTCACCGGACCGAACAAAAATTGATTTTTTTCAATGGGGATACATTGAATGGGTTGTCTATCAAACTCCGTCTACAACTCCTGAAAATATGAAAGCAAGAATCCGTACTGCTGGCACATTTCCGAAACAGATTGAGAGTGTGTTTTGGTGAAAATGGCAGTCACATTGAACATTTGCTGCATTAAATATTGTTATTTTCTGTTAGATTCGAATAAATATGATTTTTATTCAAAGTTTGATTCCAAATATGACACCCAAGGCAACATTGTCAATATTTTCGGTGGAAAAATATCCATCTTTTGGATGTAGAATATTTCGGAAACGAGTTGTTTTAGGTCCATGACATGGAGCATGAAAAGTGTAGAGTTATCAAAAAGTAGTTGATTTGAATTAAAATATGCAGGGTGTTCCATTTGGAAAAATTAAAATACCGATGTTTGAAAATGGCTAAGTTTGTGTTGTTGTATCGAACATCCTGTACAATTTATTCAAAATTATTGGTATTCTCAATGAACATCATCATATCGACCAACGATTGCCCATTTATCTTTACTAAATATTTCAAAATGTGAAATAAGTAATTTTTCGAAAAGAAGTCTACAAAATAGATTTCTTTTAAATAGCTCGGCAATGCCGCAACGAATTTCAAAATTCAAGAAATTGTTGTGCAGCCAATCAGCCGATCGGAATATATGAAAATATACCGGGTGTTTCATTTCAAATAGAACAACTTTGGTTAGCCACGCATCAATGATGCACCCTGTATGTATGAAAATTATTTTGGAAGGTGGTCTCAGAAGGTCCCTTTGACAAAAAATCTATGAAATCGAAATAGTGATATATTAAGGAGCAATGAACCACGGGAGTCATGTTGACTCACCCTGTATATATATATATATATATATATATATATATATATATAGATGAAATGCCAAAATTATAGATGTGACATTCACTTTGCGGAGTGAAGTGAAGTTCAATGGCAGGAAATTGATAGGTCACCAACAGCTGTCAGCATATGCCAATCCACGACACCAAAGTCAAGCTTCTAGTACCTACTTTCCGAATAACGCAAACAAATAACACTCTGAGAGGTTTGGTTCGAAAACGAAAAAGACCAAAAGCTGTCCTGATGAAACCATGAAACCATGAAACATCTGTAGGCGGATGGTGGCTTTCTTGAACATGAAATCTTTCTTTTATATATATATATATATATATATATATATATATATCATTTCGGAGTTATAGTTATTGGTACTTTCCAACAATGAAAAAATCCTAATTTTTATGTCTATAAAGTATGTATTCCTATGTATTTTGCCTTGTTAACTAGGAAATACTTTTTTCTTCGATATTTGATCCAAGCATGACAAAGAAATTTGGCTAAAATGGACCCAAAATCTACTCATTCTATTGACTCTTAAATGTCGATGGATTTCTCCTCAGTATCGACTGTTATCGAAGAAGTAAGGACGTTTGACACAGTGACATTCATTTATCCTGGCGAAAGTCGGCGCAAGACCCGGTTGATTCTATTGGTTCGTTGTTGTTAGATATTCGAGAATCACCTACCCGGTGTCTGAATACGTCTTATGAAGGATATAATATGGAATTAAACGGGAATAGTACTAATAACTTGCAGATATATTAAAAAACGTTCAATACAAGTTTGACTTCTATCAAAATGTTAAATTGACAAATACTGATTAACATTATTTTTCCTATATACAAAGTGAACACAAATTACAAAAAAACAACACACTATCTTCAACATCCTCCCACCTTGAGTTGATTGAAGATAGTTCAACAACTCAATATACTACATGGAAAGTCTCCGAACAGGCTTGACTACTCTTCCATATCTCGTTGTTATCGGGGGTGTTTCGGTTCTTTCAGAATGTTCTTCATCTCCTTCTTTTTCAACATCAGTTTCCTCCCTCTGAGTAATTTTTTCAGTATCCTTCATTGCAGATATATTTAAAAAATCCAAGTCATTGATGCAATTCATTTCTAAAGGATACACTCGCTGTAAAGGCCTTAGCGTCGATCTTTTTGCAGTTTTCAATTTTACCAGTCGTACTTTATCATCCCGACCAGGTATCAATTCTTCAACGAAAGCTAGAGGCCAATCTAACCGTTTCGCATTGTCATTTCCTATCAGAACAATATCACCAACTTTGATTTCTCTTCCAATATGTTTTTTCGACGATAATTTTAGTTGTCCCAAGTACTCGTTCCTGAATCTTCTACGAAGATCTCCTTTCAATTTCATTCTGTATCTAAAATGCTTCCTGAAATCTGAACTCTCCACAGCATCCAGATCTGGTACTCCCACTCAGGAATTTCTTTCAGAAACATAGCAGCGGTCAATGGTACGAGATCTTTGCTATCCTCAGGCATATATGTCAGGGGTCTAGAGTTCAATATTGATTCACAATCGCAAAGAATAGTGGATAATTCCTCATAAGTGAGACTAGCTTTCCCCAAAACCTTTCGAAGAAGGTCTTTGATTATTCTAATCAGTCTCTCCCACCAACCGCCCCACCAAGCAGCTGTCGGGGGATTGAATTTCCACGATATTCTCTCGGCAGTACTATAGATACTTATCTTTTTCCAATCTAACTTTGAAAAAGCATTTTCGGCACCAACAAAGTTTGTTCCATTATCGCTGTATACAGTCGAAGGTCTACCTCTCCTCGCCACAAATCTTCTGAATGATTGCAAAAAGATATCTGTAGAAAGTGACGACAACAGTTCCAAATGAACAGCTCGATAAATGGCACAAGTAAACAGACATATCCATACTTTATCTCCATTCCGTATATAAAGTGGGCCTGCCAAATCCACACCGATGACTTCAAATATGTGGGCTTGCCGTACTCTGTTTTCAGGCAGTGGCACTGGTGCAACTTCAATATGTTTGGCATTGAATCTGCGGCATATTACACATCTTGAAATTATGGATTTTACTGTTTTTCTTCCTCTGATGATCCAGAATTTTTCTCGTAGAAGACTGAGCAAACTCTGAACACCAACGTGCATATATTTTGAATGTTTTTCATGGATAAGTTTACTCACAACAGGATGCTTGGATGGTAAAATGATTGGACAACGGAAATCCAGTAAGTCATCTCTTTCGGAAACCTTGGATCTAGTTCTAATGATTCCATCACCATCTATGAAAGAACAAAAACTCCTCAACTGAGCATCTTCAAGTCCATCAAAAGCTTCAGATTGTACCATATTTATGACAATTTTTTCTGCCGAATCTACCTCTGACAAGGTTAATTCCCCATCTACAATCCTATGATTCTTATGACAACGGCAATTTGTAATAAATCTTCTGATCCATCCGAATACTCGAATAATTTTTTCATATTTCGAAATTCGTTTGTAATACCAGGAAAAATCGACTTCAGCAGACAAATTCATTGAAATAATACGTTTTCCCTTCTCAGATTCTATTTCTTCCTCATTTTTCACGTAATTTTGATTGGGCCAGTTTTTTGGAGATTCCTTCAGCCATTCAGGCCCCTCCCACCATTTTGACTCGATCAGTTGTTTCGGTGAACAACCTCGGGAAGGAAGGTCTGCTGGATTGAGATTTCCGGGAACGTGATACCATGCATTTTTATTAGACAAACTTCGAATTTCTTCCACTCGATTCCAAACGAAAGGCTTCCACTTTTCATCATCTTTTATCCAGGACAAGACTGTTGTCGAATCAGACCACCAATAAACCAACAGACTAGGATCGATGGTGTCAGTAACCGTTTTGGATAATCTGGCTCCTATGGTAGCTGCTAGCAACTCAAGTCGAGGAATAGTCATTCGTTTAACAGAAGAAACTCTAGATTTGGCTTGTACAAGTTGAACATTAACGCCGTCACACGTTTCAGATCTCAGAAATATGGCTGTAGCGTAGGCTTGTTGACTAGCATCGCAAAAAACATGCAAACTGCAGTGGTTTCTTCCTTCAATTGAATTGAAAACCCATCTAGGGATTTTCAAACCCATGAGAGTTGGAATTTCTTCGATCCATTTCAAAAAACTCCTCTTGATTTCTTCCCGTACCTCAATGTCCCATCCTGTTTTCAACGCCCATATCTTCTGTAATAATATCTTAGGGCAAAGGGAAACTGGACACGAAAATCCAATAGGATCGAAAAGTCTATGAGCTGCGGACAAAATAACCCGTTTCGTAATTATTTCTGTATCAATTTCTCGAAACCATTCTGAATTCAACTGTAAAGTATCTGTAGTTTTGTCCCAGCAGACTCCCAAAACTGAAGAAATGTCGGTGTTTACTGGATAATCACCAAAACTCGAATGCTCCCATGCTCTCAGATCAAACTTTGCATTTGCAAATAACTCCGTGGAAACTTCAATAAATTTATTTCTCTTTTATCATTCTGCGAATTACCGACTTAAATTTAAATATCTCATTTCATCATTCTGAGAATTTTCGAGGCAATATTTCAAATGGTATTCAATTACTGCTCCCAATAGGAACGGACTGCAAGTAACTCCAAAAACTACCCTCGTATGACGATACGATTTCATCACCCCTGTATCATCAAACCATAGGAAACGTAGGAAATCTCTTTCTTTGACATCTAAGCTTACTTGCAAAAATGCTTTTCTTATGTCAGAAATCAGTCCAAATTTTGACAAGCGAAATTTCATTAATAAAGATGGAATCAGCTCGATTAAATTGATTCCTTCTCAAGACACTGGTTCAGAGATGGCTGACTTTTCTCCCGAGCAGAAGCATCGAATACAGGTCGTATTTTGGTCGTTGCGCTGTTTTCTTTCACCACATGACGATGAGGTAAATAATGTCCCTCTTTCAGCAAGTCTGTCTCTGGAACCTCCTCGATGATACCCTCATTCAACCACTCTCTGAAAACCTGGTAATATTGATCACGATAGCAATCTCTATTCAGTTTATTCATCAGGGAGTCAAGCCGCTTTTTGGCCATTCCATAATTGCTCGGTAGAGGGGGATGGTCTTCGATCCAAGACATACAAACTTCATATCTGCCTTCATTGTTTCTAGTAATCGTCTTTAGGAAATGTGCCTTGACAAAATCCTCAGTTTCTTTCTGTGTTCTTTTCCCTGCAGGATTGGATATACCAAGAACATCTAGATTCCACAAATCAGCAATTGATTCGTTTTTAGAAAACATAGACATCACCATTGACGATTTTTTACTTTTATTGTTGTCTTCGAGTTTTCCCATCAATGTCCATCCTAAACGTGTTTCTAGTGCTACTAGACCACATTCCAACTCGTAACGATTCCCAGTGAACAATTTGCCTGCTATATCAGCACCAATCAGAACGTCAATTGTTCCCTCTCGAAAATCAGTAATTTCAATACCAACAGCTTGTAACTTGTCGATCCATGGGCCCTTACGTATACAAGCTACATTGCTGCATATGATAGAGTGATCAAGTGCTTCAAAGTTACAAGCATATTCATTCTTCAAGTTACTTAGTCTTATGCGATAACAGTTATGTTTCACAGCATTCGTTCTTGAACCACCAAATAGGGCATGAATGATTTCTTCTTTTCGCAAACAATCGTAACCCATCTCTTCAGCTACTGCTTTCGTGATATATGACTTCTGTGATCCAGTATCGATAATTACTCGAACTCCTAGATTTATTGGAACCATTTAAATTCGCAGATAATGTTTGCAGAAAAACTTCGGAATAGGAACTATTAGATAAATTGTTCTCCACATTCTCAATGACTTCAGTTGACTTGGATTGTGGTTCATCAGACTTTGGACACATAATGGCAAAATGTTTACCACCACAAATAGTGCATGTTACGTTTACACGGCATTTTTTAGAGATATGTCCATATTTCAGACATTGGTGACAGCATGCTTTTTCGATCAATTTTTTCTTACGATCAAATAAAGTCCACTTTTTGGCCTCGGTACAAAGTTCACTCGAATGGATCCCACTACAGAAATGACACTTTTTATTATATTTATTATTGATTAACCCAGAAGCGGTTGGTAAAATATGTTTTGGAGTATCATTTTTTACTTTGGATTTGCTTTGAATGTCAAAACCCGACATTGCCAAAGTGATCCTTTCTTCGTTTTCAACCTCTTTTCGGAGAAAATTCATTAATTTGTCTGGGCGATCCTTGAGAGTAGATTCAGTATCGTAAAAGCTGCTTCTCTGCCACACTCGTATGAGATCTTCAGGAAGACAAGACTCCACTAGAGGATATAACATTGCCGCACAAGTTTCTGAGTTCACACCGAGAGTCTCTAAAGCACGTAACTGGCATTCCATTTTGTCGTAAAGAAAACTTAGTCTATTTTTGTTTGAAAGATTATTAAGTACTAGCTTCAGCAATTCACGCACATAGAATTCTACCAGAAGATCTTTTCTCCCAAATCTGTTTTTGAAGCTTTCAATTACCTTAGGGTAATTTCCTGCACTGGGAGGGTAGCTATCAACAAGCTGACGAGCTCTCGAATTAGGTATTGTAGCTTGAATCAAATATTGGAACTTATCTTCTGGAGCAATGAGTTCATCACTGTCAACTCTCTCAAATTGGCTCCAAAAAGAAAGCCAGTCTCTTATTTCACCACCAAACTTTAACTATAATGTTTCTTTTAGAGTTACTAGAACACTGAGATAGATTATCTGCGATGAAATCTTTGTTTGAGATATTGTCAGCCATAAGTTTCACCTCATAATACTTTGTAGAATAATCGTCGGCTTTTGAGATCTCCTTTTGCAAAGCATCATCATCGTCCAACAGAAAATCTAAAACCTGTTTGTGTAAATCCATCAAAATCTTGATTTTCTGTTCTAGAAGACTGATTCTACTGAATATTTTAATCTTATCCAAGACTGTTTCGTTGAACAATTTCAAAACATCGTCAAAAGTATGGTCAAATGAACTTCTTTGCACTGCAAGTATCTTCTTCACCTTTTCCATAGTCGGGGTCCTGTCACGGTCGCCAAATGTTAGATATTCGAGAATCACCTACCCGGTGTCTGAATACGTCTTATGAAGGATATAATATGGAATTAAACGGGAATAGTACTAATAACTTGCAGATATATTAAAAAACGTTCAATACAAGTTTGACTTCTATCAAAATGTTAAATTGACAAATACTGATTAACATTATTTTTCCTATATAAAAGTGAACACAAATTACAAAAAAACAACACACTATCTTCAACAGTTGTTGTGACCATAGGCGTGTATGTTTTTGAATTTATTTGTCATTATCAGTTTATCGCACCAGAGCACAAACCAAACTATCATATACGCCGCTGTCTACAGCGGAGTGGGCGTTAACTACATGAAATCGGTGTTGTGCGCATCCAACCTTCCCGCCTGATTGAAAGGCGACTACTGTAAGAATGAATGTTCCTTAGGTTCAACAAGCGATCATTCTATACGCCGCGCCTGTGTGGAAGAGTGTGCTGCAGGTCGTGAAATACAGAAACATGCTCATTTCTTCTCAAAGGAAGATGTTATTGAGGACTATCTCGGCCTTCAGAACGGTATCCTCAGACGCCTTCTGCGTCATCGCGGGCACACCCCCTATCGATCTTGTCGTTAAAGGAAGATGACGCCTAAATGATATGATGGAGGATAATGAACAGTTCAAACGAAGAGAAAGGCACACGTCCATCAGACAATGGCACGAAAGATGGGTAGGCAATACTACAAAGGCCCAGTGGACGGGACTAAAAGACTCATACCCGATTTCGAAATCTGGTATGCCTGCCCCCACAGAAGTACGAATTTCTACACTACCCAGTTCCTGACCGGATGTGCCATTCAGAAAATTCACTATAAAAATCAACAAATCCGCTGATGATTCATGTATATACTGTCAGCAAGTGGATGATGTAAAACACACCATTCGATTCTGTCCCAGATGGCACCGTGAAAGAACAAGCTTTGAAACCGATTCGGGCACCGATCTGGACCCAGATATTATCATCTCATATATGGTAACATCGCAGAGTAGTTGGAATAAGGCCACAACATACATTCGTGATATCATGGAATCGAATGCGAAAGAAGAATACCAATCGAGACAGAGAGAAAGAGCAGCAAACCTGTAGTCTCCAAGTTCCGACAGTAGGAAAGGGCATGGAGGTTTCAGTTGGAGTAGCGTCGGACACTACCAGGTCATATAGATCCTCAGGTCTTAGGTCTTGGTGCCATGCGGTGTTCTCCCACCCACCAAAAAACAGAGAGAATATTTGGCAAATGTGGCCAAGAATTTGGGAAAAATCTTCAGTAACTTACCATTATCTCGCAACATGCGATTTTAATTTTTCGTACAATGAAAGGAGGTGAGGTATGGAGAAGTTGGGATTAGAGATGGATATCAGATAATTCAAATTACAAAAGTACAACATTATTTATTACTTATCATAAAACGAGGGTTTTTCAACTCGCTACCTCCGGTTGCAATTTTGGTACAATACTCGTTTTCATGATTTTTACTCACCTAAAGAGAGAGACAAAAGATCATTGACCAATAGAAATGCGCCTCACTTCCTCTAACGGTAAACATAGAAAAAAATCATAGAAAAATACTTGTGTACACCTCATAATAATAGTCAATTTAAGTTGAAAAGTCCAAGAGGTAATAGAAGTGAACAAAAACTATGTCAAATTACTAAACAAGCAGATACTTCCACCGGAAATATCTATTTTCGGAGATGTATTTTTTGTCCGCTAGAAAATGTAACATATTTTATCAGATGAAGTTAACACCATAACATGACAGGGCGATTGTAATATTAGTGTTACATTTGCAACACATATTACAACTCTGACTGAGAGCAGACCTCCACGTGAAAGGAAGAAATAGTGCCGTGTTATTAGAACAAGTCGCATGCACGTGTGCCGGTGCAGCGCCGTACACCATGCCCCCCTTAAGGTTGAGCGCCCATGGATAGTAAATTTCCTTCATGTAATGTGTGAACGAAATTTACTGTCCACTTCCATCCTCCCCCGCTCCTCCTTGGAGCAGTCCTCAACTCGCAAATGGCACGTTTGCCAAATTGAAATCGTACCTCCCGTGGTATGAAGTCAGCCTCTGAATGCTTCAAACCCCTTGTTATCTGATCGTTATATGTTTGCCTGACTGTGTGTACATGGTGGTGATGTACCTGATGGGTGTGTAGGTGTATGGTGTGATGTGGGTGTGTTGATCTTACGTGTTTTGTATTGAGTTATTACTCACCTGACGCGCCGGACTGCTACTCTCTGTGGTGGGCGGTCGTTTTGGTAGACTGGTCGCAAATACTTTTCCCTTTCTCTAAACCTGGGATCGTCCAGGTTTAGGTTCGCGTGGATGTCTTGAATCACCGGGTTCGTGTGGTTGTCCGTCTCCAGGAACGTCGCGGTGGCGTGGTTCCGAAGATGGTCGTCAATGAAGTTCGGATTGACATTCAGGTCCCTGTAGATGAATCTATTCGGGACGTATCTGGGAGCGTTCACCGTCATTCTTAGGCTCACGTTTAAGAATAGCTGGATCTTGGTCCTGTATGTTTGTGTGCATTGATCCCATGCGGCGGATGCATACAGGATGATGGGGAGGAGGATGGTCCTGATGAGGAGCAGTTTTAACTGGAGGTCCATGCTGCTACTGCGTCCTATGGGGGGGTGGAGGTTCTTTCGGGCTGCTTCCGCTAGTCCGAGCCTCCGGTCTACGTGTTGCCTGAATGTCAATCTTTTGTCCAAGGTGACTCCAAGGTATTTGGCCTCGTTTGCCCATGGGATTCGTTGGTCATTCATGATGACATGTCCTGACGGTGTTGTTCGCCTTCTGGTGAAAAGTATTGCTTGGCTCTTTTCCGCGATGATCTCGATCTTCCAAAGGTTGAACCAGTCCTCAAGCTTGTCTGCTTGATCTTGCAGGTATCGGGTTACTTGCGTTGCGTTCACCGATCTGGCCACTAGTGCTGTGTCGTCCGCGTACAGCGCTAGCTTGTTGAAGTTGTCAGCAGGCTTTGGGATGTCCGCCATGTAGATGAAGAACAGTGTGGAGATAAGACTGCGCCTTGCGGTACTTCTGCTTCTAGGGTCCTCACTGCTGAGAGGTCGCTGCCAACTTTACATTGATACCGCCGTCCCCGCAGGAAGGAGTCTATCAGCTTCACTATGGAAGTGGGGTATCCGAGGACTGCCATTTTGGTGATTAGGCCATCGTGCCAGACCCTGTCGAAGGCCTTGGAAACGTCTAGGAATAAGGCTCCTGTGTGGTGTCCTCTGCCCAGGTTGAAGCCTGTTACAGCAGAATCCACTATCCTCAGGACCTGCATTTCCGTAGAGTGTCCTTGTCGGAAGCCGAACTGCTCGTCTGGTAGGACGTTGAGTTCTTCCGTGAGTGGTTCAAATCGTCTCTGGATGACTCGCTCTGCCACCTTGCTCATCGAGGGTGTGAGGCTGATGGGTCGGTGGTTTTGCGGTATCACATGGTTTTTATTGGGTTTGGGGATCATTATAACCGTGGTTTATTTCCATGGTCATGGTGAGTGTCTGAGCCTGAGCACTGCATTGACGATGTTGGTCAAGGCAGCAATTCCTTTTCTCGGTAGAGCCTTTAAGGCTCTATTCAAAATTTGTTCTGGTCCGGGTGCCTTGCGGGTAGCAAGGTTTCGGATGATGTCCTTGATTTCTTCTGGCGAAGTTGGTTCAAGGACGTGCTCGGCATCATTGATCCATCTTATTTTCCTGTCAGTCTGACTGGCTCGGGTTTCCATGTCTTCCACTTCGTCGGTTAGGTTGACCTGGTTGTCTCTACACTGGCATTCGAAGGCGTCCGAGTGGCGGGCACGGTTTCTCTCTGCCTTGACGAAGTACTTTCTGCATTCTCCATACAGAGTTGTCTTCTGTGCTCATTTCTGTCATCCTGTTTGTCCATTGCTGTGTTTGGTGAGCTTTGAGTTCCAGCCGCAGTTACCTGCCTGCCTGGTTCATTCTTTCATTTTCTTCGGGGGCCAGCGTTCTCTGGTATCTCTTTTTCAAGCGGCGCCTGTTCCTAACTAACTTCCTAACCTCTGGGGTTTGTGCTAGTTGGAAGTTGGACCTGGTTGCTCGGGTGGTCTTGGAGCTGCGTTCTATGGCTTTCTGGATAGTTTGTTGCAACTGTGTTGTCTTGTATTTGTGGAATGTGTCCTATGGAGTCGTGTATGATTCTTTGGAATCGGTTCCAGTCGGTGGTCTTCCTGGTAGCTGGTTTCTCAGGTTCCGCGTCTCCCTGCCCCATTGTTAGTAGGATTGGGTTGTGGTCTGGGGAGCCTTCGTCTAAAACTTCCATCTCAGTGTTGGCTGGGTTGGACTGTATTAGTGCTATGTTTAGGATGTCTGGTGTGTGTGTCTGGTGTTTGGTGTATGTTATATCATCTCTTCATCACGTATTGCGATTCGTATTGAGTTTCTGGACAATTCTTGTTCATTATTGCTCACATATATTATCAGTTGTAATATGGAATTCGAGATAGATGAATGTGCACGGGTTCATCTGAGAAGAGGATTACAGAGAGCACGCGCAGCTGGTGGATGGAAGCATTCTCCGCCATCTGGATGCCAAAGAAACGTAGACCTACCTAGGAGTGCAACAACGTTGCACCCAAGAGGTAGTGGCGGTAAAAAACGCTGTCCGCGGCAAGTATCAGCAGAAACTCTGGCAGATCTGGTCATCAGGGCAGGAACAAAGTTTCTGCCACCAATATGCTTGCCGTTCCGATACTGATCTACTCCTTCAGGGTATTAAAGGGGATACTGGGAGAGCTGCATGAAATTGACATGAAGACTCGCAAAATGATGCACCTATCTTTCATTTTGACACTGGCCAGAGTTGAAGTTGATCAGTTTTTCTTACAAGCACCAAAGAATGGAAGTTCTAAAAGTATTAATTGGAATGTCAAACCATTTGGATAGATTGGAAATTTCAAATAACAATACAGTTCCGAGCACACAATGCTTGGGATACTGTTATTGGTATTGTAGTTGCTTATAAAAAACCTTGTTTGCATCCGAAATCGTTCGTTTCACGGTTGTACCTTCTTCGACACCAGGGAGGCAGTGGACTCCTGAGTTTGGAGTGTCTACACAACAGGATAGTGCTGGATGGAGCCTGTTGAGTCATCAGGAGCTTGGATCCCCTTCTCTGCATGGTCAAAGGCCATGAGGTCACAGGGAACGGAGCATTTCTTTTCAAGGCAGCAATCCGTGCAGCCGATGAACTCGGTGTTGTATTCGACACCAAGCAGGAAGTCGCCTGCTCGATGGAAAGCCCACATAGAAGCTGCAGATAATACTGTACATCTGCAGCTCCACAAGGATGAGCTAATGCATGGAATCTTCTACAAACATATTGAAGACCATGGCTTATCCGAAAGGATGATCTCTGCTTTCCTTAGGACAGGTGGACTCAAGTCGGAGACTGAGGGATTCATCATGGCTTGCCAGGACGATGATTCCAACACTCTTGTCCACCGAAGTCGCGTGATGGGCATAGAGGTCCATGATACAAGATGCAGGGACTGCCGTTTAGCACCTGAGACCATTAGGCATTCAGCATATGCGGTCTCAGCCTATATCCATTGTCATAACTCAGCGTGATGAGTTCTGTATTACCATTAACGACACTCATACGATATTGATGATACCACTGCTGCCTTTCGCTACGGGGGATATTGGGTCCGTTGTGGTGAATGATAATTGTCGAATTCATTATTGAACTTGGATACTTCTGATCGGGATAAAATTGAAACGATTTAAAGTTTACTATGAAATATGGGAGTTAGAGCTCGATTGTGAGCACGCGCCATCTGAATACTCTTAATTTAATTTTGAGAATAACTCGCCTCTGGGATCCCACGAACATTTTTTTATCAATCTTGGTTACTTGAAACCAATACTTACGTAATAAATTACTACTTTTGATGCAGTACTGACAACGAATAATCTTTATTGAATGTTTCGTTCATTTCTCTGATAATGGCGACCCAGCATGTTCCTGTAAATATGGCGGTTCTGGAGAATATAACTTCAAAGTGGAAGAAACTGAAAATATACCACTGTAAAGTTTCTCTCTGGTGAATATTAAGTTAGTCGGCTAATGCTACCTGAAAATAGATGAAACACTTTTCTAACGTGATTTGCCTCCTGAACAAAAATATCGAAGAAAAACGCGGTCTCATACATAGTTATAACACTTTTCTCTTTTTCAAAATGTAATTTTCAAGTACCGTTTTCTCGCACAAAAATCATTTTAAATGACTTCTTTTTTCAAAAAGCATAAACTACGATCACTAAATCACTCATTCACGGCACAATTTGGTCAAAAAAGAGCAGGTTCTATAGAGAAAGTCCTCCTTCTTCTTCTTCAACACGTACATTCTGACTTCTAACGTCTGACTCGGATTGAGGTTAGGTTAGGTTGTTGTTGATGATGCGCGGAGAAGGTGAGTAACTCAATATTTATCTCTTCTCATCATGAAGTGGCCAGTGGAACTAACTTATTAACTTCTCCACCACCAGAAAGAGGCGTCCACGTCGAAGGTCCAACACTCACCACTTCAAAGTTATATAGATCTTATACCATTGAAAGTGGCAAATACATCGCGGCTATTATAACCTGCCACTTCGAAGTTATAACTACGAAATTGCGGGTACATGTCTCTTGGATTT
Source organism: Gonioctena quinquepunctata (assembly GCA_018342105.1). Classification (NCBI taxonomy): domain Eukaryota; kingdom Metazoa; phylum Arthropoda; class Insecta; order Coleoptera; family Chrysomelidae; genus Gonioctena; species Gonioctena quinquepunctata. The sequence continues at coordinate 331,675 of JAFIRS010001003.1, forward strand.
ATGCAGCTTCAGTTAAGTACCAGGTAACAATTATCAATTAACAAGTAATGAAAATGTTGGCATTTATGCAAACTGAATTGACAATTAGAGTATGAATATAAAGCAGGCGCACAATTCAGAGATCCGATCTATATAAATTAACCTTTTTATACAAAATCAGGAAAAATTGTCTATTGAGAACGCATAAGGCATTTCATTTTCAATAAATATCATTCACGTTTCACGTAACGGGTGAAAAAACTTTATGTTATAATTTAAAAAAAGTGAGGTAAGTTTCCGTCATCACGCGAACCAATCCACTGTCACTTCAAAATCAAGAAACATTGTCTATTAAAAACGCAAAACCTATTTCATTTTGATTAAAAATCTTTCACGTTTCACGTAACAGGTAAAGCAAACTTTTTGTAAGCCAGAATTGAATAATTTGAGAAAAGTTAGGTTAGCTTTCGTCATCGCGCGGACTAATCTAAGATCACTTTATGATGAATTTTGAAAATTACTGTAACTTTGTAGTGACTTCGATCAAATGCGAACTGTGGCAATCACGTATGGAGATAGCAAGAACGTGGCAACCATCACCACATCACAATCAAGTGCCTGCCACATTAGAGGTTTGATGAGTTACTAAAACGTCACCAAAACTATCATACTCCATTGAAAGTGAAATATATATATTCAAGTGGTACAGGATGGTAACCGCAACGGTCAGTTTCCACTTTCAAGTTTCAAAACCTTAGAGGTGATACTGCTTAGGCCATAATGTTTCAGATACCTCAATTGACACTAACAAATTGAAGAACTGTGAAGTGGCTACCGGAATTACATGACTACAACCATGCAAATATAAAATTTTTGTTATTTTTACTTTAGACGTAATAACCACCATCACTATGATGCTGCTTGGGATAATATACGTCTATATTATTTTAAATGATATGTACGAATAAAAAAAATACTAATAATCATGGAAATAATGGGCAGAGTTCAATTCAGTCAGAGAAGTCTCCACCGAATGAAATGTACCCTCCAAAACTCAAACTTAAAATCCTAACACAGTTTCTGAAAATCTTAAGGTAATGATTATTATTCGCAACACTTTGATCGCATTTGGTATTTTATATTTCCATTGAGGGTTGAGTGGAAGACCAGAAAACGCTTCCTGCTTTCAGAAACGAAAGAGGGGAACGTACTTAACTCCGCCCTTTCCAGTATTAATATCTCAGTATATTCTGGAATGAAGGCTATTATTATCTTGGCACTGATGTATACGTGTCTGGACTCTGATATATCATGAAATGTTGAAATACCTACAGAAACTATAGGTTGGGCTGATTAGATGAAACTCAAAAAAATACAGGGAAACTCAGGGATGCGTGCAAGCTCCATAACTTTTTTGTCATCTGAGCTATCGATCTTATTTTTCAAACAATAGGTCCGGCAATGAGGCACATTCTAAAAATATTTCTATTTATATACAGGATGTCCCCAAATAAAATACACAATTAAGTTCTGTTTCTTTAAATAACAATCCCCCATTTTTCTTACATTTTTGGATTCGCCACTAAATTGTCGATAAAACGCATTCAGGTTTCTCAGACTCATCTACAAAAGTTTTTGACTTATGTCAATCAGTGTGTCGAAATTGCGTCGAGCATAGAACCACAGGAAAATTCATAACTTCAGAGCCATTAGAGATATCTCAACTAACTTTCCTCCATGCGATAACTTAGGCTTTAGCGCATTTTTGACATACAGGCGACTGGGAGTCGATATTCCATCGCCTATTACGATTTTTTTAAAATGACAATTTACAAATGGCCATTACTCAACTTTCTCAAATGCATCATTGCATGGAACTTTTCAAGAGTCTTTGCCGAAATTTAGTTTGTGGGATGTGCTCTTTAGAATTTCCGAGATTTGTTGCAAAATAAGAAATGATATGATTTTTTTGAATAAAAAGGAATCGGGTGGGCCGCTGTCGTAAAATTTGGCACATCGATACATGCATACATACATGTGAAGAATATGTTTCAAAAAAAATTTAATTATAATAGAAACAGGAGTATATCACCATGGAACAATTCTAGTAATATCTACAAGAACAAGAAAGCCCATGATTATCAGGAAAAAATGTAAATATTTTGAGGAAAAGTTACTTTTATACATTTTTCGTTAATAAATATACATTGTGAAGTAAAAATATATTTATGGTCGTAGGCGATTCTGCCTTTAGGCTATAGTGCACAAAAATATATTTTATTTGCAATTCCCAAACGTTTTTGGTCAAACGAACTCATTTTATGAGACATTATATTTGTGGAAAGTATGATTTGATCCGTACATGTCAAGATTGCAACGAAGAAAACGTGAATCAAGAAACATGAACTCGCAAGATCACTAATCAACAAATGAATAAGAAGCGGAACATGTCAATTCAGAATCAAAGAGCGCCAGATTTAAAATATCAACAAGTTGGGAATGAATTTAGAAGAAGTAGGATGTGCGAAGAAGGAACAATTCTATTTATATGATAGCGATTTGAAAATAGGATTGAATATGGTCTGGCTTGAATGAATCTGAGTATTTACACAACTTTTATTTCTGGACCGTTCTCTAGATATTTTCAAATCTTCTAACAAATCAAGTTTGAAGTTGTTATTAGTCAGACTATGCAAAATTTCTAAACCGTTATTGTTATTAATAGTGTGGTCCTGATCTGATCAAATGACTGCCAAAACTAGAAGTAGAAGGCCTGTTAATGTGTTCTATGATTCTAGTAGATATTTTTCTAATAGTTTTTCCAATATAAGTTGCATTGCAGTTGTTGCACATAAGCTTGTAAATCCTGCGTTTATCAGTAGAATTGATTTTCAACCATTGAAACCAAAAAGGAGGAGGTTCTCTAGTAGACGCGTATATTTATTTTTTTGTTTATGTATGATCACGCATAACTTTCTACTGAGACTTCCGATTTCGATAATTCTTTTTTCAGTGGATAGGGTGTACTTCGAAGTTGGTCCCATTTCGATTCAAAAGATGAAACCCACCCCTAAGGTTAGCAGAAATGAAGGATATTGATCACTCACCCTCTGAATTCTGGTCCGTTAACCGATTCTATCAGGCATAACGTTGTACTGGGTTCTTCGATTTGGATGATTCTTTTTTCAAATAGATAGGGTATACCTTATATTTGGATTTCGAATGGAATCATCCATCCTTACGGGTGGAAAAATGGAGGATAATTGATTTTTCACTTGTGAACATTGGCACACACATACGTAGTTGACAATGACAGATCGCTACTGACATCATTTTTGTTCCTCATCCGTCAAAATCATTATATTCTATGAGAGGATGGAATGATATACAAAGTAATGGAATAAACTAACCAGAACAACAATAATAATTTATAATGCAACAAAAAGTAAAAGTAGATAATCATATTATTTAACTGGTAATAGTTGAAGTAAGGTGGGTAAGTCAATATTTTGGAAGTAATAAAAAACAAGTAGGTAGTAATTAGTGGATTCAAGCCACAAAAAACTGAACAATAAAAACTTTTTAACAAAAAATTAAACCGACGAAATACGGAACTGAAAAGTAAAAAATAAAATAAACCTTCTTGTCTCAATAACTAAGCTCCTAAACTAATGTAAGTAACTAATTTTGAGTCGGCGCCAAACGAACAATTAATAAAGATCATTAAATCACCTCAAAAAAATTATCAGAATGTCACCGCGCAACTCGATGCCATCATTTTACGCCTTACCTAATTCATTTGCTTGTTTGTTTGGCGCCAACTCAAAATTAGTTACTTACATTAGTTTAGGAGCTCAGCTATTGAGACTAAGAAGGTTTATTTTATTTTTTACTTTTCAGTTCCGTATTTCGTCGGTTTAATTTTTTATCTTTAGTGTTCACTAACAATGAACCTAGGGTATTGCAAGTTTTGAAGGATATTATAATATTGTCAATTTTTTTATAGAAGAGTTTGGAAATAGATAAAGAAATATCATTCAGAAATCTGAAGGTTTGTGGATGATAGAATAAGCAATGTTTCTTTATTTTTTCAAAGATATTTTATAAATCAGTTTAGTAACAATTTTAGGATTATAACCATTGTTCAATGCAAGTTGTTTGAGAACGTTGACTTCTTTTTGAAAGTTCAAAGCAGACAAAGGAACATTCAAAAGCCTATGAATGTAGAATAAAACGAAGACATTTTATATTAGAAAGGATGATTTGAACGAGAATGAATTATGTAGTCAGTTTGTGTGGGTTTTCTGAAGATATCGAAATGCAGTTTTTTGTCAGTTTTGGTTATTGCTAGATCCAAGAAGTTAATTGTATTATTGGTCTCTACTTCGACAGTGAATTTGATTTCAGGGTGTAATTTGTTTAATTTATCTAAACTCTCTAGAACATTGATTTCGTTAAATTCATTGTTGAAAAATATTTTATTTCGCAAAATAGCTCCATATTATGCTGGTACCGTTATGTTGACGACTGCTTTGCTAGGTAACGATTCAAGATAAATTAAACGAATAACACCCTAAAATTGAATTCACTATCGAAGTGGAGACCAATAATACAACTTCTTAGATCTAGCAATAACCAAAACTGACAAAAAAATCCATTTTGATATCATCAGAAAGCCCACACAAACTAACCACACAATTCATGCTAGTTTAAATTATCCTTTCCAATATGAAATGTCTTCGTTTTATTCTTACATTCATAGGCTTTTGAATGTTCTTTTGTCTGCTTTGAACTTTCAAAAAGAAGTCAACATTCTCAAACAACTTGCATTAGACAATTGTTACTAAACTGATTTATAAAATATCTTTGAAATGAAATAATTAATAACAAAACCTTTTTAAAAACAAGCTTTCATTCGAATACCCTAAAAAGTACAAAATAATTGCTTTGGATGTGTGACGTAGGTTATTCCGTGAGTTCTAGATTCAAGAGCTTGTCGCGCAAAGTTTTCATTTCGGATACAGATGCGACAAGCTTTCGAATCTATGAGTCACGGAATAACCTACGTCACACATCCAAAGCAATTATTTTCTACTCTTTAGGGTATTTGAATAAAAGCTTGTTTGTAAAAAGTTTTTTTTATTGATTATTTCATTTTGTGCTTTTAGTAAGTACCCCTAACACCCACATACCAATTTTGAATCGAATCGGACCATAATTACAAAACTCGTTCGCCATCTTGGAGCCGCCATCTTGAATTTGTGAATGAATAATCTCCGACCCCGAAAACCCCCACATACCGATTTTGAATAGAATCGGACCATAAACACAAATCTCGTCCGCCATCTTGGAGCCGCCATTTTTTTTCTCTAACAAATGCATAATGCATTGTCACGGGAACTATGAACACCAGCCAAATTTCACGTTAATCAAACAACTGGAAGTGGGTCAAATTTAACTTGCAAAATTTGATGACAACTATGGGGACAGGTGAAACTAAATTAAAGCTTGTAAAAAGAAAGAAACATTGCTTATTCTATCATCCACAAATCTTCAGATACTAAATATTTTTCACTATCATTTCTGGATGATATTTCTTCATCTATTTCCAAACTCTTCTATGAAAAATTTCAGAATATTGAAATATCCTTCAAAACTTGCAATACCCTAGGTTCATTGTTAGTGAACACTAAAGAGGAAATCAATCCTACTGATGAACGCTGAATTTACAAGCTTATGTGCAACAACTGCAATGCAACTTATATTGGAAAAACTATTAGGAAAATATCTACTAGAATCAAAGAACACATCAACAGGCCTTCTACTCCTAGTTTCGGCAGCCATTTGAAAGATCAGGACCACACTATTGATAACAATAACGGTTTGAAATTTTTGCATAGTGTGACTAATAACAACCTCAAACTTGATTCGTTAGAAGATTTGGAAATATCTAGGGAACGGTCCAGAAACGAAAGTTGTGTAAATACTCAGACTCATTTAAACCAGACCATATTCAATCCTATCTTCAAATCGCTATCATACAAATAGAATTGTTCCTTTTTCGCACATCCTACTTCTTTTAAATTCATTCCCAGTTTGTTGATATTTTAAATCTGGCGCTCTCTGATTCTGAATTGACATGTTCCCCTTCTTATTCATTTGTTGATTAGTGATCTTGCGAGTTCATGTTTCTTGATTCACGTTTTCTTCGTTGCAATCTTGACATGTACTGATCAGATCATACTTTCCTCAAATATAATGTCTCATAAAATGAGTTCATCTTCTACAGTTACTTTGTACAAATTCTGACAAGTGAGTAATTTCAATTCCAACAGCTTCACACATTTCATTGTTTTCTATCACAGAATCTTCATCTACTATAATATTTCCTACAACCTTTTCACTTTTCAGAATTATCCGTGAAGATGGTCGTTTGACCGGAAACGTTTGGGAATTGCAAATAAAAAATATTTTTGTTTACAATAGCCTAAAGGCAGATTCGCCTACGACAATAAATTTATTTTTACTTCACAATCTATATTTATTAACAAAAATCTTACAAGTGCATACAACCTCCTTCTGTATTACTTTTATAAATGCTCAAATAGATCACCATCATATTTCACACAAGCTGCTAGTCTTCCAGTTTATAAGTCTTGAACTCTAGCAAGCATTGCTCCATCAGTAGAACGGAAGGCTTCCATGATCTTGTTTTTCATAACATAACATAAAGTCTTTCCTTCACGTACCCCCAAAGAAAGGAATCTCCAGGAGTGAGGTCTGGGGATCGCGCGATCCAATCATTCATCCAATCATTAGGACAGAATTGATCTGAAAATCATTGCACTATCCTATGGTTATGCACTGCAGCACATTCGTGTTGCAACTACATGGTCCTTGTGGTATTCAAATCCACTTTCAACATTTTGGGAAAATATTCGGAGAGAAAATGTAGATTCGTTTCACCACTCAGCACAATGTCGAAAAAATAGGGTCCAATTATGTGATTTCCAATAATTGCTCCCCAAATATTGAGCGACCATCGCTTCTGGTGAACAACAGTCCTCAACCAGTGAGGATTTTAGATTGCATAATAACGCATATTATGTCTGTCGACCGACCCGTTGTTCTCAAACGTTGCTTCATCAGAAAATACAATTTTGTTCAAAGTATTTTAATCCTCGTCAATTATGCCATTCATCGGAATACAAAACGCAACTCTATTTGCAAAATGATTACCATACAATTCTCGATGTAGGTTCAGATATTTCAATATTATGCTGTTCACACTACTTTGTGAAATATCCGTTGTCGCTGCTACTTCTATAGTGCTCATGTGTAAATTTTCCTGTATCATCGATAAAATTTGCAACTCATTGATCTGACCACCAATGTTTTTCTTGAATGGTTCTATGCACCACATTTCTGTGGATTTATGCACCACGCCATTTTGACACATAAATTGACATAAGTAGATTCTGCTTCGCCATTACAGTAGATCATTTTCATTCATTTATCTTCATTTATTTTCAAAAAATCATAGAAGGCGACTGTCACTTTTTCTGCAACTCAAAAAGTGTGCTAAAGCCTAAGGAATCGACTGGAAAATAGTTGGTTGAGTTATCTTGAATGGTCCTGAAGTTAATTTTTCTGTGGGTCTATGCACCCTGCTATTTTGACAAATAAATTGACCTGAGTCAAAAACTATTGCAGATTAGTGTAAAACGTTATATTGACAATTCAGTGGTGTATCAAAAAATTTAACAATAATGGGGGGTTGCCATTTAAAAAAAACAGAAATTAGTTGTGTATCTTTCTTGAGATATTCTGTATATAAATTGAAATATATGTGGAGTGGGCCTTATTGCCGGACCTATCGGTTGAAACAAAATCATGTTGATAGTTTGGATAGAAAAAAGTTATGGAGCTTGCATGCACCCCTGGGTCACCCAGTATAATATATTCTGAACTTTCCATTCTTCCATTCTTCCCTCACGTTTGCTAGAAATCAAAGAATATATGGACTAAGCTGTTCTAAACAGAAATCACTGTATGAATAAACTGGTGAATAAACCGCCAGGTTAGTAATAGATTCATTCCATTCAGAGTTCATATGACGGAATAATAATATATTTGCAAATAGTCTGATTTTTAATCAGTTCAGTAAGAATTTCACAACATAATTAATAGTTTGCATTCAGTGCAAAATCTAAACTTATGTAATTTGGCGTTGTCACGATATTCGAAATCTTTGATGAATGATACGGTTACGAGAGTATCAATTATGAAACTAGAGTTGGGTCAAATATGAGCCCAGAGAAATCACGAATTTGAAAAGTTGAATCGATTGGAATATTATGAAGGTTGGTTACTCTCAAACTGAAAGTTTCGCTGTTGAAGTGAAATTATAAACGAAGATCCGGTAGATTTTTAGAATGTTTCTTACGAGAGAACATATCCTCATTGCATCCTGAATTACCATTTTCCTAATGAACAAATATTGTTACAATGTATTCTGCACAGATAATACATTAAAATGAAAGACTAAAAGTAATTGAGATATGTCGATACCAGAAGTATAGTACATATACGTGGGTTGTAATGAAAAAAAGAAATAAAAACACTTCAGCACACTTTCTTTGGCAGGTCTTCATGAATTCGATGGAATTCAGCCATCGCCATATCGATCATTAGGAAATATTTCATCACATATTGAATACTTTTTCATCAGCGGCAGCAAGAAGAAAACTCTGTATGGTGGATGCGTGACCCATTTTTGGGAATTCAAAATTAGATGCCAGCGCCACAGTGGCGAAAATTCAAACCAGACATACGTACATTGTTTGTCAGTTTTATTAGAGGTTATACATTTGTGTTTGGTGTTTTTCCTAAAATATTTCCATTTGGTATTATTTTCCAGTTTTTTTGTGTAGTGTCATTCATTTCAAGACTCTAGTGAAGTGGTGTATTTAAATCTTAAGACAATACCATTTGCGAAAACTCACTCTGAAGGAGACAAAGTATGTTCTAATTTGCTTGCACAAAAAATATTTTGTTAAGTTTCTGGACAGCTTAGTGAAGTCATCGGGATTTATTGTTATGAATCATTTTGAAGAAATGTTACACATTATTTGTGAATGTTCGAATTGAAAATGAAACTAACAAAAACAGTTCTTTTATTTTATCTAAAACAAACAAGAGGGTGTGAAAATGTGTCCTTATCACCTAGATAAACATTTATAGTCACTCAGTTTCCATACTGGATGTATGTCGAATAATGTCTCTTTTTTCTCTTCCTAACTGCCTTTTTTTTGTCCTCTCAACTCTCTTCGAAGGCTCTCTTTTTAACTTTTTTCCGCGGCCACACACGATATAGAAACATTTTGGGAAGGAACTGTATTCTTCTTCAAGATCCCAAGGGCCCGTCGTCTGTCTATAGACTCACTCAATCCTAGATTAGTCTGCACCAGTACGTTACATCCATTTTCTCACGTGATATGATAAAAACTTATTCGGGGATCGATTCGTCCAAGAGTCACATTGAGGTACACAACAATAATGATTTGAACTAGAATCACTAATTTTTTAACTCAAAGACGTACAATAGTCAACAGAATATTCACCAGATAAACCAGAATTTCAGTGAATGTCAACAATCACAAGAGATTCGACAGGTTTCAAGTGTACAATGGCTGAAATCATATAAACATTAATGTTTCGAAAAGTTAACAATGTGTCCTTATCACCTAGATATACATATATAGCCACTCTTTTTCCATACTGTATGAATAATTTTCGGTATGTTGAATAATTTATCTTCCTAACTCTCGTTTTTTTCCTGACAACTCTCTTTGCATATTATTTTTTTCACTTTTTTCCTAGCCACAGACGATACAGGAAGATTTCGGGAAGCGACTGTATTCTTCTTCAAGAGTCCATCGTCTGTCTATAAACTCGCTCAATCCTGAGTCTGCACCAGAACGTTACGTTCATTTTCTCATGAAAATGATGAAAACTTATTCCAGTACAAAGGGATCGTTTTGCCCAAGAGTCACATTGACGATCCCAACAATAATGATTTGAACTTGAATCACAAATTTTTTCACTCGAGGACAAAAAAAACAGGTAAACAAGAATTTTATTAAATGTCAACAATCACAAAATATTCGACAAGTTTTAGGTATACAATGGCTGAAATCATATGAACATCAATGTTTGGAAAAGTAAACAATGTATAGTTTCAAACATCGACACCAGAGGGAGTATCCCTTATTTTGAATTCCCAATACTCCGAATTCAAATCATGGGCGATCACAATGTGTGAATGACTTGTTTGTCTTTTTTTGAAAGATTTGGCATGGAAATTACTCCATTTGAATATTGAGAAGGGTAGATTACATTTTCGTAATGAAGTTTATTTTATATCACAATATTTATATCATGTGAGAGGTTACATAGAAAATCTTAAATATTTTTTTCGACAGCCAGCAGATGGGAAATATTAACTGGCAAAAAAAATTCGTTACCTAAAATTTGTTACCTTTCATTTGGAGTGCACAGTTTTTATGTGATATCCGATTAGTATTTAGCTCGAATCATATTTACGACGATATGAAAGCATATTAGAGTTTATCATTGCTCCTAAAAGGTGTGTGAGACGAAAGTAGAGACTATGGATATACCATGAGCATATTATCACTTTCAAACTCATTGAGCACCAAATATGTGTATACGACGATATATAAGTAGAGAGAGAGAGATGTACTGCGACCAAATATGTGTATTTTATTTCGCTCTTCGTTCACTTGAGTTTTTCGTAGGAATAATGGAGAGCTATAATTGTTTTTTTAATATTATTAAATAAAATATTATATTTTGAATGGTTTCGGGAAAATATGAAAATGTCTTATTTCTCTTTTATTTTTCGATTTTATCTTTCGTACTATTCGATCTGAAGAAAAACTCAACTTAGCTTTTTTGTAGGAATAGTTAAGAGGTATCTTTTTGCTTCCCATAATGTTTTTGATATGTCCAATAGTTTTTGAGAAATCTAAATTTTATTATTAAAAATTTTAATTTTCTTTTCTAACTTTGAATCATTATACAAATATGGTTCAGACTTTCCAATGGAACTCATGAAACTCTATGATTAAAATGTTTCAACTTGTAATTTTTTCCAATATTATGGTCAAATATTCATGTTTGCCGTTTTTCGGCTATATCTCCCGCACTATTGAATTCGGAGAAAGAATATTCCAGAGATTTGTGTAGAAACTGCCAAGAACAATATATTTGCTTGACTGAAAATTATTAATATTTTCATTCTTTTTCGAGAAAAATTGAGTTGTTTTAATTTCGAGATTAAATTTTCAGATTTTCAATTGTTTTTTATTTTCCGGTAGAGTGAGAGAAAAATTCATTGAATTATCTTGTAGCACCATTTGGGAGGTATTCACTGCATTTCGTAGATTTCCATATTTTCCGTTAGTTTGCGAGATTTTTTAATTTAAGTCGGGCCATGTTTCGGAAAATCCCCTGGAAAATCCATTTGAAATTTTCCGATTACGCCCAGTTTCAATAGGCTTTCTGTATGGTTGTTGGGCCATTCTGGCACAGAATACGAAATCGAAAAAATCACCCATGCGACCTGTAGTCGAGTCACAAGGAACTTTCATAAAAATCCCGGAAAAACCAACTTAACATTTTTCGATTTCCTTCATATTTCAATGACATCAGAAGATTCCGAATATATTTCAATTTATGATTGATACAGAATACAGTCAGACAGACCAGATACAAAACCAAAGTTGCTCAAAATTCGTTGGGGATCTCAAGAGCAACTATACCTCTATTTCGCTTAGTTTCCGAGATAGCATTTCACCAGAGACCGTAGTATACTCCTCTATGGTATATCGTCGTATAACAAGAATGTCAGATTCATTATGACTGGAGCATTTAGAGAAAATGTGGTTCATATCAGGCACGAAGGAGTTATCGCAAGTACAGCGAGGTGAGCCGGGAATCATCTATGATTGGTTTTAGACGTGTGACGAGCGAATATATGTGGGACGTTGAGGGAGAGAAAAGGTTGTATCAGGTAATATGGGTTATTTGAATTTCGTGAGTGTTCTATTCGTTTTTGTGTGAGTGACTTGAGGAATGCAAATTTGTCCTTACCAATCAGAATCCACACTCCAGCGATATTCAATAGAAATTACTGAAGGAAACCGCAATGTTTTCCAACCGAAAAAAATTGTAAATCGTAGACCGGCTTCTACATGTTTTGATAGAATATGGATGACATGAGATCCGGGTGGTATCAAGAAAATCATTTGGGACGAAAATACTCGTGATCTCCATACTGGTTTTGGCTGAGAATAACAAAACTTTCTACTACCATATTCAGTAGTTATATCACAAGTGATGGATATTATGGTGAGTATACTTTGACATTTTTGTGTCAATATTGTTGTAGAAATTCATGAGACCGAATTTCTTTAAAAATACCCCGACAGCGAAGCTACAGGAGTATTTTTTCAAAGAAATTTGGTCGATTAGTATTTTTCAACAATATTGGCGAAAAACTATCGAAGTATACTCCACCCAAAATATCAAGTAGTATATGAAAACATAATATACCGAGCTAGTATTACGAATATAAACTTGAAAAATGGTGTTATTTTCTCTACGTTTTTTCGAATTTCTTCTAATGAAGTGTTTCCGAAACGTTTATTAGCTTCATTTGTAACTAACAAACAATGTAATAAAATCTTGGGAGTCAATTTTAACCTTACTTCTAATTATCGTATCGAAATGAAACTTGGTATGTATATGTGGTTTTGATGACAAAACTATAATTTGGTATCTTGAAGCTGATCTGATGATGGAGCCAGGAGGTGAATAGTGGAACGATTCAGTGGCTACTAGTAAAATATGGTGAATGCACTGAGGCCGTTCTCAGCATAATTTACAATTCAAAGATATGGCGAATTCACTGGTTCATAGCATATTTGCCAAAATTTAGTAATTAATAACTTCCATCTCATGTGGATGAATTAATGGAAGAGTTTTTCTCCCGTAGTTTTTTTTAGCGTTCTGTAGCAATATGGACTAAAAACTAAAAAAATTAATATTATAGTTTGATGAAAAAATCATTGTATGTGAAAGAAGCATGGGGATGCTCTCCACTCACTTTTCATATTGATAATAAGATAACTGATATCAAGCACCTCACGCTTTTTTACATAGAAGAAAATTTTTTGGTAAATGTCTTCATTCTTATTATTTTGAACTTTTTAGTCCTTTTTGTCATATATGAGTGTTTTTTACGTTTTTTCAAACTATAATTTTTAATTTTACAGTGATTGGACATCATTTGACAGTCACTGAATTATTTTGATAGGTTTCGTATAAACAATGGTAAATACCTGTTTTATAGCAAGTGTATATGCCATTTAATGGGCTGAAATAATTTAGAGGTATATAATTATTGATCTCTGAAGTTAGGTCTGGAGTGATCCTTATTTTAACGAATTTATACTTCTTCTTTTGAATGACTATAGGAAAAAGAATGACTAAAACACAGAGAAGTTTAAAATGTACGTATTTGTGTATATGTGCTCTTACGTTGGTAGCGTTGTGAGATCCAACGGATGGAAATCGAGCGGCGCTCTGAGATCCTATGAGGTCCTATGAGGTCCTATGAGGTCGATCTTACAATGTTTTCATTTATTATGACCACTAAATGTCTACAAACGTACCCTCGTCTCTTTAAGCTGGATTTCCTTACGTTATCTTCATGCGAGGAATGCATTTTTCCGTATCTTCCTTTTTCATGAGAAAACCATGATCTGAGTGGTATTCAGGGTGCATCAGAAGTTTTTCATCTTGCAGTAGGATCAGAAACTCAAAATTTGGTACGCTGTGATAAACGATTACATCCGTTCCATCTAAAATATATTCAGTCTTACAGCTATACAGAAAGTGCCATTTTTTTTCATATGGTTTGATTCGCCGTCAGGTTTAGACAGCCTTATAATCACTTACCTAAGAATTTTTGACTTGTCGATTTTTCTGAAAAAAATTACCGTCGAAGTAGTTTAGGAAACAATTTGTATCTAGAAAACCGTTTAAAATTTGGAAAACAAATTTGTGGAGCAGTTAACTGAAAGTCCAAGATAACTTCTGATGTCCCAGTGATGTACCATATAGGCGTAGGTGATTTTCGAATGTTGCATTCAAAAATTGTTAAAAACTATTTTTTTTTTAAATGACACCTACTATTTTTTTGGCAATATTCGAAAGGAAATTGAATTTTGGGGTGAGTAACTCAAGCATTCACTATACCTCACCCCAACTTCTATGGGGTTTTTCAATAAAAATCAAGAAATGCCCTATTTCGTCAATCTGCTTTTCCAAGTTTGCCATGGAAACAAAAGATAATTGTAATAATCAAATTGAAAATATAAACTCCATAACCGATTACACAAAACCAATTATCATTAATGAACAAGAACAATGATGACAGGACCCTAACGTCAATGTCCCATATTATGACCACCATCTCTTATACTTTCAAAAGATTGCGTATCACTTCTGATTCCTTTGGGATAGAGACTCTCAGAAGTCTGTATCATTAGTATCAAATCATCTATATTGCGAACTGGTGAAGAATATACCAAATCTTCCACCCTATCCCAAATATGAAAAGATGAGATCTGGAGATCTTGCAGGTCACAGAAATAGTCCTCGTTTTTCCCACTAACAGTGATCGAACAATGATGTCAAATTGGTATCCACAGTTATTGTTTTGTGCGGTGATGCCCCAGTGGCAAATTTTCAAGAAATATTTCTATCACGTTTTGAAGTTTACTTCATTATTCAAATTTCCATCGTACATAGAATAACGTACCTCTTGGTTCATTACTAAACAAAACACATGTGTATCCAAAATTGTACTTGATTATCAACTTCGAACACCATATGTGAATTTTCAGATGACCAAACATTGATTTCGTCTACTGTAAACGCCCTGCTGACAAAACTTTGCCTCAGCAGTCCAAATAATGTTTTCTAAGAATTCAGCGTGCCCTTGTATTTCGAGTAATAGCTTATGATGGTGTTGAATGGTTTGTATTGCAGGGTATGAATATCCCAATTCCAATGACGCCGTTTGTATTGAGGCTTGAGGATATGCTTGAAAATATCCGAGAATAGTAATGTGATTATCTCCATTTCTTGTTAGTTGTTTGACTTTCGTTATGGGTCTAGCCACTATCCCAATTTTTTTTATAATTTCTCAATTGTGGGAACTTTCCCCGTGTTATGCTTGATAAGCTTGGATATTTCAAATTGAACTCATGGACAGTTCGCTGAAGAATTTCATGACACATGCCATGGATTACAAACAAGTCTAACACAACTGCATTTGGATAATTTTCCAGTTTCGAATCAATGTTATTCAAGAATTTGAGCTTTGACGTAACATTAACGTTTTCAAAGCAAACTTGACAAAGCAAAGAATTTCTTGGCAAGATGGGGCATTCCTTGATTTTCATTGAATAACTCGATAGAACTGAAGTAAGGTATAGGAAATACTTGAGTAACTCATCCTAATTTTTTTTCTCGAATAATGAGTGTTTTCACAATATTTTAATGCAACATTTGAATATGGTACAAAATGGGACCATCAATAGAATATATGAGATTAGTCTGGACCACCAGCTAACGGAAGTCTAAGCACTAGCCTATGTCACGTATGCAGTGGTATGTCCCCTAAGTTTTGTTGCGAGGCTTTGTTAAAACACCTATAGGAGTATAAAAAAGTTTGTCAAATAGTACAGATCATGGTCGTTTGGTCACCATAATAAAAAATGGCTGCCAAATTGCTAGATTTTTTGGTTTACAATATATCCGTACCAGATGGCGATTTTGTTTTTTTTGAGGTCATTCTACTCCTTTTTTCAATGCAAACAAATCTTATAATTCATGGTAAATCCAATAGTTACTGAGATACACCAATGTTTCAAATATTTACAGTTCGCGAAATAATTCAAACAATACTCATTGCCTTTTTATTGCAGTTACAATATGAGTCCACATTTAGTTTTTTTCAATTACAAGTAATATATAAAGGAGATGAGTGTCACACTGAAGCTGATCAGTCCTCAGAAGAGACGTAGACGTAGATTCTCAAGCAAAAACGGTAAAATACATTTTGAGTGCTTCTGAACTCTTTCGGGACAATTTGTTGAAGAGCATCGAAAATGAAAAACCATAAAGTATCACATAGTCTGATACAGATCTAACATACTTGAGGGTAACCGAGCTGAAGAAAAATGAGAAAAAGATGCTGAAAAATCAAGTGCGAATGAGGAGGGTAATACTGACACTCAACAACAGAGACAAAAAAGTAGTGGACCAAGTGGATAATAAAAATAATGTATAGTGTGTAACCAATCCAAAGTAAGAGGAGACTCGAGAAGTTCAGAGCAGACGAACTACTGAACGCCTCGCGGTTTTACCTTCATGCAGTTTTTCAGCGAGTGGCTACATCAAAGAGATATTGAAAAAGATGCTGCCAAAGGAACTGCTGGTTCTGAGGGCTTGAGAGAATACTTTACAACGTTTGTAGCTACACTTAAATTTGAAACAAAAAATACCAACACAATGAATTCAACAAGAAATATTTGTCCAGTTGAAAAGTTTACTCAGAGAACTTCGGTGATAGTATTTTCCTTGGGAAGGGGCACGCCTAAGCCCTCAGAGTAACACAAAATTATGCCTTCCCAATGCATCATATTCTTACTAATAATACAAGACGGTTCATGATCTTAAGTTACAATTGAGTGCATTTCATAAATAGTGTGCCAATCCAACGTGCAGAGGGGTGTACTCTGTGCACCACTCTGTGTTATATGTGATAAACATAAAAAACCTCAGTGTTTCTCAATAACTATTGGATTTACCAATAATTCTTTGATCATAAGATTCATTTTTCTTCAAAAAAAGGCTTGACTGAGCTTTTTTATACTCCTATAGGTGTTTAACAAAGCCCCTTCAATAAAACTTAGGAGACATATAACTGCACACGTGACATGGGGTAGCGCCCGCACTAAATGGTTGTATGTGTGGAAAGGCATCGAATCTTGTACCCTAGATACGTTCTAAGTAACTGAGTATCAGTTAACCTTTTCTCGATTCCGACAGACGAATTAAAGCACAAGTGGCAATGGAAAGACAATTGGGGCAGATTGAACAATTAGATAGAGGTCAGGAAAAATGAAAATATATACTAGATATCACAGAAAAATTGGAGAGGAAGAGACAAATAAAGTGATCTGATGATCAGAAAAATAGTATATTATATTCCTTGAGTGGTTGTTCTCACGGGATTACACGGGTCAGTTTAGTCGCACGGTATATATGTATATATATATATATATATATATATATATATATATATATACTATATTTTGCACTTTCGGAGGAAGTATCATTAATTTTTTCAATTATGATCACGAAATTGATGACACTTATAACGTCTTTACTTGCCAAATAGAAATATTACACTGATGATGTTATTGAATGTTTCAATAATTATGCTGGAATACCCGCATTAGTGCCTAGTGGTTAAATGAACCACTTTAGTCCCGGTAGTGCAAAAACATATACAACAAGTTGTTGAGGATAGTATGGAATATGAAACGAGGAGAGAAAAGAAAGTGAATGCTAAAAAATAGGTCGATTCTCGTTTCATCTATAGGCACTGCAATGCACGTTACCGAAAACGATGGAAATTTTTCGATAAAACTTTTTTCTAATGGCTGGGTATGATACGAAGCGGGTTTGACTCACTGGAGTGCAATGTTTTGAGATGGAGTTGACCATTTCCCCAAGAAAATGGCGCCATCATTCTATAGAGAATTATCGAATGAATAATACACGCTCCCGATATTTTTCCTCAATTTCTTACACCCTGTATATAAGGATAATTACGAAAGATAAATATTTCCTGTAGATTTGGATATCTATGCTATTATTGCTAATAACCGGCAGTGGATAATTGCATCAAGTAGTTTGCATTTCATAGTTTTTACTTTGTGGTCATAATTCAAAGCGATGTTCCTGCATTTATGAGGTTTTTCTGACTATCGTAGTGGTAGTATTAATCCACAGCTTGATACGTGATTCAATTGTTTGTGACATACAATTCATATCTAGCATAAAATGGAAAGTTATATTCTTCAAACGCCTGTTGTCAAATCTCAATGTAGCCCAGATTAAAAAGTGGAAAAATCTCAGAATACGAATATCACCGTTGGCACATATACTTTCAGATCATCACTATCCAAAAAAGCAACCTATGCGGGATAATGTTCTAACGGGTTGCATATCTACTGAAGGCAAGTTCCCAATTTTACGGGGAATGACTGACTTTAGTGCCCATTGCTTGGCAGTAGGTGGAATTCATGATCATCATACACAGTAGACACATTATTTCATAAAATGCTAATTACAAAACTGTTTGACTGAATTGCTTTGCCTAGTTTTTTCCTCTCTGTTTTATTGGGGACGTTACCATTTATATATATAAAGTAAACTCTTTAAGGTTTATCCAAGCTTTGGGAAATGTTTAATTCTGTCATCAGGAAGAAGCTTTGTTTCACTTGTCACACCACATAGGTACACAATTATATTTATATAATTTTAAACAACGCTAATGTGGTTGTAGTAACTTTGAACTTCGTTTTATTTGTTGATCTACTTTTATTTTCTTTTGTATCACTGTTAGATGAATATGTTTAACATCATTGAAACCACCCTCAACAAATTTTCTCCCTGATGATGGAAATAAACATTTCCGAAAACTTGGATAAACCTCAAAGAGTTTATTTTTTCATTGCTGCTCATCCCAATATATAGATATAGATATAGATATAGATATAGATATAGATATAGATATAGATATAGATATAGATATAGATATAGATATAGATATAGATATAGATATAGATATAGATATAGATATAGATATAGATATAGATATAGATATAGATATAGATATAGATATAGATATAGATATAGATATAGATATAGATATAGATATAGATATAGATATAGATATAGATATAGATATAGATATAGATATAGATATAGATATAGATATAGATATAGATATAGATATAGATATAGATATAGATATAGATATAGATATAGATATAGATATAGATATAGATATAGATATAGATATAGATATAGATATAGATATAGATATAGATATAGATATAGATATAGATATAGATATAGATATAGATATAGATATAGATATAGATATAGATATAGATATAGATATAGATATAGATATAGATATAGATATAGATATAGATATAGATATAGTCAAGGAGATGTACAAGCCTAAACAGGAAGTGAAGGAAGTGGCTAGTCGACTAGCCCTACATGCCGAACAACTGAAGAATAAGGAACTGATGCGTTGGTTGGGAGAAGTGGACAAGGAAAATAGGGTGAGTGAATCAGAACAAAAGTGGCGAAATGAAAACGAGTGCCTCAGGCAACATATACAAGCGATGGAAGAATCACATAGGAATGATCACAGGGGTCGGTCTACAGCTGGCACCCAATGCCAAGAATGCAGGAAAGAGTCCCAGAAAAAAGAGAGGAGGGACGGGTTGACACAGCACCTGAACTTCGAAACCTTCCAGATGATAACAGAAGTAGATTGGGGAAATGAAATATTTCCAAAAATGAATGTAGAAAGTGGACACATATGGGAAGCTCCTAATGAGTACGATATCATACTGCCATGCATTGCTAAATTCGGGTCGCTAGAAAATGAGGTCTCATCAGCAATCACTAAGTTCGGGGGAGAAGATGGGCTCAGAAGACAAAATAAAACCAAAGGGGATGTGGCTATGATGCTCCATTCCCTAGGTTTTCCAAGAGAGGATGGTAGTTTTCTCTGTTCCCCTAGATATATTTACTATCCTATAACCACTGACGGTATAGGCACCAAGGAAGCGGAAGACATCGATGTATTCCAATCCATCGTTCAAATCAGGAACCATATACTTAAAAACAAAAAAACTAAAGTGGCTCTACCCGAGCTCAATGGAGTAGGAGGGATGATGCTTGGGAGGATCGTAGAGTACCTCTTCGTTAATACCAACGTGGAAGTTAAAATATACAAACCAGTAAAGAGTCAGAAACTCCCAACTCAGGACTCAACTCAGGCCAACTCTCAGAGTAGTAAACAGAATACAGGTGGATTATCCCACCGAAAAAAACCTAAACAAGATGCAGTACTTATCAAAATGGAGGGAAAATCATATGCAGACCTTCTTAAAACGGTCAGGGGAACAGTTAATCCCAGTAATATAGGAGTGGACGTGAGGGATATAATAAAGACCAGGAAAGGGGAACTTCTCCTTACGATAAGGAATGGGGCGGATAAAGCTGAAATTCTAAAAAACGAGATCAGGGATAAACTACCAAGTGCAAAGACATCAGTCCTGGTGAATAAAAAAGTTCTGCACCTGAAAGATATGGACCAGGCCGTAACCGCTGTTGAAATTGAAGAAGAGGTCTGCAAAACAATCCGCACAAGATCGGAAACTTTCGAGGTGAGAGCCCTGCGACCAGCATTTGGAAACAGACAGAATGCGACACTGGTAATGTCAGAGGCAGACGCAGACAAGCTCCTAGAAATAGGAAAAATCAAAATAGAACTGCAGAATCTTTGAAAGGAAAGAGGAACTCAGATGCTATAGATGCTGGGAACACGGGCATATCAAGGCGGAGTGCAATGGGCCAGACAGAGAAAACCTCTGTATGAAATGTTCCAAAGTAGGACATAGGGCAAAAGAATGCACGAATAAAGCATACTGCATACACTGCAAAGAAGATGGTCATCAATTCAGCTACTCTAAGTGTAAGACATATAGAAAAAATTTAGAGACACCGCGTGGAAATACCGATCAAACTTAAAATCCTCCAGATTAATGCAAATAGGAGCCGACCAGCTCATGACATGGCACTAGCGAATGCCCAGGAACTGGCAGTAGGGATAATAATAATTTCGGAACCCAACCGGAATGCTATTAAAAATCGAAAGGACTGGATTTTCGATGAGGATATAGACACTGCAATAAAAATTACCGACAGCGACCTTGCAATAAAGGGACAAGGACATGGACCTGGATTCACGTACGTGGCAACCAGTAGTTTCACAATCTACAGTTGCTACTGCTCCGGGAACGATGATATTCATGACCTTGAAGTGACTCTAGAGAGAATTGGGGAGCTGGTCAGAACCAAAAAGGAGAAGGCTATAATCGCTGGAGACTTCAATGCGAAATCTCCGCAATGGGGCATGAATATTACAGACCGGCGAGGTCAAGTAGTAACCGAGTGGATAGCCACGAATGACCTGGTCATTTTAAACCAAGGAACTAAACCTACATTCCAGAGACAAAACTACTCGTCAATTCTGGACCTAACAATTGCGACAAATGATATGATGATAAACGTTAATAACTGGCAAGTGAGTGAAAAAGAAACATTAAGTGACCACAATTATATTATTTTTGATGTGATAGATGAAAAACGGGTATTTGAAGGTAAGCAGAGAACCAAAGGTTGGCAAGTAAGAAAGCTGGATCAAAAAAAATTACAAGATGCAATCCAAGTAATGGGCGATCTGGAAGCAATAGACTCTGCAGAAAGCTTGTCTAACAACCTGGTCGAAATATGTGATAAATCTATGCCAAAGAGAAAATCAGTCAAAAGGGGGAAACCAGTATACTGGTGGACTGAAGAAATATCAGAAATCCGAAAAGAATGCGTACGGAAAAGAAGGGCATACACTAGAAATGCAAAAAGAAACCAACCACAAATAAATTTCCAGCTATGGGAGGGGTATAAGGAGAGTAAGACAATGCTGAGAAATTGCATTAAAAAAGCAAAGAGAGCCAGCTGGAAGGCACTTTGTGAAGAAGTAGATGATGACATCTGGGGGGATGGGTATAAAATAGTCATGAGAGGGATGATCGGATATCCGCCACGACCAAAAAAGATGAAGGAAATAGCAAACCACCTATTTCCTGTTCACCAACCTGTGATTTTTGACTGTGATATTAATGCTAGATTTTTAAATTTTACACTAGACGAACTGCAAGCCGCAAGCAGTAAACTGAAAAATAAAAAGGCGCCAGGACCTGGAAACATTCCACCGGAGATAATAAAGCAAGTAGTAATAGAACGTCCTGAAGATATATTGACAGTATATAATGCGCTTGCAAACAGAGCAAATTTCCCAGCTGAATGGAAGAGGGCAAGAATAGTTCTGTTAAGAAAGGGGGACAAACCAATAGACAACCCCACGTCGTACAGGCCGATATGCCTATTGGACGTAGAGGGTAAGTTGTATGAGAAGTTGATACTAGGGAGGCTTAAGAAAGAATTGACACGCACAGGAGATTTATGCGATAAACAGTACGGTTTCAGGGAAGGCCGACAGACAGTGGACGCCATCAACCATGTGACAAAAATAGCTAGTGATGCAGTATCCTACTCACACGCCCACCGGAATTGTGCAGTGATCACTTTGGATGTCAAGAATGCATTCAATAGCGCATCATGGCAACTGATCCTAGAAGCACTGAGAAAAAAGAAAATCGAGGAGAGCCTGGTGAGTATCATAGCGTCCTACCTATCGGAGAGGCAAGTGATACTGGAGGCTGAAGGGACCAACGAAACTATGACGTTAAGCAGCGGCGTTCCACAGGGATCAGTTTTAGGGCCTACTCTGTGGAATATTTTATATGATGATCTGCTGAGAGTGGAATTGCCTGATGGTATTACATTAATAGGCTTCGCGGATGATGTGGCCATGGTAGTGGTTGCAAAAGGGGAACAGACTCTGATGAATACGGCTAATATCGCACTCATGAGAGTTGTAAACTGGATGGAAAGCAGAGGACTACAGCTAGCTCCCGAAAAAACGGAGGCAGTCCTCCTCACCACGAGAAGGAACATAGCTCCAATACAGTTTGAAGTTCAGGGCACAATAGTGAAATTGAGCAAAGCAATCAAGTACCTAGGGGTATGGTTGGATACTAAACTCACCTACGCCGAACATATAAATAAAGCCGTAGAAAAAGCAGAAAAGACCATTGCAGCTTTGACAAGTTTACTTCCGAACATAAGAGGACCCAGATCATCCAAAAGGAGAACTCTTTCAAGTGTGATACATTCCCAGATTCTTTACGCAGCTCCAGTATGGCACTCAGCTACCGGAAACAAAAAACTGCTAAAGAAACTACAGAGAATCCAAAGATTAATGTGCATCAGGATATGCAGTGCATATAGAACCGTATCGGCAGAAGGAGTGGGTGTCCTTGCAGGACTACCCCCCATGAAACTTCTTATTGAAGAAAGACGGCAGACATACGATGGCGAGGCAAAAAACACAGCCAGAGCAACACTCATGACCAAATGGCAGGAGGCTTGGAGAAATGGAACATTTGGACGATGGACTTGGCGGCTAATACCGGAAATTGAAACTTGGATAAATAGAGTTCATGGAGAAGTTGACTACTATCTGACGCAAGCACTTTCTGGACATGGCTGTTTCCGAAACTACTTGTACGAGAGGAGAAGATCAGACTCCAATAAGTGCCCATACTGCGAAGAAATAGACGATGCAGAACACACGCTATTTGCTTGTCCAAGGTGGCATGAAGAGAGAGAGGAGTACGTGAGAGAAGCAGGCACAGTGTTTGATGCAGAAAATATGATGAGAATCATGATAACATCAGAAAAAGGCTGGAATAGTACTTATAAAGTCATTCGTCATATAATTGAGACTAAAGAGAGAGAAGAAAGGTAATAACAGCCTACCACACTGAAGAAATGCGAAAGGATTCCGGTGCGGTGAGGTAGACGAGAGGAGAGGTTTTAGTCGGTAAAGATGCTGCAAACTACTGAAGGGGAAATTTTTTAGTCGGTAGGCGGTTCCTTAGGGACCGAATCCGACACTGGCCAGCCGATAGAACAACAGGCTGGTGCGTCTTCAGAAGATTTTTTACCCCTTCGAAAAAAAAAAAAAAAGAATAGATATAGATATAGATATAGATATAGATATAGATATAGATATAGATATAGATATAGATATAGATATAGATATAGATATAGATATAGATATAGATATAGATATAGATATAGATATAGATATAGATATAGATATAGATATAGATATAGATATAGATATAGATATAGATATAGATATAGATATAGATATAGATATAGATATAGATATAGATATAGATATAGATATATAGATATAGATATAGATATAGATATAGATATAGATATAGATATAGATATAGATATAGATATAGATATAGATATAGATATAGATATAGATATAGATATAGATATAGATATAGATATAGATATAGATATAGATATAGATATAGATATAGATATAGATATAGATATAGATATAGATATAGATATAGATATAGATATAGATATAGATATAGATATAGATATAGATATAGATATAGATATAGATATAGATATAGATATAGATATAGATATAGATATAGATATAGATATAGATATAGATATAGATATAGATATAGATATAGATATAGATATAGATATAGATATAGATATAGATATAGATATAGATCGCTAAAAAAATTTAGAAATTTTCGAGGAAGCATTTTGCCTGGAAATTTTACTGAGTGCGATTTGTGGTTTAATCTTTGATAATAAGGCCGCAAATTGCACGAGTTGAATTCCTTAGAGGCAAAATCCTTGGAAAAAAAAATGCGATAAAATCCTCAACCACGAATGATATTTAATGAGAATATTTCCCGAATTACATTTGAAACTGGATAAAATTCCCAGAATTCATGTAATATTTGAATTTTCAACGGGGAAAATTACAATAATTCTTCTCGTTCCAAAATTGAAGAATTGCGTGTCTGTTTCTAAATGCTTTGTTTTACAGATTCATTCATTCACGATGATTAATACACGCCTATTCTACGAACCAATGAGATTACTTCAATTTCCTAAAATCAACCAATTAACAGTCATTTTCAACCGACAAAATCAAAAAGGAGGAGGCTCTCTAGTCAAGCGTATTTTTTTTTATGTATGACCACGCATAACTTTTTACAGAAGCCTCCGATTCCGATGATTATTTCTTCGATGTACTTCGATGTTGGTCCCATTTGAATCTGAAAAAAAAATTCACCCCTAAGAGTACCAAACTGGAGGATATTGATCGTTCACCCTCTGAATTTTAGTTCGTTAACCGATTCTATAAGGCATAACTTTGTACTGGGTTTTCCGATTTGAATGATTGTTTCTTCATTAGATAGGGTTATACCTCATAGTTGATCATATCAGAAATAAAATAATCCACCCCTATGGGTAGAAAAATAGGGAATGATTGATTTTTCACTTGTGAACATTGGCACACATATGTTGTTGACATTGACAGATCGCTATTGTCATTATTTTTGTTCTCCTACATCCGTCACAATAATTACATTTTATAAAAGATGGAATATACAAAGAACAGAATAGAACTATCAAAAATAATTTATATTATATATCAATAAATAGTTAAAGTAGATAATCATATTATTTAACTGTTAATAGTTGAAGTAAGGTGTGTAAGTAAGTATTTTGTAGGTTATGAAAAATTAAGTATGTAGTAATTAGTAGATTTCAGCCACAAAAAATTCAAAAATAAAAACTTTTTAACAAAAAATCAAACTGAAAAGAAAAAAATTAATATTCTTGATAATAACTAATCTCCTAAACTAATGTATGTAACTAATTTTGAGTCGGCGCCAAACAAACTAGCAATTGAGTTAAGTAAAGCGTATAATGTACGTATGTAACTCAAAATTAGTTACATACATTAGTTTAGGAGATAAGTTATTGATAAGAATATTTATTTTTCACTTCTCAGTTTCTGTTCTTGTCGGTTAAATTTTTTGTTAAAAAGTTTTTATTTTTCAATGTTTGTGGCTGAATTCTACTAATGACTACCTATTCAATTTTTTATTACTTCCAAAATACTTACATATTAATGATAAAAAGCTACCTAGCTTTCCCGATAACTGATGAATATGCACCTTGCTTTTGATCAAATATTATTGAATTGAATGGCTTGGTCGATTTTCTACGAAACCTCTATCTAAAATGAAAATGTTTTTTATTGAATAATAATCACATATTTGAGTATGGTAATTGGTTATTTTTCTCAAATCATAAATTAAATTAGCCTTGACTTTTGAACAACTCTATAGAATCTCCAGTTATTTGTAGCATGAATGAAAACAAGAGTTATTTTGACTCATTGTTGTTAATTTACTTTATACCTAGAATTATTTCCCAGTTTCTATTATTGAATAAAATTAAGTTTATATGCATTTTGTGTGAAGTAAGTAATAATGAATTTTTCCTACAGTTTCGTTCAATGATACGTGCCCATTCAACAACTATTAATTTTCACTATTGTTTTATTTACTCATTTAATACCACTTGTTCTCCGTTCCGAAATTACTTTTCTACCCTAGCTCAAATTATGTTACACAAAAAAAAAAACCTGATAATGATTCAACTGAATCAATTACACGAATAAACATTGTTGCGCAGTTGGAAGAAAGGATAACTCAAATCAGATGAGATGAAGTAGATGAAATGCCTACTATCGAAACAGCAACAAGTACATTCTTGAATATCGTACAATCATGCATAAGTGATTGTACAAAAACATATAAGATAAAAAATATATGAGAGAAAACGTAAGAATTGGATAACTAAGTCTTTGATTAAATCTGCGAACAAAAAAAATTACATGTATACTGAATTATTGAAACACCCTGAAAACGAACAATACGACGTGATTATAAAATTACAAATACATTGAGTAAACATGAAAAAACAGAAAAATGATTATTATAAAACACGCATAAACAAAAACACGAGCAATCCAAAACATCTATGGAGGAATATAAATGAAATGTTTGGCGCTAATAAAACGAATGATATAAACCTAATAAAAGACAATAAAAATAACGGAATACATGATGACAAACAGATTGCAGATATTTTCAACAAGACTCACATTGATATGGGAAAAAGGTTGGCAGAAAAAATCTTGAGGGATAGTTCTAAAATTATAAGAGAAATACCGTGAATAATTCAATATTTATCAAACCAACTTCAGAAGAAGAAGTGTTTGAGGTCATAAACCAACAGAAAAATGGAAAATCACCAGGCTATGATA
Source organism: Gonioctena quinquepunctata (assembly GCA_018342105.1). Classification (NCBI taxonomy): domain Eukaryota; kingdom Metazoa; phylum Arthropoda; class Insecta; order Coleoptera; family Chrysomelidae; genus Gonioctena; species Gonioctena quinquepunctata. Next base: position 358,988 of record JAFIRS010001003.1, read on the forward strand.
ACATCAAAGCAGAAACCATGAAAGAAATTGCATATTATGTAACTGGTCCACTTACTTACATCATTAATAAATGTATCGATATGGGACACTTCCCGGATAAATTCAAAGTATCTATTGTGAGACCCATTTATAAAAGAGGGGAGGCAACAGATGCAAAAAACTATAGACCCATTTCACTGATAACAAACTTTGGAAAAATATTAGAAATAATTTAAAAAAATAGGCTTTTTAGTTATTCGAAACTGAAACTGTTGTCTGGTATGCAATACGGTTTTAGAGAGGGGAAATCAACTCAGGATGCCATAGTGGAATTGACAAATAGTATTTATGGTGCTTCAGATGAAAGTAAACCATGCCTTGCTGTTTTTGTAGATCTTGCGAAAGCATTTGATACCGTGAGTCACAGAATATTATTAACAACACTCGAAAATATTGGAGTGCGCGATAATTGCCTAAATCTGTTCAGAAGTTATCTTGACAATCGACAGAAATGTGTAAAAATAAATTATAAATTCAGTGACTTTGAAACAGTAGGATGTGGGGTGCCTCAAGGTACTGTATTAGGACCAATGCTCTTCTCAATTTATGTGAACGACCTATTCTCAATCCAGAGTGAAGAAAAATCATCAGTTTCGCATATGATACCGCCATATTTTATAAAGGAGAGAGCTGGGATGCATTGAAACATGATGTTGAAACTGATTTCTCTCTGATCCAAGATTTTTTTAATTACAAATTACTCACAATAAATATCGAAAAAACATGTTTTCTACCCTTCGCCATTAATGAAAATACACTCCCGAATTTTCAATATCTCTCGCTACGTGATAACCTTCAAATAGCGCCACTAAAAAATATCAAGTATTTGGGAATAATGATGGATACGCATTCGAGATGGGATGCACATATCAACTTTGTTTTAAAGAAATTACGTTTTGGACCCCATGAATTCCGACAGCTCAACGATATTCTCGACTTAAAATAGAAGAAAATTATCTATTATAGCTTGGTGGAAAGTCATCTTACTTACGGTCTACTGGGATAGGAAGGAGCATCTAAAACTCATCTCCGACCATTCATTCAAAAACGTTTTCTCAAACTGATGCTATCTAAAAACTCAAGGTATCCGAGTGATCGGCTGTACGAAGAATCAGAAGTATTAGACTTGAGACAGCTTTATTATAAAAATAAGACAATATAAATGCAAAAATTAACTTGTCAAACTAACCCATACTTACCACACTAGGAGATACAAACAATATCAGTGCTATTGCTAGCCTTTACACTAGAACTAAAGCCCCGTTAACGATATATGAGAAATCAAATGTCATATATAGTATTCCTTGCCTAAATTGTGATAAAATATATATCGGGCAGACCGGTAGGAATTTAACAGGTCGCATAGCATCTCATAAGAGTGATTGCAAAATAAAAAAAAACAGTTGTGCATTAGCTGAACATAATATAAATTCTAATCATTTTAGTAATTTTAACAACCCTTCCATTTTAGCAGTAGAGAATAACTTCCACAAAAGGAATTTCCTAGAAATGGTTTTCATAAAAAATGAACCAAACAGCATGAATAAACGATCTGATATTTCCAACCTTAGTGTCATTTACAATTACTTGTTGAAACTTGATTCCAATTGAATTTAAAAATTGCTTAGTATTTTTTGATTTTTTCTCTCATTTAACAATTTTTCTCATATAGATTGGTACTATTCCTTTTGTCTTGTGGACAAAACACATGGTTCTCCCTTGACTGTTTATTTTTGGACAGATGACATTTGACACTTGACACTTCATGTCATGTATTACTTGTCAGCCACCATTTTCCTTTTTCAGTCATGCTTCAACCATGTGGTAATTACTGTGCCTGTTCAAATTTTAAAGTGTTTAAATTAAGTATCTAAAACAATATGTGCGAGTGCCATTGTTTAATTTTTATATATATTACTAGTAGTGGGTCATAGTGATATGATTTTGAAAAGTTCCTCAATCACGAAATGGTGATTAGTTCGCTGTCTTCACTTAACCTCACCTTAGTAAGTTCTATAGATTTGTTTAAAATCGTATTTCACAATTGTTTTTTTTTTCTCGTTTTTGATAATGAAAATAAAATTTTCAAAAAATAAGAAAGGTTTTTCTTTTTCTCATAGGCCATTATTTTGACTGCAACCTCAAGGAATATCCTTTCTACAAAGTTTATTTCAAATTCATAGTTATTTTCAACTAGTCCAGTCACGAGACTACCCTTCTTCAACTATATATATATATATATATATATATATATATATATATATATATATATATATATATATATATATATATATATATATATATATATATATATATATATATATATATATATATATATATATATATATATATATATATATATATATATATATATATATATAATATATATATATATATATATATTTATATATATATATATATATATACATATATATATTATATATATATATATATAATATATATATATATTTATTTGATAATAAGTTATAATATAGTATAGTATAATCAAGTATTGGCCGCATTAATCAATATTTATCTTTATTTGACTAATATTGGTATTTTATTTTTATTCTTCTTTTTTTACTTTCTCAATTGTGTTACTAGGAATATTGTATAATTCTATCATTATATTTGTAAGTTCATTTGTCACACCCGCGCACAACTTCGGTTTCAGCGGGTTTCCATGTTTGTTCTGTGATTCAGATATGTTGAAATTGGCAAACACATTCATGTATATCTTCTACAATTGTATTGTTGATTATTTTTATTGTGGAGAATAAACCTTATTATTATTATTATAATAAGTCCCAGACATTTTGTACAAGAGTAGGTATAAGCCTTTGACTTATATAAATTATAAAACTTTCTTACAATTGATTTGGAATGATTTTTTCGGTTGTTGAATTTATAAAATATTATATATCATATACAGTGTGGTTGAAAAAAGCTGAATCTATTTTATAAGGTGTTTCTGACAGATTATTTTCTATGAAAAATTGTTGTTTATCTCAAAGTCATTTTTGTAATCGTTGGATTCTTTAAATCTCAGTTCATCTATACAGGGACTTTACAAAATTGATACAAGTTACTGTCAGTTGTAAACCAATCATTATCCAGGCTAGATTACATTTTTGTAACATGTATTAATACCATGGAAGTACTGAGTTGTATTGATTAGAATGTCATACCATTCAGTGTGTATTTGTTGTTATGAGTGCTTTAATTATTTGCATAGTATCCTCAACTTGATGGACGATTCTTATCTGCCGCTCGATAATTTTTTTTATAAATTATTTATACCCAGTATAGCCCTCCATAACCTTGGTAACAACATATCAACCAAGAAAAATTGAGTGCAGGGACGGTTCATGATAATGGCTAGTCAGTTGTGGGGTTTATAATTCTACAACAGTCCCAGGTCATATCAATGATTCCCTGTACGGGGTCATGCTAATCTGGTCGATGGTACTGCAGTGGATAACCAGAGGAAAGTGCGAGAATTTTTAAATAGATCCTATGCTAATCGTTAGATAGGCTGAGGAGGTACAATTCATTGGCCCACGCGACCTCCGGACGTTACTCCTATAGATTTGTTTCTTCGGGGGTACGTGAAGGAAATGGTTTTCATCCATCCATCAACTGCAGATTTCATGGAAAGCAGGATCACGAAAGCCTTCCGTTCATCTGATGGAGCTAGAGATCGGGGCTCATTTACTAGACAAGACTAGCATCTTGTGTGGAATATGATGGTGGTCTATTTGAGCATTTAGACGTAGCCTTTCCTAGGAATTCTCACATTGGTTCATATTAATCATCCTCTTCCGTTCTTGTAAGAATTACTAGAATTGTTTTCTTTGTGATGCACTCCTGTTTCTATTACAATTTTGTTTTGTTGAAACATATTCTTTTCAGTACTGTATGGATGTGTCAAATATTACGGCAGCGGTCTACCCGATTCCTTTTTTGTTTCGAGAAAATCATCAATATTTTTCATTATGCAACAAATTCCGCAATTTTAACAAAGAACACTCGACTGGAAGAAAATAGGTTGAGTTAACTTGGATGGTTCTAAAGTTATGAATTTTTCTGTCTGTGGATCAATGCACGACGCTATTTCGACACATAAATTTACATTAATCAAGAACTTTTGCGTAAAGAACTATTGTAAATGAGTCTAAGGAACTCAAGTGCGTTATATTAAAATATAACAAACATGGGGGTTGCCTTTTAAATAAACAGAACTTAGTTTTGTTTATAATTTTGGGACATCCTGTACATGAATAGATATGAACGTGCATCATTGTTGTTTAAAGAAATCAAGACAATAGTTCGGATAGAAAAAAATTATGGAGCTTGCACGCACCCCTGGGTCACCCTGTATGAATTACCTCTCTAAATGACTTACCTTTTATGAACTTACACTAATTAAAGGAAAACATTCGCATTTATTATAAGAAAGTGTACTCCAATTGATTTTAAAATTCCTATCAAATTTCACGATGAAAACATCAACTACTCTTTCTTGTTCTTCCACGCCTGAATGCACCGTTTGTCAATTCTAATTCTAGTTCCCCAATCCCGTTTTTGTAATATTTGGCCTGTAGCTATGCACCGTCAGCAGATTGAATAATCCAGATTGGAAATCTGACAACGTTGGTTCCGCAAGATTTTTGGACAGTTGAAGATGATAAAACGTCAAAATTGTCAGTTTCGATTTTCCATTTTCAAAATGACTGATGGTGAAAACACAAAAAGAATCCCCAATTTTTAACCGACGAAACCAAAAAGGAAGAGGTTCTCTATCCGACCCGTATATTTTTTTTTCCATCATATTTTTTTATGTATGATCACGCATAACTTTTTACTGAGGTGTCCGATTCCGATAATTCTTCTTTCAGTGGATAGGATGTACTTCGAATTTGGTCCCATTTGAATTCAAAAGATGAAATCCACCCCTAAGGGTAGCGAAATGAAGGATATTGATCACTCACCTTCTGAATTCTGGTCCGTTAACCGATTCTATCAGGCATAACTTTACTGGGTTCTTCGATTTGAATGATCTTTTTTTTAATAGATAGGGTATACCTTATATTTGGATTTCGGGAGGAATTAGCCAGCCTTACGGGTGGAAAAATAGGAGATAATTGATTTTCCACTAGTGAACATTGGCACACACATACGTAGTTGACAATGACAGATCGCTACTGACATTATTCTTGTTCCACATCCGTCAAAATCAGTATATTTTATGAGAAGATGGAATGATATACAAAGTAATGGAATAAACTTACCAGAACAACGAAAATAATTTATATAACAACAAATAGTAAAAGTAGATAATCATATTATTTTAAATAGTAATAGTTGAAGTAAGGTGGGTAAGTAGGTATTTTGGAAGTAATCAAAAAACAAGTAGGTAGTAATTGGTAGATTTTAGCCACAAAAAATTGAAAAATAAAAACTTTTCAACAAAAAATTAAACCGACAAAATACGGAACTGAAAAGTAAAAAATAAAAACTTTCTAACAAAAAATTAAACCGATGAAAAAATCAACTGAAAAGCAAAAAATATAATAAACCTTCTTAGTCTAAATGATAATTGAGCTCCTAAACTAATGTAAGTAACTGATTTTGAGTCGGCGCCAAACAAACTAGCAATTGAATTAGGTGAAGCGTAAAATGATGGCAGCGAGATGCACAGCTGCGTTTTGATGAACGTCTTTCATAGTCAATGATCTTCGATAATTGTTTGTTTGGCGCCGACTCGAAATCAGTTACTACATATTTAGACTCAATATCATTAGACTAAAAGGTTTATTTTATTTTGCTTTCATTGATTTCGTCGTTTAATTTCGTTAAAGTCAGTTACGGAACAATTCAACAGCACAAAAAAAGCAGAGTCATGAGGATATACTCTTAAAATACGCTAATATTATCGAAGACAAAAAAAAACAAACAAAGATGCCAATGATGATAAATCTCAAGCTTGGAAGCGAGTTACGGAACAATTCAACAGCACTGCACCTATACTCTGCTATACGACCGTCGAGCAGTTAAAAAGGCTCTACGAAAATAAAAATATAAAGAATTGAGGAAGCCGTTATACCACCACACCTCAAATCACCAAAAAGTATTTATGTAGCCAAGGAGTAATATCCATGAAATAAGTTGTGTTGGGTGAAGGTGCATGAGGTGGGGTAATCTACTAGCCAACGTAACCCAAAGAAAGACACTCCCTTGCAATTATCAACTTACAAATCATTTTGGAATTCAATTTCGTCGTCTATGTTCTCCAGGAAACTGAGAACTATAGGTTTTGTAAGTCGAAATCTTTCAAAAAATGAATAATTGTCCATTGTGTCAAAATAATCACTCCTTTCGAAGACTCTGCGAGGAAAACCAAAGTTGATGATATCGAGGATATCTAGGTCATCATCAATGAATATTTCGTCCTCCATTCTATCCCAAAATAATTAAAAACTTGCAAAAAAACTCAACACTCGAAAAATCGGTGTCAAAATAAAATAGACGTCATCCGCTAAACCACGCTTTGTTGACCGATTAGAAAATCTGAAGCTTAAACCAGATTTTTCTTGCGGTGCATAATAAACAACAATCTAATCCAGGTTTCCGTAACTAATCCGCAAAATTAGCCTACGGTGCATACGGGCGTCAATGGATGAAAATATCTCATGATCCCTGCATATTGACATATTGAGAAAACAGATAGCTTCAATTATCAGGATTATATTCAGAATATGTTTTTTTTACCTTTACCTTCACCTTTCAAGTTCAAAACCTCTCAAAATGTATCATAATGAAATTATTCGATATATTTATATAAACCTAGAAATTTACCCGATATTTTTTCACTTATAATTGCACGAGAGGTTTGTATTTTATCGGGTAAATTTGGGTTGTTTAATGAGAAACTGTTGCCTAGCAATTAGACGAGAAGAACTGTCAACTATTAAAAACGCGACACCGAAGGTGGAGCGTTTTTAGGTTGACAGTTTTTCGAGTCAAATTGCTGAGGAAACAGTTCAGAGAATTTCGATAATCAGAACACAATTCTACAGAACTTGTATTTAAAAACTATACTTAATACATCGAAAGTCAGTAATTGCGCGTCAACGACAATTCATGTCGAATGATTGAAGATATTTAAACACATTATTCAATGTACAACATTTAGTTTCAGTTTTGGCAGTAACTTAACACACCGTGATAATTGATAAAGCAAAATGAATGAGTTGAAAGAAACCACTATGAGTGCAATTTATTTCGCCCTGTCAAAGATTACCTGTCAGTTAGTGCGTTAATTTACTGTCGTTTTTTATAGCCTCCAAGATTCAAAAATTATCATATATACATTGTCGAGCGATTGATTCTATTGAGTCATATTGTGGAAATAATCACTATAAATAAACTCAAACTATGTATATTTATTCGTCTAGTAAGGAATATGATGATGCATTCTAATCTTATTTTCAATATTGAAGTAAGCAACAAACCATTCAACCAAATATTCAAATAATCTAGTAACATTTAAAGTTTAAACTAATAGTGGGCCACGATCGTATCAAATACTATAATTATTTACGAAATACTCTGGAAAAGTTGAGTAATATAGTATTAAAAAAATGTTACCCCGAAAGATATTCTTGTATTCATACCATTCCTCCTTCCAATTTCCTCACTCATTCGATTTAATTCATGTATTTTTCCATTCTCTTCATTAACGTAGGAGTTATCTCATCCCTACGAGAAACGATTGTACTGTTTCTTGGGATGGATGAATTTAGTATTATATTCAATCTCATTAGTTCTGTTTTGATTTTTGTTCGTTATCCTTACGTAATTAATGAGAAATTAACATTTTATTCAGGCTTGTGCTCTAATGTTCGGAATTATTCGAGTTATTTAAGTTGTTATTTTGTTTTGTTGAGCAGGTTCCAACATTCACAAAGTCAATAGTTTGTGGCTGAAACGGCAACTGTGCAGTTATTATCGACTAAAGAACAATACATCTTCCAAGGCAATGTTATTTGTTGTGAGTGAAAGACAATGTAGAAGTTTTGATTAAAATGTTTCACAAATAAGCTACCAGTGTCGTGGAGTGTATCGGCTGTCTGTTATTTGATTGGAGAGTTCAATAGACAAAAGCTTGCGAAGCAAAATAAAATAGTTTTAGACCGAAGTGGTATGGAAATATCTTTATCTGATCTGATGTGTTGCCCCCATAGACGATGAGATCGGTATCGCTACATGTTCCGGTACAAGTGGCGATACAAGTATATGAGATTTGTATCGAGTATCAATGTCCCCACACACGCTGAGACGGAATCGTGAAACATTATTCGCACGCCCGTGGTATCGCCGTATTGAGACGGTGATACTGATACCGTGATACTGATACAACCACACACACAATGAAATTTGTATCGCTACTACGGAATCATGCAACATGTCTGTGGAGGCCTTTACATTTACACTGATACGGAATACTTATTGTGTTATGTTGGCACTTATCGGAATTGACGTTTGATGAAAAAAAATTATCAAATAGAAAAGACATGACAACAAGTCTTTACTATGTTTATTCCCAATATGATTCAATGAATCTAAAATAATTGGGTCAATACCGAAGTAGAAATGACAGAGTAAAAGTCTTTAGTTTTCAGAATATATTTGATTATATACAGAAGTGACACTGTGGCCAGAAGAAAGAAACAACTCCAGCTTTGTCAGTTGGTCAATTACATTTTTTCATGTGATACAATATAGAAGAAATCAAAACAAAAAAGATAGTATCGGTAATAGCCAATTCCTCGTGGTTTGAAGCGATAGCTTCCTGTATTTACATGATGATGAACTCTCGCATGTTAATATCCTCTTCTACTCACTGCGCAATTTTTACCGCGTGTCAACGAACCAACTTCAGCCCTCAGTATTCTGAAATTTGTCTCATTCGTATTGATTGTTCCAGTAGCTACTTTTTGGAATCGAGACGTCATTATGAATAATTCTTCTATTCCCTTTTCATTCTTGATGACCTGCAAGGAAATAAATTATAATTTTTGTTCCTGACGATCAGTTAGTGAATTCCTAGCATTAATAACTCAACTGCTTTGGGAACGGATAACATCAATTTGCATATATGTTTTCTAAGTCATTGCATGATGAAAAAACTCACTTTTGAGTTTGCTACTTATTGAAAGTGGTATGAAGAAAGTTATCTGATGATAATTCATATTCAAGATGGCCAAAAGTGAAGATGCGAGTGCTAATGTGTGCTGTCATTGTGAGAAAAAATTCACCAAGTGTGCAAAGTATGACAAGGCATCTCACAAGAGCTGTTCAGGTAGACTGACCTGGTTTGGAGGGGCATTGTTCGAAGATGTACCCACTGCAAATAATCTTATACCAAGTAATAACATAGTATTGACAGAAGAGAGCTTTCTCAAGAAAGGAAATAAGCTACTAAGGCAAATCATTCGTGACAATGATGTAATCATTGATGACAAGGAAGTATAATTCAATTACAAAATGAGAAAATTGCATCTCTAGAAAATAAATTAAAACAATTCAGTATTTAAAATTCGTCAAACCATAGCAATTTTTCTACAAGAAAGCTGTTATAGTCTAGTCAACAAGTACTTTTTCGGTCAACTTTTTTCAGCAGTCTCGAAAAAATACGAACAAGGTGTTATTCGATTCGGAATAGCATGTAGATGATTTTTGAATAAAATAAAGTTCCGCTCGCAGAAATTGCGAAAGTTATAAACAATTTACTGAAAAAAAAGGGGTTTGGATTTTTGCAAATATTTCAGAAACTAATTGTGATTTTTGATATCTAAAAGATTCAAAAAGAGGAGGAAATTTCCTGAACTGTAGGACTAATATTTATAATTTTCTCAGAGTGGGAAAATACGGCCGCAAACTGGTACTCTGGCTTGCGCAAGCCACGCCCACTTTGGACACTTCAACAATAAAAATTATTTAAACATATTAAATATGAAAATTAAGAAATGAAAAGATAGGTATTTACTGGATAGATGAATGAACAATAATCCACCGGCAAAAAAATGTTATCGCGATTTTTCAATTAGTTATGCAATTGTTAATTAATTTTTTGATGCTTGAACATGAACATTCCAAGTGTGATAATTGTTAAACTATAAATCTGAGATTTTTTCCCTTCTTTGGAGCTATTCTTGAAAGGCTTCAGAATAGATCTCCGTTGAAAAAATTCAAAAAAAAACAGTTTTTCATTACCAATTCACGTAGTTGCAAAATTAAAAACATGAATTAATCATTAGAAAAAAAAATAAAGAATTCAATGATCCGTTTCTTTATTATCGGAAGCTGCATGTAATTGTTTTTTTATCTCCTATTGTTAGAAAATTGTTATTAACAAATGCGTTGTTTATAAGATAATTGAAATTTTTTTTTTGGAATCCTAATCTTTGATGCGGAACCATTTTTTCTTTATCATAATTAATCTTGCTTATCGATATTCCAAAAAAATATTTGGTTTTATTTAATTTTCCAATGTTTATTTAACAAATACATTTTTACCTCATCATTTTTTCTTATGTAACAAAAACAGAAGTTTTTTCTTGGATATTTTTAAAATATTTTTTATCGAATTTTATAATTACCATTCTCCGTAACTCCATCTTTCTCACCTGGTTTTTCATCTTTTAAATTATTATAATTTATGAACCAATGGAGATACGATCAAAACACTCCAGACTTATTTATTCTCCATTATTCAAAGAACAAATACAGTCCAAAACTCAAGTTGTTACCAAATTATTCATTTAATTTATTGCAAATGTTTATAAAAAACCAAAAGGAGGTATAGAAAAAAACATACCAAAGAGCAGAAGGTAGAATAGTATTTTATGCGACATGTGGACGAATTATTCGATGATCGGTTGTCGCGACTCGAGCTTAAGATTTATGATGCATTTAAAAGAAGACGATTGTGGTAGATCCCTCTACGAGCGTTTGAAGGATGTAGACGATGTGGTAACTTGATCACTCTCGTTTCGGACGTCCATCGTCCTATGGATTTGAAAGGTTCACGACGTTTCGAATGCTTGTATCTGCAATCGTCTTCAGGTGAATACTGACGAACTTAGGTGCTACTTACTTATTTATATGTCGGTCGGTGCAATGGTGCGTGTAATTTCGCAATGTGCAGTGGTGCGTGTGATTCCACGTGGTTAGGTGGTACGTGAAGTTTTGAGCCTCTGCAGTTCGCCAGAAAGAGCAATTAATGGTTTACATATGTTCTGGGTCTCAACGCTTGGTTGACTGATGGCGTTATTGGCTTCAATGTAGGCGGCGTCTTTGAACTTTCGGTTGAACCAATGCTCCTCTCTATATGAAATAGTTGCGTCGTCTCATAGAATTCTATGATGCTCAGTCCAGGCGTGGTTAGCAATTTCCACTCCCTATATATGTTGGCGATAGTTGGAGAAAGGAAAGATCCCATCAAAATATCGTTGACTTGAGAGAAGGAGAGGTCCTCTTCTCAGAAATGTGAGTTGTGTAGGCAGCACTTCAGTAATTCCAATATTGCTTGGATGGGAAGGTCAGTCCTCTCGTGGAGCTGGTTATACTCTACGAGTTTCCTTTTGATGATGCTAAGGGATTTCTCTGCAGGGACATTGGTGTGAAGGCTCTTCACGTCGATCTTCTGGTCCAAGTTAACTCATTGATGGTTTCTATGAAGTGCTTGGAATTCTTGACGTATGATCTGCTATTCCTTGTGAGGGTTGTAGTATTGGTAGAAGGTATTTCGATAACTTGTTCCGGAAGGTGGTGATCAGTCTCAGTGGTATGTCTGGTTTGTGGATTTTCGGAAGCCCGTAGAGAGGCGGTGGTTTGCTATAGTGTGGCGTCAGATGTGATCGTTCGTTGTCTGAAATGAATCTTTTAAATTTTGTCAGGGTGTTGTAGATCTTTCCTTCTATAGTGGGTGCTGGATCCTTCTCCAGGAGTTTATAGTTCGCTGTGTGGAGTAAGGACTCCATCTTGTCATCATATGTTGTGGTGTCTATGATAACCATGGCGTTTGCTTGATCGCCTGGAAGAATCATTATAGATTGATCCTTCTATAGGATGTTTGGGGCCCTCTGTTACCCAGCAGTGATCTTCCTCCGGGGATTTTCACGAGCCGTAGGTAAGGATGCGAGAACCACACTAGCCCACATTTAAATGACACATGCACCTTGAAGCGAGCGATGTGATCACGATGATCATATTCGCTCCTCAGTCCGCGAATAGCATACATAATTTGTTTGCAACATCTGCTTTGAACCCTCAATTCAAGGAAAATATAAAAATACAGTCACCAGAGCAACATTATATACACTTATGACATTAGTACATTTAGTGATGGTCAACGTAAAACTCTACAGTCATTATTACAAGTGCGGTATAGTCGAAGCTGACAGTTAGAACTCAGTAATACAATACTAGTGCGATGAAGTAAAACGTAGCCAAGTCTGAACATATTGGGCGCGTCCGACAGGATTCACAGTGCTGAATAATTGAATTTCCGAAGCGAACGCATCAAAAATAATTCATCAGAGGCACAGGAAGGCTCAAAAACACAATTGAAACAATTAGTAAATTCTACAAGTATAAGAACAAAATCATGAAAAAAATTTGAAATAGAGAATAAGAGAGAAAAAAAGAAAAACGAGTTGAACAACTGCAAAAGGAATATCAGTAGAACATTTTTTCGGGAACAAATTGTGAGTTCTCAAAGAAAATGAAAGAAGTGTGTCAATCGAAAAGCCTGGCAGGTCAAAGGTGGTGTTGAGTTTGAGGCCTGAGGTTCAGTTGAATTAACAGTAACAGGTAGAAGAAGTTCCACAAAAACTTATCAAAGAAATGGTCCATTTCAAGGAGGCTATTGGAGAAATGGATATAAGAGTCTCCAGACAATCTCACCATTGGGTAATATTCCTAGTCACCTGTATACCAGTTTCGAGGTTTTTGCCTCAATTTAAGGGTCATGTAAACAACAACGTATGCCTGCAAACAGGAATAAACTGATCAATGTCTAATCGTCAGATGTAATACAACGTTGGTGTTCGAGGCATTAGCCAAAAATTGTTGTTTTCTCATAGATATTCCAACCCTTTCTCTAACCTATGGTATAATTAGCCCACAGTGAGCTCTCCTAATAAAATCAGCAGATCTTCCGGTACGAGTAGAATTTCACTAAGCTGTAAATTACAGATTTTACTATCTTCCCAAAGCCACCAGAGTTGGGAGTGTCTCTGGCGAGTAGATATATCCCAACCAGAAATTTGGCCAAATCCTAAGGTGTTTCCCATCAGACCTAAGGGATCCTCCATTCATGAACTCGGCATTTTAGTATATTGAACGTATGGAAGATCTATACCGCTATAAAAAGTGTGATCTAGTGATGGTTCAATATTGTTTCTATAGCATTCTTCATTATATATCGGACATGATACATCATACTTATCTCGAAAAATCTAACAACTACAAAAGATGTTTGTGAGACTGGTTCTGCATGAACTATACTTCACACCTAAATCTTAGTCAGATGAAATTGAACCAGTTCAATGCATTTCTTCATAACGAAGAAAAATCAAGATGCCTACCATTTGTAAATGAAATATGCTCAATAATATAGAGGTTTTGAAAAATGTACCATGTGTAAAGTTTCTAGGCCTATACAGTGGTGAGTGTCCTTACTGGAGAAGACACTGCGAGACAGTAATTTCGAAACTTAACTCTTGTCAGCTATCTATGCAAAATACGAGAACAGTTCTCACCGAAAAACAATTGATGTTCTACTATGCTCAGCCGAATCTCGACTTAAATAAGGAATATGTATTTATCTCCCAAAAAAATTGATTTGTTGTATCGCAGGTGTCTCTCATACAACTAGTTATCGAAATTTCTTTAACATTTATGAAATTTTGAGCTTGCCGTGTTTGTATATTTTCGAAGTATGTGTTATTGTATTTTGTAACCTAACCACTTTTATGACTAATGAACCCTGTTGATACAAGACAGCAAAATGACTCATATGTGCCATCTTCAAGAAATAATGTTTTTTATAGATCACCCACTCTGACTAGGAAGAGGTTGTTCAAGAATTTCCAGCCAACATTGAATAATGTGTAACATGAAATCATTAAAGCAATGTATTAGGACATTACCTACTAAATGCTGGTTTTTACTCCTTGTAAGAGTTTCAAAATGTAAGTCTTAGTCTTAGTTTTTCAGTCCTACTTCCTATCTTTTAGTTACTCAATTATCTTTTGACAAATTCTATAGATGTTTTTTCATGTCACTAAGATGATAATAATAATTATCATTATTGTTTTTGTTATTATATCTCGTGCCCACTTGAAGCGCTTGCAACTGTCCATATGCTACTACGCTGCAGTTTTACGGAGCTTTCAACACGACTCTTCCCTGGTAGATGATCACCCATCCGAGTACTTAACCACGCTCGGTATTGCTCCAGATATCTTTTAGTTGATACTTTTGTTTTCCTTAACTTCTCAAGCATGGTTTCTGAAGAGTGCTTTCGTATTTTCTTCAGTTTTCATTTTTGTTTTTGAAGAAAAAATATCTTGTTTTTTGTTCCACGATCTTCATCGGTGTTTTTCAGTGAGAAAATCAATCAATCATTTTATTTTAAGGTTATGGTAGTGTGGGTATTCCGACGAGTACGATTACAGGTATTCTTGCGTAATCAGTTTTTTTTTTGTGTTGGGTTTGCTCATTTCGGTTGGATTTAGGGCTGGTAGATGGCAGGATATTGTCACAACTTCGTCTCTGGTTTGAACATTTTAGGAAAGAAATATTCATTTTGATGTTGTAGTTTGGTTTATTTACAATAGAATTGTGATGAATTTTGATTAAGTGTCATATTTCGGTTTTGTAATCCACACGTAAGGAATGTTAAGATATTGATAATTTCTAACCAAAAAAAATTAAAAACATTACTGTGTAAATGCGAATTGCAGTTCTTCAACTGCTGGACAACCACGAAATCGCAACCAAATTGAAGACAACTGAAATTTTTTAACAAGTATTGTGTAAAAGGAGAGTATTATGTGAGTTGTAGTAGATGATATGTAGAACAAAGCTAACTAAAGAATTTCACTGCATGAACATTATATTTCGAGCCTTAGCCTTAGCATTTAGGTTATTTTCAGATCAATTTTGATAACAGCACATGGGCTGTACAATCAATAAAAAATACCTGTTACTTACAAAAATTTTTTTTTTCTATTTTTACTAATATCTTACCTTCATCCCACTGGGAAATTGAAGAGTTAGTTGGTTATCGGCAACAATGTCTGTGCTGGTACTGTTACCATAGTCTTTTTTATTGGTATTGAAGCAGCCAATCTTCACGTCACTTATCAAACCGAAGAACAGTATTCCATCTTTACTAATTGCCTCCGCAGCGCTTTGGGTTTTTCTACCTCTTGGGAACGTCTGAAAAAAATTATATCCTGCGATGAACTGTATGGGATGGAAATAATATAGTGAAAGACAAAATTGATCTTGCCAGTAATTGAGGAATTCGATAACTAGTAACACCCCATATACAGTTATTGGAACAACGACTGGTAGAAATTGTATAGTAGAAAAAAAGCGTTATCTCCCCTCCATGCGACTTTTCTCTCTCTCTCTCTCTCTATCTCTTTCTATTATATACGAGTATGTGTGACTATACTTGGTCCTATCTAAGATGCCTTAAAACCCTAGTGTATTCACTGATTCGATTTTGTTTAGAATTTTTGGGGGCAACAAATGAAAAACGTTGAATTCTGCTTAGAACTTCATTAGTAGATGCCGCGGTTAAGGAATGTTTGTGTCACCTATGAAATTTTATTATTCTGTCAACATTACATTATTGCTTGTTGCATATTTTTATTTTAAAAATTATAAATGGTTCGTTTACAAAGATTAAAGTTCTACAAACAAGATTCCGTACAGAACAGTTGGGGCGAAAATGAGATAAAATCTTGCTGAAATTTACTACAATATTTACATCTCTCTGTCAGAAATCAGATGAGATTTTACTTGAAGTCTACCTGGCCATTTTTCCAAAGTGATTTCTTCTCAAACGGCCTTTTTGGGATCATGGAAACCTCCATGAAGGAAGGAGAAAAGGTAGGAGAGTGGACTGATGTCTCTAGACGATGAATTGACTTCAAAATTGAGGGGATTGGAAAATGTCCCCGATGACATTGTTCCATTAAAGTTATCGATACAAATTATTACCAAGCCATTCACTGCACTATAACCTCTCTAACAACCTTCTGACCTGAACAGAATCAGAGAGTTCATTGTAGATATCATAAAATCTGTTGATGAAGTTAGGAAATCGATGAATCCAGGTCTGCGACAGTCTAGGCTTCTTCCAGATATCTTAGAATGATTTCTCCGGAAAAGGTGAGCCCTACTAACAAAGGTGGGAAAAGAAAGTAAACCAAATCAGCTTTTTTTTATTTTTCAGTGACTTTTTTTTTTAAAAGAAGTATTTAAAAAAGTTTCTGTGGAGTAGATACATTTATTCATGTCATTTGCTGAAAATTATACAAAACATGTTAATTCTTTCCTGGGATACGTCGGAATGGAATGAAATTTCAATATCTCGAACAGAGAAAACAAATAAAATTCAACTTCTTAAGCAAAGCAGGAATTGAATAGAGGAGGATTATCCAACAATTCACATAATCTTACGGGAAATTTTGGTATTCCTTCTTTTTATCAATCTGTCCAAATTTATTTTGAAAACAAAGTATTTAAAAAAGTTTTTGTAGAGTAGAAACATTCATGCATTCATTCATGTCATTTACTGATAATTATACAAAACATGTAAGTTCTTTCCTGAGACACGTCTGAATGGAATGAAATTCCAATATCTTGAACAGAGAAAATAAATGAAATTCAACTTCTTAAGCAAAGCGGGATTGTCTAAATTAATTGTTGATACGGCTTCGTCGAGTTGAGTCTTGCCGCTTGTGTTACCTACGTATTTTGCCCCATGAACACGAATTCGAAGTCAAAACGCGTCGTTCTCAAATACTTTCGGAGGTTCAAAGATCAAGAAAATCCACTTTTCCGCCTCTTTTAGCAATAAGAAACGTTCAAACACATCCCAATTATATTTTATGAAATTTGTTAGGCCTTTTCCACTATCCACATACATTTTGAACAAGCACCGACTTTGAATTTGTGTTCATGGGACAGAAATACATAAGCACCAACAGAAATTAACCATACAAAATTGGTACCACTACAATTGTTCATAATTAGAATTATTTCGGAACACTTCTCGAAAATTATATATAACACTGACATAAGTAGATGGAATAGTTTGTTCTAAAATATGTTACATCGATCGATCACCCTCTAAATATTTCACTACGAATTGACATAACCTTAAAGGCGACAAAAGCACAATCACAGAACGCATCATAGACACAAATCACAAGAGCACCCTGTGTGGTCTGTAATTGCAGTTTACTGAATTATGACAAGAAACGACGTCGGCGCCATCTGGAACTCTAAATGACTCCCTTTATCAAGTGGGCTGGTGTCCCCCAGTTTGTCCCAATATTTTACAGGTATAAGTGAATACACCATGGTTTTTAGACATCTTAGTCCTATCAAAATTAAATGTCAACGCATTCAATTCCTATACAGGGGAAAATAAAATGCAAAATTGATGGAATAAGGGATTTTGAACTCTCTACAGACAGTGAGTTGATATTTGAATTCAAATATGCATTTTTCAGCATGTTAGGAAGCATCAGTTTTTCAAGTAAGGCAATGTAGTTGGCAGAGCTTCAATGTGCTCCGCGAATTTCGTGAAATTCAGTAGTTCAAAGTGCCGTATAAACCACAAAGACCGCAAATGGCACTCGGCAAAATTTCCAGGCAAAAGGATTTATCAAAAATTTCAAAAAAAATTCAGGGATAAAACCCCTAGCACTTATGATATTACCCACGATATATGAGCGGTAGGATATCTATGCGAATACAAGTCGGATATTATCGTTGAGTGGTAATACGTGGAAGATATTTTTGTTCCTTTTAAATTTCTATATAACGTGTGTTTAAATGATTATGTCTTTTTCTGGACATAATTTCCTATGTTTTTTGTATGCCGAAGTTGGATTAATGGTTTACATTGAATATGTGGCACGAAAATTTGATATAATTTAACGATTAGTATCATCAGAAATAAAATACATTTTACTGTAGCGGAAGAGTTTGGAAAAATGATATATAGGTATAGTATTGCTTGGTATTACGCGACGATTTCTACCAGTCAACACCTACCGCAAGCCTCGTAAAGGAACTTCGTTCCTGACAGGAGTCCCCCGACCGCACACGTTTTTTATGTTATAACTATTTTGACAACTAAGACCCAATTATCACCATTTTATTATACCTTTCTTATTATATTTTTCATTTTGATGAAAATAAAATGTGAGAGGCATCATTTTGAGAAAGTTTTCAACCGACGAAACCAAAAAAAGGAGGTTCTCTAGTCGACGCGTATTTTTTTTATGTATTATCACGCATAACTTTTCACAGAGCAGTTCGATTCTGATGATATCTTTTTTTTTCATTAGATAGAATATACTTCTAAGTTGGTCCCATTTGAATTTGAACAGAAAAATCCATCCCTAAGGGTAGCAAAATGAAAGATATTGATCGTTCACCCTCTGAATTTTGGTCCGTTAACCAATTCTATCAGGCATAACTTTGTAGTGGATTTTCCGATTTGGATGAATCATTCTTTATTAGATAGAGTTTCCCTCATAGTTGATCATATTCCAATTTGGAATGAAATAATCCACTCCTATGGGTAGAAAAATAGGGGATGATTGATTTTTCACTTGTGATCATTGGCACACATATGTGGTTGACATTGACAGATCCTCCTACATCCGTCACAATAATTACATTCTATGTATCAAAGTGATGTAATCAACTAACCAGAACTTCCAAAAATAATTTATATTATATAACAATAAATAGTTAAAGTAGATAATCATATCATTCAACAGTTAATAGTTGAAGAAAGCTAGGTAAGTATTTTGGAAGTAATCAAAAATTCAGTAGGTAGTAATCAGTAGATTTCAGCCACGAAAAAACGAAAAATCAAACCGACGAAGAAATCAACTGAAAACAAAAAATGAAATAAACCTTCCTAGTCTCAATGATAATTGAGCTCCTAAACTAATGTAAGTATCTAATTTTGAGCCAAACAAACTAGCAATTGAATTAGGTAAAGCGTAGAATGATGGCAGCGAGATGATCTTCGATAATTTTTTGTTCGGCGCCGACTCAAAATTAGCTACTCACATTAGGTTAGGATATATCGCTCTATTCATTATTTTCGTCAGACTTGAAGGTATATTGTTTTATATATATATATATATAATATTTTTAACGAACTGGGGACCTTCTTCTGTTGCCATCGACACGATGAGATCATCCGAGATTTCGACCATCGTGTCTTCGAAAACAACGTATATGGAAACAATTGAACTCTCGACCGTCATTCAACATGAATGTGTATGGAGATAATAGCAAACTCATAGTAGGACAGTCGAACATATACCTCAGCTATACAGTGGCGTATATATTAAGTTGTAGTTTCAGTGAAAATACCAAGTTATTTTTATATATATATATATATATATATATATATATATATATATATATATATATATATATATATAGTGAACTTTTCTCTAGGTGTGAAAAGAACTATATACCAAAGACGTTCATATAAAGAAATGAAGTTGATAAAATATTGCATAAAAACAACTCATATATATTTTGCCTCAGATACATACTTTCTCAACAAGCCTTCATTCAACTCCACATGTTCACAATTCTAAGTCGACTTTGACCAAACATTATGGAATTCGTCCACCATCTTGAATATTGTTGATATGAAAGTGTCACAGTTGTTATGGGAACTTGGGCGCATTCAAAACTCCAAGATGATGAGACCAATAAAAATATTAATATTACAAAACTCACGTTGAAAATCTCTGGAGAGGAGTTTGGATTGCCGCTGAAACGTGTTCCGTTTCTGAGATCTCCAGTGTATACCCAGTTTTCGGTGGGGCTAGTCAAGGCGTGATAAAATAGTTTTCTGTTCGATCCAGTTGAGGCTGGGGTTAAGCTCATGCCAAGTACACCGTCCATTATTTCGAAAGTAACACCTGGAAATGAATGAATTATATCAACATGTTTTAGAGCATTCAATTGAAAACGATTTTGAAAATTACCATGTACCTATATAAAGAAAAACAGCAGATGATATTTGTTGAGAAAGTTTTTATCTGAGCAACATTTCATTTACATTCTAGAACTCACCATTACTAAGTCAATATATTTTTTTATCAAAAATCGTAAATACATATTGGAATCAATTCAAATTATTCCATGACACACGCGAACAAATTGTGATGGGATTGGCATTATGTGAAAACAGTCTCAGACTTTTTATTTTCGATTCTTCATTGTTTGGAGAATGAGTGAATACTACCATTGGATCATTTTAATTGAATGAATCGAGCAAAAAATAGATTCTTGAAAATTCTTCGTTCAAATTTGTCATAACGATCCGTCAAATATGACAGTTATTGCCATCTACCATAGAATATCTGAATCAAGTGAGGTAAGGTGGGGCGAGAGTTTCCGGGGTAAATGCAGAATAGCCCACCTCCCACCCTGCCAAGTTTGAGTTAGAGAGCTGCCATGTGTGTGTTCTGTTTCTAATCATATAACCTTCAAAACATGTCTGCTAGGGCGCTCCAGTGTAGGTCACGTCAGTAGAGAGGAGGTTTGAAAGTGTCTATGTGGTTCAGTCTCGCATGTCGAATTGGAGAGAAGTGGGTTCATACGGATTCAGCGACCACAATTAACCATTTTTTTTATATTTCGTATGGTAATTAAATAGTTCAGACGTTGTATAATAACAATAAAACATGGATTTAATAAAAAAATTCATTTTGCCTGAGTTAGGCCATACTCTGCACTTACCCCAAAAAAGGAGAACTCAGGCAAGTACGCTGGGCAACAGTGGAGAAAGTGCAGGATGTTATGCACTTGCCCCTGTTTTGAACAGGGTAAGTGCATGATGTGATTAGAAAGTTGAAACTTAGATGACGTTAATTATTGAATAATTCAATGCTAATGGGTATGCTGACCATAAGTCCCACATAAAATTTGAGAATGTATCCAAATAATGGACGAATATACATACTTGCTTTCATCGTCAGTAATTTGCGATTTTTCCTACATTTTCACACAGACAGACAAACATTATTGCATTCTTCTTCTTCTTTCCTTCATATTTGAATACTGCGTCTGCAATAGTGGTAAATTTTAAGAGGATAACGGAAAAGGGGACAAAGTATACCCCAAGTGATCTGGCCGCTGCCCTGGCTGGAATTCAAACAGGTACCACAACTCCATATCGGGCGTCAAAGATATATAACATACCCCTCAACACATTTACGACCATGTGAAAGGGCGGAGGGGTGAAAAGTCAGCCACTTTCGGTAGACATACAGTATTCACTGTAGATGAGGAGCAATCCATTGCTCAGAGCTCAATGGAAATTGAAAAGCACGGATTTGGTCTATCTAGGCTGGAGATTTTAGGTTTAACTCAGGAGTATGTTAAACAAAAGGAGAAAGTGACTCCCTTTAAAGATGTAAGACCTACTAGTGACTGGCTGACTTAATTCATGCAGAGGAATAATTTGTCTTTGAAGAAGTGCCAGAGCGTTGAAATTCAAAGGAGAAATTGTGTGGATCCATTCATAATTTATGGTTATTTCGATAAACTGTGCCAAACTATCTCAAGCCTTGGTCTTGGTCAGAAACCTCATCTAATCTTCAACCTTGACGATACTAGTTTCTGTCGTGATCTTTCATTTCTTTAGAATTTGTTACATATGTTAGATACTTTGGTATATTTTTTATAGTACTTTGTTACAGTTGCTCGATAGACATAAATAAATAATGGTTACCACAGCTTTCGCATTCAGTTTTTTACACACTCAGATCTTTCCTGCCTGACAATCTGCCAAACTCCATGACTCAGCGAGTTTTGCTTTGATTTGAATAACTCACAGAGACTTCAAATCTTCACAGAGCCTTTTGCGGGGCAAGTGCAAACTATGGACATTTTTTTTTTGTGGAATTGGACGCTTACTGGTAGGGCCCGAATCTGGCATTCACTGCTTACAAAAATATCTTTTCGAATTCAAATTATTTGAATGTCCTACCAATATATGCACTGAAAAAGCGAAATCATGACATAAGTGAAGAGAATGTGCCCACTTGAAAATTATTGGAGTGACAGTTCATGTTAGGATACTCCGAATAGCAGATTTGTAGCAAGTCATAGATAAGCTGAGAATATCGATTTCAATGAACATGCTGTTATAAACTTCCTGAATTCTATGGATTGGAGAATTTTGCCCAGAGTCAGTTCTACAATAAGGTTCCAGGAAGAGAACGACATATCACAAATTTCTTTGCAGTATGACAAAAATTAATTCAGATGATAAGGCCATTCATAGCTTCAAACAAAAACATCATGCCTTCTTGTATTCTGCAGTTTTTTTCTGATAAGAAGTTATGTTTGATTCTAGACAGTTTAGAAGTTATATTATAGTTGCCACATACCTTGTAGTTCAAGAATGTCAGAAATCGATTTTGTACACTTTTTAATCTGTTTTTATATAAATTGTATTGTAGATTCCATATGACTGGGGCAAAATATTTTCTACTATGTGTTCAAATGCATAGTAAAACTATTTGATTGCTATAGTAGACCAGAAGTGTTCACATGATCTGATTAAGAAACCCAACATTATATTACATGAAGTTACGAGACTTTCAATGTGTAAACTGAATGCCAATTCATTGTCCAAGATAACCCCAAGATCTATTATTTTTTCCCCAGACTTCAGAATAATGTTTTCGAAGTGGTAGTCATATGAAAATATTTCAAGATTTCTTTCAGCATTTTTCAAGATTTAAAATGAATTTATCATCAATATAATATTCAAATGAAAGAAAAAGTCATATGAAGGTGATAAGATATGAAATGAAATGCATAAAGCACACACAAAGTCGTCTTCACAAAAGGTTCAATATAAATTGAAACACAATTAGTAGATCGACAGGCGAAAAACAACTACTTTCGTAGCAAATACCTCGCAGAACGTTGAATGATATTCACCTGACAATCCATGCAAACTTTCATATAAATGGATATTGTTCGCTAATGTTTTTTTCTGATGAGCTCGATTATGTTTAAATTCATGTCGTGTCCGCCTAACAATCTGCATACCGGTTTCAGGCTTTTTGGCCCTCATCAGAATGGAATAATCATCAGCCAGAGATCCGGAGAAGCTCTGGCCGAAGCGAGACACAACATGAATAAAATCATCATCGAGCTTAAAACATCTTTAGGTACGTCGGAAAATATAACTTCTAACCGGCGACACCTAGTGACAAAAAGAAACACTCCATACAATTCTCCTTCCTCGATAGGATTTTAAATAAAAGATTCCTTCTCATTAGGATTGGCTCAAATTGCCCGACTGGCATATTTTAATTGAAAGAAAAAGCCATATGAAGGGGATAAGATATGAAATGAAATGCATAAAGCACACACAAAGGCGTCTTCACAAAAGGTTCAATATAAATTGAAACACAATTGGTAGACCGACAGGCGAAAAACAACTACTTTCCTAGCAAATACCACGCAGAACGTTGAATGATATTCACCTGACAATCCATGCGAACTTCCATATAAATGGATATTGTTCGCAAATGTTTCTTTCTGATAAGCTCGATTATGTTTAAATTCATGTCGTGTCCGCCTAACAATCCGCATCCAGTTAAAAGTTATCTTTTCCGACGCACCTAAAGATGTTTCAAGCTCGATGATGATTTCATGTATGTTGTGTCTCGCTTCGGCCAGAGCTCTCCGGATCTCTGGTTGGTGACTACTCCATACTGATGGGGGCCAAAAAGCCTGAAACCGAGACGTTTCCCTTTCTAGTACTTCAAGCTCTCCCTATCCCTCTAAAAGACTGCAGGTTTCTTCATATTCGCCATCGGCTATGGTGAGTAAGTCGTCGGCAAAGTAATGCATTCTCATTCAGTAGCTTATGTAGTTGGTCCTCCATAAGAGTCCGCATTAGATGTAACAGTACTCCTCCCTGTAGGTATCTTCTTGTTATTTTGATGGATATGCCGTTTTCGCCTGTTTTCATTCGAGCTACTCATTTATCACCTTCCACCCGAATGTAGTTCTGTCTACTTCCCTTTCCAATATTGCCTCATGCGAGGTATTGCCAAATGATTCCTCAATGTCTGAGAAGGCGGAGATGGTTTGAGTGGATAATATGTGAGAACGACTAAAATGACATCTATTGATCACTCTGCTATACATATATACATGTCGACCTGGGTATTCAGACTCTCCATTATTGTCCACCACTTTTCCTGATAGCTTCAGTAGGAAGTACAAATCGGTCTGAATAACTTTGAAAGGGTGGTATCTTTCCTTCCCAACTTTAAGAATAAAACATTCTCCAATTGCCTAGTATATACCCTATTACTGGGCTGCACCTGCCCAATTTGAATATGAACGGTAACATGAAGCTATATGAGAGGGTATGAGAATATAGTTATTTTAACGCATCTTACCGTGAATATTGTAAGTACCATAACTCGGATATGGATAGAAAGTTTTATCTATCACTCTCCAAGAGGTCTGTTGTTGGTGATCATACACTACAATGGAATATGTTTGACAATCAGCCAGGTAGACGAAAGTATTACTGCACTGATTACTTTTGTTCAATATTTCAACAATTGGTGTGACAAAAATGGATCTAGGTTCATACTGGCTGATCGGGAGTTCATATCGGTGGAGGAGTTTATCCTAAAACAAAAATAAAATTGGAAACATCCAAATACTAAATGGGGATATTAAATTCAGTTGTATTATATATATATATATAAATATATTGAATATAAATATATATATATATATATATAAATATATATATATATATATATATATATATATATATATATATATATATATATATATATATATATATATATATGAATTTAGAAATAACGACTGAAAATTGGTATGAACAATGGGGAATAACGGGGATCTTCAGTCAGCACAAGTGTTGAACTATGAAATTTACAATATATTCTGAATTAATATTGGAGAGAATACAAAAAAAAAAATATGATAAATAAATACAGCGAGATATCACCTATATAAAAAGTGAAAAACTACAGAAAGCAGAAATCGCTGAAATCGATCCTGGGTGCGCTGAGAATGGAGTATTTTTTCAGGCACAGTAATACTCCGAGTTGTTGTCAAAATTCGTTCAAGATGGCTGACCTAGTACACTCAACAGCTGAGTTTTTTCATAGTTCCTGGTGAATTACTTCACAGAATTCAATTGAATTCCAACGCATCTATACTATTTTAAAATTGTAACTGTCTGTTTGTTTGTTCGAGCATCACGCAAATATATATACAAATTAGCTAGTTATCTGTAAAACGGCGACAAAAATGTATCAAATCAATCAATAGACAGTATTTAACTGAAATCAAACTCAAATATGCTCGAGTTTGTAGCAAACATCATTTTACTGTTGAGTAGGTTCACAAATGGATGAATAATAATTGACTCAAATTTATTTTCATAGGAAAACCTGCAAAAGTTGAATGTTGAATATTTTATGTCTCTGAATCATTATTGCGCTATGGTGATAATACCGCTGAAAAATTCCAGAAATGTAAGTGTTGAAAATCGAACTGAAGTAATGAATATAGTGAGAATATAGCGAGTATACACAGTTCATTTTCTCATCATATGACAGAGGTTATTTTACTTTTAGTATATCGATAGTGAGGTAGCTGTAGAAGCATCTATGATTGACCCAGATATTATAATATAAACAGTGTTGAATCTAAAAATGACAAATACTGCCAGACATTGATGCAGAAGTATACTCCCATATAATCCAATCAATAGACATATTGATTTAACAAAAACTTCAAAACAGCTGAAATTATGGATTGAGGAATTCGAAAGTATAAAGCATCCATTACAAAGTTATTTACTATGCCACGGCGCTGAAAATTCAAAACAAAAACTATCCTAATTTTCATATTCTCGATTCTGCGAACAATAGAACGAGGTTAATATCTTCTGTTTGGGATATCCTCTATAGCAAAGATATATACGCCGATAAGATCGATAAAAAACTTGTGGAATAGAGTTCAAGAAATTAGGAGTCTTAAAAACATTGATAACTGGCATTTTATATCCGCACAGATGAATCCTGCAGACTAGCCTTCACGAGGATCTTCTCCAAGACAATTGTTGGAGTTCAGATGGTGGGAGGGGTAAGGTTGGATCTGAAAACGAGAAAATGAATGCCCTTTCTAAGACTATGACGCAAATGAGGATGTTGTTCTTAACAAGAGATGAAAATATTCCTTTCTGAATACCCAAGAAGACAATGCTTGGTATTATCATTTTTTTTTTGAAATATCAGCAAGTATTGATTCTTATCGGATTGCTAAAAATATTATGTCACGGTTTATACGAGGATGAAAATTTATTGAATCCTTCATTTACAATTGTGTTATATATCGTAGAAGCCATGTGAATAACTTTAATACATCTCCAATACCTTTAACTAAGAACCGAATCAGAGACGCGGCTGTCTTCGAGATCATCGGAGTCGATTTGGCGGGTCCGCTTTCCATACGGGATAATGAAAGGGTGTGGGTAGCCATTTCAACTTGTTCAGTGCCTAGAGCAGTGCATTTGGAACTTGTATCGAGTTTGTCAATAGAATTTCTACAAGGGTTCCGAAAATTCATCAGCAAAAGAGGGGAAGATCGTCTGTAGTCGCAGTGATAATGCCAAAAACTTTGTAGGTGCTGTGAGAAAAATTTCCTGAAAATTCAACCTCTCCACCCTGTTTGGTGGAGGGGTTAGTGGGAGCGGCTGATTCGACTATTGAAACAACTCCTACGAAAGACACTGGGAATAGTGTCTTTGACGTATGAGGAGTTGTGAATTCAAGACCGCTCACCTATCTGTCAAGAGACAGTAAACATTTGATTCCCTTGACGTCTCGATGTTCCTTCAGGGACTTGGTGTTCCCGATATCGACAGAATCAATGCTGGATGTTTGAACATGCATTCACAGTACAGAAATTGAAAGAAAACTTGAGAAAGCAATTTCGAAAAGAATATCTAAGCCAGTTCATAATGCTCCCAAATAAATGTCAATCGGATGACGTGAATGTTGGAGATGTCGTTTTGATTGGAAATGATATATCTAAACGTTTCGATTGGCCTCTAGCATTAGTTGAAGGAGTCTTTCCTGGGAAAGATGGTGAACATCGTGTGGTTCTGGACAACTGATGTGAATGGTAAGAGATTGTTTCCGTTGGAAGTTCATCCAGATCAAGAAGTACGACAGTTGGGGAGTGATGTGAGAAGAAAAGATGCAAAAAATGTTGCTTCTGAAGATGAAATGTATGGAGAAGCTCTGAAATTGAATGATGGCTTGAAAAATGTTACCACTTTTTTTAAAGGAAAGTTAATCCCCCGGCAAGGCTGATTTTATGATTGTGTCAAATTTTATGAAAATATACGGTGGGAGCATTTTGCAGAAACAGTTGTGGCTCATCATATTGCTTTTGGTTTTTGTGTTTGTTTTATATTTTTTTCTGAGAAAAAAAAATTTAATGATTGATATGTTTGTAGTGAAGTTTATTATTAGGTGGAAAAAAAATTTATTTGATTTTGACATATCTCAATACTGTCCATATTCAATATCGAATAGTTACTGGATGCAATATATTTTAGAATTGTAAATAAAAAATCTATTTTCAAGCGTAGAATTGCGCTAATTCACTGAAATTATTCACTGGAATTTCAGAATGGCAAATTTGAAAATGTTATTCAATTAGTGCAATAACTCAATCTATACTGAATGGTGATAACAGATTGATTAAATATTCATTATCAGGTTCTCCAGATTTAATACCATTTTTTGGTGGTATTGATGCCTCTTAAAGATCATACATCTGTTGTACCATCTGATCTGTAATCATTTGAACTACTTGATCTCCATACATAATGTATTTTGATAATTGACAGCATAGATTTACATAAAGCACATACTTATATTTATTTATTTGTTCTGTAATTATATTTGTAAACTTCACACTCATTCTTCACTTTCATTGTTATTCTTTCTTTTAGTCCTTATTTCCATATATAGTGTATTTCGATAACTTATAGCATATATTTATATAAAGCACATTAACTTTGTATTTATATTTGTACATTTAACATTTTACGTAACAACCACTCATATCACGCACAGCTTCAGTGATTCTTCTGTTTGTTCAAATGAAATATTAAATTTATATACCGTTCATCTTTATACTTATTTGAATAAGCATTATTATTATTACTTGCATATTCGCAGCTATTGCTTCATCATTTGCATTTTTGCTGCATCGGCACAGGCACATAGCTTGAGTTATGCTGATCGAACTTTTTTCGGTTACCTCGAAGTTATTTTTGTCGAGGTTCTATCTAAAATTGATTGAAATTGCTCGTATTCAAGAAAACTTCGAATTTTTGTTCATAATGGTTGGGAATATTGAAACTTCGTAGCCAATAGTGATATACTCCTTCCATAATAAAAGCTGAAATATTTTGTTAGGAAAAAATGTAAACTAAATCAATCTGACTTACGACTGATCTGATTAGGTATTCTGAACTATATTCTTCAATGATTCCGGAAAGTTGAAATTCCATTCAGATTCACACAATGAGCAAACTTCGCAAACTAATCAGATCAACTGTTTTTATTTAATTCCAATTTCAAATAAAAATTAATCTCTATTTGTACGCACAACTCTCATTCATTATAATAAAT
Source organism: Gonioctena quinquepunctata (assembly GCA_018342105.1). Lineage (NCBI taxonomy): Eukaryota > Metazoa > Arthropoda > Insecta > Coleoptera > Chrysomelidae > Gonioctena > Gonioctena quinquepunctata. The sequence continues at coordinate 388,114 of JAFIRS010001003.1, forward strand.
AACATGACATTACATGACTTCGTTCTTCCGTAAAGACGACACAGGGGTAAGAGAAGTGAAATGGAGTTGGGGGTAAGTATGAGAATTCACATCTTCCTTGCTGTTTCCATAGCAAGGAGATGCTTATCTCTCTTCTAAATGTCACGCAAATACCCGAGGGGGTTGTGGACTATTTTTATTCGATTCTGTAGGGTAGTTCAAATTTTTTACTTTGAAGTATTGTTGCATAAAAAAAAGATTCAACACTTACAGTTTTCAGGTCGAATGCCATTATTTGGGGTGGACATACTATGTCATTTATGTACCTTCCGGTGTCTAGCACCCAAAGTCTTCCGCATTCGTCAATCTGAAAAAAATTTATCATATATAAGCGTTTTTGGGAATTATGAGAAAATGGAAATAGGAGATTGCATAAGAGATGAAATGATAATCCAAGAATGATTTTTGTTATTCTCAAGCAACCATGTCATGTGATTTTTTTAAATTTGGATAATGAACATTAAATATTGTCAATAAATAAGTCGGGAAAAAAACATTATAATATTATAACTGACCAAAATCATAATGCAAGAGACAGGGAATTGTGGAAATTAATTGAATTGGTATATATAGCTCTTTAACGATTAATTACTCATCCAAAAATCAGAATATAATTGGGGAAAGTATTTTCAAAAGTAACAAGTTCACATCTTGAAAATCTCATTAAATAAAATATGGTCCATTGCTCATTTCAAAATTAACACTTCGATACAATTACGATTGTTATAAACAAAAATTAATTTAGAAAAAAAAACATAATATATTGTTTTAACAAAATTATTGTAAACAACAGGAAATCAATTATCTAGAAATAAAAATTCCCCAAAAAAAAATTAAAAAGTACATTGGTTATAAACTGTTTTTTGAAGGATGTTTTGTGACTTGATTACAGTAAATTATGAATTTTGTTGAGGTAAGGTACAATAACTATTGATATTTTGCGTACGTTTCGACTTCAAAAAAGGCATCTTTAAGGCCCTACAAGATAATGATGATATCATAACCATTGTACCAGAAGATATATAAGATCTCATCCAGCAAATATTTGAAAGCTACCATCCTCGACTCAGTTACACGGTTGAACAACAGTATTTTTCCTAGCCACTCGTGGTAACAAATATGATTCATAATGAAAAACCAAACACGGCAAGTACAATAACTCCGACGGCTCAGACCTCTCCAACTATTAGCACCTTAAGAAGCGGTGAAACTTATAGTCTTAGGGTGCATACCAAACAACATCAAAGTACCTCTCCCGAATAAAAAAAAAGAAAATATCAGAGACCTCTTTGCATACCAAAGACCCGCATAGGAGGGAAGAGAGTCCAGAAGCTTTTACTCTGAGAGTTGCAATACAGACTCACAAGACATCGATGACAGCCTTAGAAAAAGTCATAGCAGAAAACCTCAAAACTACTAATGAAATTAGGGAATTGCCCAGCAAGCTGACTAGTAACACAAATACTTTTCAGAGGAACTCAATCGGTAAATGGCTTGAAAACCACAGATTCGCAGAAATCGAAAAAGTCGCAATGGACACGGATATTCAAGCTGATCTGATACCAACCGTGGTGAACCAGGGGACTCAGGTGCACCCCTGGAACCTGAGAGTGGAACCCATCAAGTGGATTAGTGGCACTACAGAATTTGAAGAGTTAAAACAAATGGTCGTGGTGGAATGGACCCAAAAAGCGTATTCCAACACTAACATTCAAATAGGCAACCCTCTCGATACGGACGATTCGACGGCAGAGGTGTCAATAGTGGAGCTGGCCGATCCTGAAATGACAACCAGCATCCAGAAGCTCTACAGGGAAAGGTTCTCCAAACTGGGAAACCTACTGTGACTACTGGAAATCCAAGAGCAGACCACCAAGATCAAAGGCCAGGCAAACTAGGCCATAAGGTGAGTAGTTCGACGGCACGCAACTGGACATGTGAGAGAAGCTATCACTGCTAAGGGCGGGAACAGAGGGCCACAATAGTAGGATATGTTTTCACCAAGTCACGGATATCCCCCTCAAGCTCCTGAGGAAGATGACGGAAGCCACTTTCACCACCTCACCCAAAACCGCTCATAGACCGTCCTATGGGGTTATGATAAGCGAACGTTCCAAATCATATAAGGACATCTTGGGAAAAGTAACAACCACGATAGGGAAAAACGAAGCGGCGAAGCATGTTAGGTCTATTCGCAGCACCAGAGATGGAAAACTACTGCTGACGATGGACAAAGACTGAAATGCTGGGGGTGGAAGAGACCTTCCATCTCCATCAGTAATACATCCGAAGAAGACATAATCGTAAACAACGCTATTGGTAAGTGGGACGCGGAATGCAGAGTCAGTGAAACAACACCACCAAAAAATGATACCCTGGCGGTAACTCTTACCCTACCAAAATGATTCATTGCCCTGATTGCGGAGGCAGAACACATTAGAGTGAGTCCACTGGAGGGTGTGAAAAGTGCTGGAACTACTCACATTCAAAAGATATATGAACTGCCCTAACAGATCAATAGCTTGTAACAAATGCGGGGCCAAAGAGCATAAGGCCCAAGACTGCACAGCCGAATCCGGACATAAAACTGGAGCATACGGATGTCACTCGCTCAGAGAGGTTCTCAAGGCGGTCAGACTCCGGGAGAAAGAAAACCAATTTTGGAATTCAAGAAAAACCCACACTCTAGAAATAGCGCACTCGCAGGAAGAAGTGAACGGTGGAGAAAAACAATCCCAAGGATACCTGAATGATCCCGAAAAACTGGCCGTCGAAGGAATTGCAACCCAGACGGATCTCCACAGAACCATATCTATCCTGGGAGACATTATAAGCACTTTCCGTTAAGCAAGCCATCAATTGAAACAGTGCCACTTCAAATCCTGTAAATGAACACAGATAGGCAATTAGCAGGACACCACCTTTTCATAAGGACCGCGGAATAAGAAAAAATTGACATTGCCTTGGTTCGGAAACCGAACTTACGCCTGGTAGGAAGAAAGTTGATTAAAGAGGTTTCTGGTACCATAGCAGTGTATTGCGCAAACCCAAGGTGCGAAATAGTCATGCACGGAACTGGTCCGGGATATATTTGCATAGTTTTCAAAAGGTGGTCACTCTAAACCTGCTACGTCTCTCCAAATATCCCTAGACGTCGACTCTGTGTTCCAACATATAACCGATGCGGTAACAGAAGCCGTGATGACGGGCAACTTTAATGCAAAGTCGGCCTTGTGGAACTCTCCAATCACCGACGGGAGAAGCAATTCGGTCCTCAATATGGCGATTCTCAATGAAGGCGACATACCAACCTTCACCAGAGGCGTCCAAGCTTCCATCATTGATTTCTCATTTTCGACAACGCACATCAGCCTGGAAGGTCTCCACCGACGAGAGTTTGAGTCTGCACTGGCATTTAACATTCGAGGTTGACTAGGGTAGAAAAAAGCATCAAAAGGAGCGGTATTTTAAATCGGACGTACAGGAAGAAGACTCCAGGGCTTCGTTGCAGATGCTGGAAGGTAGCATTGAGGACATAGAAGGACTCATTAGGGTCGTACAGCAAAATTCACCCAAACCACAGCCGGTGTGGTGGAACTGCGATATCGCACGCTGCAATGGTCGAGGAGGAGCTTAATATGGGCGAAAGCCATGCTAATCATTATGGACCAACTGGGAGAGGGGTACAAAGCAACCAGGAAGGACATAAGAGACAACACCAGAAGGGCACAGCTCAACCAGTAGAACCTCCTTTGCGACCTGCCTGAGAAAAATTGTCACCGGAAAAATCCAAAAATTAAGCACCCCCTACGAACTTCACCACGCGGCGAAGATAGAAAAATCCAACAGATGTTTCCAGTGGACAACGCCCCAAACATCTGGGAAGCTTTTTTTTCATGACCCCCCACCGCTCTTCATGCTGGATGAACCCAAGAAGGCGGTCCAAAGAATCAAAATCAGGAAGGCCCCCGGCCCGGATAAAATCCTACCCGAGGCGGTCAAACTCGTTGTTGAATGCATTCTCGACCCACTTTCGAGCCTTCTGAACAACTTGCTGCTGGAATCTGCTTCCTCAGAGAGATGGAAGATAGCCAACATAATCTCGATTCCGAAAGGCAACCCGGAAGGCGGAAACCCGATGTATAGGCCCATCTTCGGCAAACTATACGAGTACCTCCTAAATGCCAGACTAGAAAACGAGCTAAGCGAAAAAGGCGGAACCTATCTCAGATACACAGTTTGGCTTCAAGCCAAAACCAATCAATCAAGTATGTGCTGGCCAAGATACGGGAAGATTCACGGATACCTCCTCTAAGCCATAGCTAACTACCTATCGAATATAATCCTTGAGAGCAGAAATCATGAACAGGTTACCAATCAAAGGGTGTCACACTGCTGCCTACGCGGATGACCTGGCACTAGTGGTCAGAGTGGATACTAAAGAGGCATTAAAACGGAGAACCAACCAAGCCTTAAGACTCATCAAGTGGTGGATGAATGACTTGGGTCTAGAAATCGCGCCGGCCAAAACTAAAGCCATGATTTCAAGAGGATCCGGAAATCGAACCAACATTCACTTCGATCTAGCTGGGGCACGCATTATCCCGTCAAAGTACGTCAAATATCTTAGAGTCTAGTAAGACGACAAACTCATTTTCAATGAACACATACGGAGGCAATGCGAGAAGGCGGATAGGCAAACAACGGCCCTCACTTAGATTTTGCTGAATATGATGGGACCAACATCACAGAAGAGTAGGCTCTTGTATGGGGTGGTGCAATCCATCATCCTCTTTGCCGCACCGGTATGAAATCAAGGGACAGGAGTAGAGAAGTACTGGAAGATGCTGAACCTCCCAAAGAAAGATGCTCCCGAGGCACTATGGGCATACGGGACAGTATCTGCAAACGCCCTCTACGTGATTGCAGGGGTCTTCCTGCTTGACCTCCTCGTGGGGGAGAGAAACAGTCTCAACGGACCGAATAAAGAGTCACAGGGGAGCAAAAATGCCAGGTAAGAATAAGAACCATAGAAGAATGACAAGTACGATGGCAGAACAACACAACGCCTGCCCAGTGGACGAAAAAACTCATGCCAACCCCCGAGACATGGATAGACTGCGATCACAAGCAGTCAGATTATTTCCTTACCCAGGGTCCAAGTGGCCATGGATTCTTTGGATCTATCACCCATAGGATTGGTGAAAGCAAGGACAACCAATTAATCTACTGCGGCAACCCGGACGATCCCGAACATACGATTTCTTCCTGCGAAAGAAGGCACAGAGGGAGACACTCTTTCGAAACTGTTACGGCTATAGTACTTATGCCAGGTAATGTTATTGCACACATGGTCCATTGGACAAAGATAGCCACCCATCTTAGGGCAATTATGAAACAAAACGAAGACGAGGAAAGACAAAGACGCGAAAGACACGCCGCAAATGATGTATGACCACAGGATGAAAGGAGAGAAGACACCACCTGCACCTGATGTAATATCTTCAGGACAGTTCCAGGTACAGGCGAAGGCAGGGGTAAGTTTTAGTCAGAGTAGTGCCTGACACTACCAGAGTCGATAGACTTCCAAGCCAGAGTCTCTGGTGCCATGCCTTCCCCCAAAAAAAGGTTCCCATTCAAAATAAGAAAGTTTATATCGACTTTCGGCCCACCGTGTATAGGTAGGATTGAAAATTCTTTAGGTGAAACGGACATGATCGATAATGACAGCATACCAAAGGACCCTGCTCGAACAAACATTATGGAAAAGTGATCCACGTGAGAATTGCCTGAATATTTATCTGATATTGTTCAGGGAAAGTCTTCCTGATTGAAAGTTACCATTTCGCTAATGTCCAATAACCAATAGTTTCGGAGATATTGGCCAATGATACTGGAAAATAAATTTGTATTGGTGTTGGGTAGAGTGTCGCATTTTGAGACCTTCACAAACGATAAAATGGGCTACAATGATATGTGAGGCTGCACGTTCCATTACCATTGTTGCCAAATGCACAACAATAACAGCTGATTCACTTTTTCAACTTGTTTTTCTTAACAATGCTATGTTTTCTTAAAACATCAGGCCCAACCCAGAGCCAAACCCAAACAACACCTTTTTTTTCAAATAACTACGAAAAACAAACCTAACCTCACTCAAACAGTGGTTATTGCTTACATAGAAGAAATTGTATATTACAGTAGCGCATCGTTTAAAAAGGTCTCGTGAAAAAACAACATGCGACCCTCCACCCAACACTAATTAAATATTCATTCTCCAGTATCATTGGCCTATATCTCAGAAACTATCGATTATTGGATTTAAGCGCAATGGCAACTTTCAATCAGAAAGGATTCCTCTGAACAATATCAAGAATTCAGGCAATTCCCACATAGATCAGTTTTCCATAACGTTTGAGCAGGGTCCTTTCAAGTTTCTAATCAAATTTCAAGTAGAAAAACCATTATGCACGGCCTACCTAAATCATCCTGTACACAGACTCAATCACATATGTTTATAATTAAGGAAGATTTCCGGAATCTACTAGTAAGTTTTCTTCTCTTTAATTGAGAAACTTTTTTCAGAATCTTGATATCTATGTTTCTGACCAATTTTTTGCGAATCTTGATTTCTTTATAAAGATCGTAATTTGTTTCGAAGACTTTCAATTTTTCCGTACATTTCTCATACATCATTATGAATCGAATGAGTTTCCGACCATATTCAATGTTGCTTCAAATTTAATTTACGAGGATGTAAACTATATTTACCAACGTCCGATAGACAGAAACTATTCTATTGGTTTTGCACGTTGCAGGGTCCGTATGCCAGTCCCATGCAGGATATGGTGTTAGAATTGGATTGCCATCCCTAGATTTATTCGAAACTATGCCCAAAGCTATTGGTAAACCTGCCTGAAACCGTGGCATTGCGACGAAATATCTGGCGGAACTGTTATCAGCTATAAGACAAATTTCAAGGTTTATTTCCAATACGTATCACGAATTATGATGAGAATATCAAAATCTAAAAACAATCATTATTAATAATATCCATTTATATAACATCAGCGTGAGCAAAGACTCAACATATCGAGGACTAAGTATGGAGATTCTAATTATTGAAGGTATTTTCCTTTCTTTCTTTATTCAACGTCGGCTTATTTCTGCGACTGGTGAGCACACTCCCCCCAACCAGAAATTTTGCCGAATCCTCTGGTGTTTCCAAGGAGAGGTAGGAATCCTCAACGAGCTCAACATCCATGAACTCGGTACCGCCATCTCAACGTCCCCTACGAAGGGTGGCATATCTATCGTCATATTTCATGCTTATTGATATGATGCCTGCAGCTGTGAATATGCTATTACACTGCAGTTATTCGGAGCTTTATTAAATGCGAGTTTGATGGCAGGTGATCACCCAACCAAGAACTAAGCGCGCCCACCCTTGCTCGACTTCAGATATCGATAAGGCTCTGTCAAACTGAGGTTCCGTTCAACTATCAACTAGAAAATTGCATTAATCAAACTTGGTGCCGACAAAATCTTGTTGCCATTGAGAAAAAAAAAGATATTTTTCATAATTAAGGTATAATAAATGACATCTGCAGTTCAAAATCAATTGAAAGCAATCGAACTGTGTTGCAACCAACGTCAGAAGGAATCTGGTACAATTCGCAAAGTTGGCTTTGGAAAACAATGGTCAAATAGTAAATAGTTTGATCTTGACATTTGATTTTTGTGTTGTTATAATGGCTGCACGCTTGAATCTCCAAGAAAAAATTGAGATTGTTTCATACATGGCGACACTATCGAACTTTTTGCGAATTTCGAATATATTCAATGAGAGGCATCCGGGTAGAAATGTCCATTATGCAACGTTAACAAAAATTGTAGAAAAGTACAAGGAGTCTGGACCAGTTGACAACAAACATAAAGTAACACACCAAAGAAATGTCAATGTAGATGAAGCCGCTGCACTGGATAATGTTTCATCTGTTGTGGAGACTCATCTGAAAGACAGAATAATATTGGCTTTTTCAATCAGGAGAGTGTGAAAAGGAACAAATTCAGACCATACAAACCAAAATTCATTCATTCACTCAAAGAAAGAGACTTCGATGCACGTTTGGATTTTACTTTCTGGTTTCATGTCGAACTTGAAAAAGATAACCATTTCTCCAGAAAAATTTTGTACACTGTTGAAGCTTCTTTCAAATCCAATGGTTTGGTAAGCTCTCAAAATTGTAGATGGTGGGCAGATGGAAATCCAAACTTGAGATTCGAATGTAAGGATCAGTATCAAGATGTAATATAGCTTCAAAATAAATGTCTGGTGTGGAATTTTGTATGATAAAATTGTGGGCCCAGTGTTTTTTTGGCAAAATTTGAATGCACAGAAGTGTTTAGAAATGTTACAAACATTTTTTATTGGATTACCTTGACAACCTTCTGCTTTGTGTTAGAGCCAACATGTTTTTTCAACAAGATCTGTTCACTCGACTCTAGAGGTGAGAGCGTGGCTGAATAGGGAATTTCCAAATAAGTGGATAGGGCGATACTCAAACAATCCGTGGCCGGCTAGATATCCAGACCTCACTCCTATGGATTTTTTTCTTTGGAGATACCTCAGAGAGGGTCTACAGACAACGGCCTCTTAGATGAATTCAACATTTGGAGAATACAATAAGAAATAGTTTTCTGATGGTCACCCCGCAAATGCTCATAAACGTACACAAGGAAATTCATAGAAGAATCATGAGGTGCCTTCAAAATGAAGGACGACACATCGAGTAATACAATAGGAGTTCCGTATTACATTATATTTCATATTGAGTTTGCTTTCTGGATACCTTCATTAAAAGTGAATTGAGAATAAAGTTGTCCGAGCTGCTTTTCGATGTTCACAGATCATTTATAGCCTACGGTTATTGGTACACCTGTCTTTTGACGTTGCAACGCAGTTTGATTGCTTTTAATTGATTTTGAACTGCACATGTCATTTGTTATACCTTAATTATGAAAAATATCTTTTTTTTCTCAATGGCAACAAGAAATTAAATTTTATCGGCACCAAGTTCGATAAATGCAATTTTCTATTTGATAGTTCGACGGAACTTAACTTCATATGGTCATTCAGGTAATATTCAATGATAAGTGTTCTATGACATTACAAATTCTCATAATACATGGGGTAGTGAATAGAAAATGGAAAAAATCAGTAAAAACTTGTTTTTGGAATAGGAAGCTGAATTTGGAGTCATTTATTCGAATACACTTTAGGTGTATTTTGAAAAATAAAGGTACTTTACTCTTGAGCTACTTTCAAATTATTCACCTCCCTCGTATACGAATGGAGATAAATGAAATTTGGATGGTGCAATTTTAGTTTGAGCAGCAGCAAAAACTTTTATGAAGAATAAAATTTTCTGAGAAATTTGAATAAATGTTTTTTCCATTTGTTGACAAAAATCTGCCGGACACTGTATATACATATATATAAATGTATATACATAAATTCATTGCGTGTATCTCGGAAACGGCTCTAACGATTTGGATGAAATTTTGTATTTAGATAGGGTTTTACTTTTTAATTTTATCTATATAGGCGTCTTTCCAGTAAACACGCGATTTCAAACAATTTTTTTATAACGAATCGATATAGCGATCACTATCTGCTCACGTGCTAACGATGTATAGCGCCGTCTCGTAAAGTTTTGAGGTACTTGCATTGTTGCCATTGGATGTTAGCATACTGGTACCTCTAAACTTTGTGAGATGGCGCTATATGACATTATCGAGTGCCATTACCGAATTTGGACATCAAATCATTATATGTCTTTCTTTGGTTAGTCCAAGGAACTCATACGGTTTATTTAAAATGTGTATTTGTAGCCAATCTCTGTGCACTAGCTAAGATTGCAAAATATTCATATGTAATAAGTAGGTATGTGATTTGTATTTGAATAAGCTCTCGCTCCGAAAATAACAGGATTTTACTGAAGAAAAAAAAAGCTAGGTCGCCCACGTACTATATTAGATAAATTTTATACATTGGGTTTGAATTGACATGTATTTACATTTGGAGTTTGGTAATTGGTTTGTGGGGGATAAAAAATATACTTATCTATAATGGTTATTTTGGGTTTTCGACTGAAATTATAAAAATATTCATATTTTATCACTAAAAGGTACTTTCTTGTAGTAGATAGTAGTAAAGATGGTTTTATTGAAATCAAATTTGTTAGAAATCGAACTTTTCAAAATGCACTAATGCTATTACCTAATTTTCTCGAAAACGAATCAAAAAAGTTTTATTTTCATAGTTTCCCCCTGAAAAAAGCACATTTAGCTTCAAAGGGTTCATTTTCGATGTTAGAATATAATCAGGGCATCAAAAACAATAATCCTTCAAAATTTGAAATATCTATTAAAATTAGTTTTTGAGATATATATTATTTTTATTTCTTCAAAAGGACGCTACTGTGTCTCCAAAACTGAGTGTTTCCAGGCCCATATTTGTAGGAACCTCACTTTTTTATTTCAAACAGTCTTCTTCGGAATTTTGTAACATAATTTTTCAAACACTCTGAATACGAATTATCTTTACTAACTGTTGAATGCAAATATTTTGTTTTTCGGCAGATTCACAAATCCCGATAAAATGATTTCAGGCTCGGTTTCAAACTCTGAAAGCCTACCGGAATCACGATTGTCCACCGTTTTGGAGGTTCCAGTTTAAAGAAATATGTTCGGTTACCAACTATCACAATACAAAGGTTTTGGAACATGTGAATAATACTCAGTGTACCTTTATTCAATTCATGAATGTTAATTATCACTTCATTTTTGAGAAAGATATACAGAGAAACTGAAACTAACAGATCCTCCATGAAAAAACGTGTAGCTTATTGTTTTTGTCATTATATATTCTTTAAAATTTTCAGGAGAGTTCGTTTTTCTGCTGAAAAGGAAACCTACTCACTCGGATAATGAACATCTACGTCAATAGGTGCAGGTGTTCCAGGTATAAAAGTTCCATTGTCTATATCAGCTTGTCTATCAGATTCGGAAGCGTAGTCGAATTCAAGTTGAGACCACTGGAAAATAACTTCTGGATCTATTGTTCTACCAGGACTCAGATATGCACTTGTATTGCATAGTCCCAATATGAGGCAGAAAATGTTTGCTCCTGTAAAAAAAAACAAGATATCACAAACGGATTCGTCTCTTATTTTCAATCTTCTGTTGGTAGATAGTCTTAGATGATCCATTTGTCGAAAAAAAAAAACTCGAAATAGTGGTTCACAACGGAAATAATCTTGACTGACCCGTATATATTTATATATAAATATGAATATGCTATATGCTTCCCTATTCGAGATAAGAGAAAATGTCTCAAATAGAAGTTGTAGAGATAAATATGTGACTCATCAAAGTAAGTTTTTTTTAATGATAAAATGTAGGATTGCATGGGTTTATACCAGGTTGCTCAAAAGATACTGTGGGATTTATTTTACGAAATTGATTCATTTCAGACCAAATATCTCAAAATAAAAAATGTGGAATAGAAAGATTTGTTCACTAAATATCCTCAAAAATAGTGTATTTTCATTTCCTATTAATAATTTTACCGAATGACGTATTTTCCATACAGGGACAACCATAACTCGGGATTACTTTTTTCTCAGTTTTTTCAAATGGGACACACTGTGAATGAGGCCATACAATAGTACTTACTATGAGCATGCAGAAAATGTATAGTTTGCCTACTTGATTTCCATCGGAAATGTATTTAATCCTTAAGCTTATTGTGAAAAAGTCATCATAACAGCAATTACTATTTTTTTATCCAATGCTGGACGAAACAGAAAACAAAATAAACCAAAACAATTTGAATGCTGGTGAATTCACAGCAGATGTTAAAAAAATCCCTTATTTTGAACCATGCACGAGTTAAGCCTATCTACAATTGCTCCTCCAACTTCAGTTATAGTTGATCTTGTTATAAAGCGAAAAACTTCTCTTCATGTCTTCTGGTGTCGTTGGTTTTTTGCGGTAGACCTCTCCTTTAACATATTTCAAGAGATAGAGATCTAGGGGCGTGAGGACTGGGGACCTTGCTGGCCACTGAATGGGTCCGTTTCTTCCTATCCATCTATTTGAAAATCTTCTCATACGATTTTGATCGTGGGGAGGCTTGCCAACATGTTGGTAATATAACTTGTGTCTGGTGTCAATCGGTACGTCCAACAACAAATTTGGTGAATCATCTCGGAGAAAATCTTTGTAAATTTCGTCATTCAATGGCCCATCGAAGAAATATGACCTGATCCCCAATTATGCTCCCAAACAATTATCGACCATCTATTCTGGTTATCAACTCCTGTGATCCAAAAGAGATCATCTGTCGAGTAGTAGTGGCAGTTGTGTCTATTTATCAGTGGACCCGTCACTAAACAAAATGTGGACTCGTCACTACACAAAATGTATTTCAGAAAATTTGGTTCCTCGCGAATGAAATTAAATATATTCCCGCAATAGCTAACTAAATTCGGATTGAGTTGATTTTTTATCAATATTCTGTACACGGAAGTATGACTCGTATCCAGCTCTGTTGCAATTTCCCTCGTATAGTATAACCACTCTCTGTTGAACAAATTCATTTAATTTCAAAATCGAAAATATTATAATGTTGAAGTGAGAAGAAAAACGGAAAGATAGATAAATATGATTCCCCGTATAAATAATATAGTGGATCAAATTGGGTGAAACCTGTTGGCCGCGTAAAAACCAGTTGATAACTTCGCTAGCCGCTCATTGCGATAAATTACCGTAATCCACAACGCATTACTTTTTCGTGTTTGAGGTTGAATCTATTAGTAGAACCGTGGTGTGGTGTGTGTCTTGGCAGAGGCAGCAATGTATGGTAAACAACTGCAAGAAAAATGTTGTGCAGTAGTCAAAAGTACCATCCACATTAGATTTATGGCTCAAGCAAATCTGCTTTGAATTTGTTCAACAACCAATGAAAGTGTTTAATACCAATCATTCATCATTTAATGGGCCACATAGGTTCAAAATAGCAGGGTAGATTTTGTTAACGAGTTTGAAATATTATATATAAAATAAATAATAGTTTAAAAAAACAAAAAACACGCTTTTCTAGAAAACCAGACTAAAAAAATAGAAAATAAGGAAAAAAGTATTTTATTTGAAAAAAAGCGTGGGGTGCATGGTATCGCCTTGGTGTGTAATGTACTATATAATTATTGATAGCAAAAGGGTGTTTTTTGTTTTTTTAAACTATTATTTATTTCCTACTTTTTAGTGTGGTTTATTTATAAGAGCGTGTTTTTTTAGTTTTTTTAAACTATTATTTTTATTATTTTTTTGCAAATAAAAAAATGGAATAATCTTATCAAATCAGGTAATCATGATATTCAACCCCAAAAACCCCCACATACCAATTTTGAATAGAATGAGACCATAATCACAAAACTGGGCCGCCATTTTGAAGCCGCCATCTTGAATTTTACAATTATTACAAAAGAATCATGATAGTCGACCCCAAAATCCCCCACATACCAATTTTGAATAGAATCAGACCATAATCACAAAACTCGGCCACCATTTTGAAGCCGCCATCTGAATTTCCCAATTTTTACAAAGAATCATAATATTCGACCCCAAAAACCCCCACATACCAATTTTGAATAGAATCAGACCATAATCACAAAACTCGGCCGCCATTTTGAAGCCGCCATCTCGAATTTTCCCGATTTCCATAAAAGAATCATAATAGTCGACCCCAAAAACCCACACATACCAATTTTGAATAGAATCAGACCATAATCACAAAACTCAGCGCCATTTCAAAGCCGCCATTTGAATTTTCCAATTTTTACAAAAGAATCATAATATTCGACCCCAAAAACCCCCACACACCAATTTTGAATAGAATCAGACCATAATCACAAAACTAGGCCGCCATTTTAAAGCCGCCATCTTGAATTTTCCAATTTTTACAGGAGAATAATGATATTCGACCCCAAAAACCCCCACATATCAATTTTGAATGGAATAAGACCATAATCACAAAACTCGGCCGCCATTTTGAAGCCGCCATTTCGAATTTTCCAATTTTTACAAAAGAATCATAATATACGACCCCAAAAACTCCCACATACAAATTTTCAATAGAATCAGACCATAATCACAAAACTCGTCCACCATTTTGGAGCCGACATCTTGAATTTTCCAATTTTGACAGAAGAATCATAATCTCCGACCACAAAAACCCTCGGATACCAATTTTGAAGCGAATCGGACCGTAATCACGAAACTCGTACGCCATATTGGAGCCGCCATTCTGTTTTTTCTTCACACAAAAATTTCTTAATGTATTGTCACCGAACTATGTACACCTGCCAAATTTCGAATCATTCGGATGTCTGGAAGTGGGTCAAAATCGCGCCCAAAGGAGTCGGTTACAAACAAACAAACATACAAGTGAAGCTAATATAAAGCGTGTAATAATAAAAAGAAGGCTTGTAAACTCGACCTTATGAAAAGATTGGAGATCAACATTAAACAAAAAGTCAGGATACTTGCTTGGATTATTTCAAATAATCATAATCTGTTGAATTTGTTTCACCGAAGATTAAACAGTCTTTTGCTTTCTATTTTAATGTGATTTTCGAATGATATCTCGTATATTTTCAAAGATGTAACTAAAGTTCGGAAATTCTTTTTTAATGTTCAAAAATAACAATTGGGACGAAAAAGAAAAAATGGTACATTGAAGTGAAAAAACCCAGATTTTAAGTGAAAAAGTGACTGCGGAGTGTTTATCGAAGCCATTTTTTTATAAATCAGAACTTATTCCAAATCAGTGGTTCATATGAACATTAGTAACAATTAGTGTAAAAAGAAAAATATTATATTCTCATATTTGAAACTGAACTAAGAAAACGTAGTCCAATCAATTCTCATTGATTCGAGAAAAAATCTTTCTGTACTTCCATTTTCTGTGACATATGAAATTTTAATTCAGAAAAAGGTTTCTCAGATGTGGAAATCACAAATGCGTTGGGTTGCTGATGGATCACATTTTGTTTTTCAACTCAAGCAAATGTTTTGCATGGTTTACACAATTCATAGAAAAGTGGTTTCCACTCAACGGAAAGATCTTCTGAATAAGAAGCCATACCTCGGTTTCACGGCTAAGAAACCATTTCAGCGGACTTCAGTAACAATCAGCAACTATTTCAACTGATTCGTGAGAAATGACATTTGCTTTGGTAGAAAACTTCAATGAGAAACAAAATGAATTAATTCCACATCTGGAAGAGTTTCTTCGAATTCCAAATTTTAATTTCCATACAAAATGGAGAAGCGGAAGTCTTAAATTTTCCTTCAAATCCAACACAGTCTCCATAAAAAAACAAATATACAAATGTTTGAACAGATTTAGGCAGACGAAATCTAATTGATCATCAACACAAAAGGAATCTTGAGAAAACAAGGACATATCGTAGATCATTCTCTGGAAAGAAAACGAAAAGATTGCAAATTTAAAGAAATTGATGATGCCAGTAGAGTAGTGCCCACCTTGGAAACGATTACCATGCCCAGGGTGATATCAAAAACCGGTTACAAAAAAAATATAATTATTATTATCTTTCGGACCGTTTATTATCATCACCCGCCTATGGTCGGCATTTTCGATCAAAGCGCAAATCCTGTTATGTTTTATCAGGGGTGGATAATAAACCCCATCCTCATCCAACTAAGAATGGATATACTATACTCACATGAGGATTCTCAACTGTTGAAAGCATCACAGCTAAATAATTTCATTCATTTGTTGCAATTTTATTTACTATTCGACTTTTCTTGTACTCGACACTGCCTGTTTCCTCAAATCTTTCTTCAATCCTCCGAAAACTCTATAGTCGTATATACCTTGAATCAGATAATCGAAATGCATACATTCTACTGGTATGGGTACTTGACAAATTTTGTCACAGTTACCCAAAATGTAGATAATGTTTATTATTTCTACGGTGGATAGTTTCATTTTGAAGCGAAAAAATATTTGATTTCAACTATAAATTCACCTCCTCGATAATTAAATGTAAAGTTTATAGACAATTTCTATAACATTCAAATGTTCCAGGGATGATTTGATATAATGGCTAATATGATCAATATTCCGGGTAGATGTTACAGAAGCTGCTTTCAGCCAGTAGAATGTATGCAGTTCGATAAATGGAATGTACGACCCGAAAGTTACAGGAAGTGTAAAACACATGAAAATATACAGTGTCCGGCATGAAATTCGCAGCATATAAAAAACTTTTTTATTATTGATTTCTCAAAAAAAAAACATTCCTGATAAAAACCTCTGCTTCATCCCAAACCTGAAATGCAAACACCAAAACTGAATTTTATACGACCCTACAGGATGGAGATAGAAAAGCATGCTTTGTTTTCAAAATAATATGATCCCATCACTTTACTTCTCACGGTAGAATTCAAATTCATAGGGAAATATTGTTCAAAATCGAATGTTGCTCCAGAAATTTGAATCATAGCCACCTATGACCAATTTCATATTTCAACTTGTTTTCCCATTTTTTCCTCATCGCCCTGTACAGCATATTGAATATTATGCGAGACGAATGGTATGTTGTAAGATATGATGATATCACTCTATGAATGTTTTTTTATTTCTCCCTCCCATCGGAAAATCACATTAATTGAATTATGTGACGGAATTTCACAAAATAATGCTGCAAATAGTAAATAAAACTGAATTATCTCCAAGGTATGATGCTAGAATGAAAATGAATTTATTTTCACACTAAAAATAACATTTTTTAAGACAATCAGGAATTGTAAAATATGACAATTTTTGTATAGTTTTTTTGTTCAAGCAAGACATCAGAATGCATCTACAATATTTTATTGAATTTTTTGCAGCATTCAAATTAAGGTTTTAATCCACTCGAAAAATGTATTCACCAATTATTTTTGAATTAAGAAATATCGTAAGTTGTTACATTCGACTTCGATAGCAATACGCATCTTCCATAGTTTCTTTGAATTTTACTGTAAATGATGGAGATACAGAACATTTGCCGATCACAGTTGGCTCTGAAAACAAATTCATTTCTAATTGTAAACAAACCATTTTTGACGCATCAAGAATAACTCACAAATCTGTAGAGTCATTTCAGTAGTTTTTCAATTCAATCATGGCTGCTCGACTAAGTATACAGAAGAGAGTGGAGATTGTGGTACATGGTGACAATTATCATACTTGTAGAGACACTGCCAATATTTTTAATGGAAGAAATCCAGGTAAAAACGTTTATAATTCGACAATTACAAGAATTTTGAAAACATTCAGGGAAATCTGGATCGGTTTCGAAAAAATACAAAGTGACACATGAACGACCGATAACTGAAAATGAAGAAACTGTTATGAATATTATGCTGTCTACGATTAAAAATCCAAGAATGTCATTATCGCAAAGAGGAGAAAATCTTGGTATATCCGATCGATCAATGAGAAGAGTTCTAGGCAATAATAAATTCAAACCGTATAAACCAAAATTCATACACACTTTGAAACCGAGAGATCCGGATATTCGCTTGGATTTCTGTTTCTGGATTCAGTCTACGATGGAAGATAATGACAGTTTTCGAAAAAAATTCTTTACTGTGGCAAGTCAACCTTCACATCAAATGAGGTAGTCAGCTCCCAGAATTGCAGGTGGTGGGCAGATAATAATTCACATTCTAGGATACAATGTAGAGACCAATATCACTTCAAAGTTAACGACTGGTGCGAAATTCTTGATGACATTACTGTTGGGCCAGTATTGTTCAAACAACCACTGAATTCTGCAAGATACTTAAGAATGCTGCAGACGTTTCTCTCCGATAATTAAGATGATATTCCTCTCGACATGAGAGCTGGGATGTATTTTCAACGCTAGAAGTGAGAAGGTGGTTACACGGAACATTTCCAAATCGATGGATTGGAAGATATTCCAATAACGCTTGGCCCGCCCGGTCACCGGACCTCACTCCTTTGGATTTTTTCTTATGGGGATATCTCTAACAGAAGGTATATTCAAGAAGACCATTCCAAAATAAACGTCATTTGGAGAATACTATCATGGATTGTATTCGGGGAATAGCTCCCCAGATACTGAGAAATGTTCATGATGCAATGCACCGCCGTACTATGCAGTGTATTGAGAATGGAGGACTCCACGTAGAATAAAGTATAGGACATATTAGTTTCAAAAAATGTTATTTGTATTGTAAAAATAAATTAATTGGCATTCTGGCATCATATCTTGGAGACAATTCAGTTTTATTTACTATTTGCAGCAAGATTTTGTGAAATTCCGTCACATAATTCAATTAATGTGATTTTCCGATAGGAGGGAGAAATGAGAAAACATTCAGAGAGTAATATCATCATATCTAACAATATACCATTCGTCTAGCATAATATTCCCTATGTTGTACAGGGCCATGAGGAAAAAATGGGGAAAAAAGTCCAATCATAAAATTGGTCATATATGATTCCAATTTCTTGTACAACATTCGATTTTGAACCATATTTCCCCATGAATTTTTTATTCTACCGTGAGAAATAAAGTGATGGGATAATATTATTTTTAAAACACAAAGCATGCTTTCCTATCTCCCTCGTATAGAGTCGAAATAAAATTCAATTTTGGTGTTTGTAATTCAGGTAAAGCAGAGGTTTTCATCATTTCATATATATATATATATATATAGATAACATTTATCTAGTGATGTTTGCTGCAATAGTTGAAGCCGGTGTTTTCCATTTGGTGTATGTCATCCCAACGAAGACTAAGAAATGGATGAATTTTGTTCATTATCTGCTCAACCTACCCTGCACTGATGAAGGGCAAATACCCCGAAACCGACCCAAAGGTGGTCAACCCGAAAGATTTGCTTAATATTTCGAAACAAACATTGTAGGACTTTTCACGATTATCCATCGGAGGTGACCCGATATTCTTCTAGGAATTAGCCAGGAAAGTAGTTGTTTTCTGATGGATATTCGACTCAACATACACTTATTGTATAGGTGGTAGTAGAAAACAGTCATAAGGAATAAGACATTTTTCATGGTCTAATCCATATTCAGTTTTCCAGTAAGCTATTATAATTTGAGGGCTATCATTATATCAACATTTCGAACTATCTGCGAATTTTCAGGGAATAATTTGAGATAATCATGTATTTGTATAAATTTAGGCTAATCATTATGTAATATTCATTCTCAGGTTCAATAGACTTCATTGTATTCGGGAATGTATTGCATCTACTTGTACGATCATAAACAATCATTGTAATTGCGTAAGTAACTTCATTGGAGGTCTCGGTCACTGTCAATGGTTGCATACATTCATTCATGATATGTTGAAATCTCTGCACTTTCAATAAATTTCTGCAAAATAACCTTGTCTGCGATCGTCGTGACATCAATTGATTTCTAAAAGGGCCCACAGACGATGCAATTTGTTGTACAACCGATCGCACAATAGGTTGCACTATAAATCGTACAGACAGATCGTAGAGAGTTTTTTTCACAGACGTGAAAAGAATTCAAGCGATCGGTTGTACATCTAATCTTGTATTTTTTAATTGTTCACCATGGCACCGACTGTTTCAAAAAAGGAAATAGCTGCTGTAGTTGTCGCGTTGTTCTCATATTAATAATTTTTTTTTAGAAGCTCTATCGTTGCAGCTGGGTTAATTCCCTTTATTCTTTTCAATAAAATTTCGTTACTTGCGTTACGTTTATGTTTATTCGAGTACTCGTTAGATGTAACATTTCACAAACAAGATTGCTCTCTATAAATTTCGATGAACTCTATCCAAAACTGTTTATTCTTCTCCATTTTAGCGGACAATCTCCCTACACAATGTTAATTTTTGAAATGAAATCGTATCAACAAG
The DNA here is from genome assembly GCA_018342105.1 of Gonioctena quinquepunctata. Classification (NCBI taxonomy): domain Eukaryota; kingdom Metazoa; phylum Arthropoda; class Insecta; order Coleoptera; family Chrysomelidae; genus Gonioctena; species Gonioctena quinquepunctata. The sequence continues at coordinate 408,172 of JAFIRS010001003.1, forward strand.
TCACCAAATAGATACACACGTTCAAACTTGTATATCCAACCGAGTTGTACGACAGATTTTCAAACATGCTAAACTTTCATACGACTCGACCGCGTTGTACGATTGATTGAACGATAACGCCACATACGTTGCAATTGTCGTTCCAACGGTTGGACCAACCAAGATTGTACAACTTGTTCTACAACAAATTGCATCGTCTGTGGGCCGTTCAAAGGCGTTGCAATGAATGGTTTTTATGAGGAAAATGTGTCGTTTATCTCGTTCAGTCGATGTTAAGGGTTTTTCCACACTGTCGATTGAATTGAAATACATTTAGTCCCATGATACACAGGTTGACATTGTCAAAAAAGTAGGGTCCACTAATAATTCCTCCCCAAATGTTCGGTACTTTTATTGAGTCAGTTATAATACGGAATTTATGGGTGAATATAAACGGTAAGGACACATGCAAACGATTCATCATTCAAATCAAGAAATGGTTCATTATTATATGCCACATCATGGGATTTTAAAGAAAGAAAGCCTCACTACGAAACTTCGCATTGTTTTTGACGCATCCGCGTCCACCACTTCGGGATACTCATTGAATAACTTACAATATGTGGGTCCAACTATTCAGCAAGATTTATTTTGCATATTAATTAGATTTAGACAGCATGAATTCGTAATTTCCGCAGATATCGCCAAAATGTACCGGCAGATTACAATTGACCCGGAACAAACATGTTCTATGGAGGGAAAATCACGGTGATCATATTGAAACATATGAGTTGAAAATAGTCACCTATGGTACGGCAGCAGCTCCATTGTTAGCAATGAGAAGTTTATTCGAATTAGCTGATGAGGAAGCTCAATCAAATCCGATCATTTCGAGAATCATACAAGAAAGAGGATTTCTACGTGGACGATTTATTAAGTGGTGCCGATTATATTGATAATTCAGCGCAAATATGCTTGAAGGTTTCAAATATACTGAAGCAAGGGTGCTTTGATTTGGGAAAATTTTATTCAAACGATAAGAGAGTGTTGAAATATGTCGAGAATGCTGATGAAGAAACGCAAATTATCGATTTCAGTGAGAACGAAAATGCAAAAACGTTAGGTATCACATGGAATCCTTGTAGAGACAAAATGAAATACCGAATTTCAGGTAAATTAGATGAATCTCGGATTTCAAAAAGAATAATATTATCCAATATTGCACAAATCTTTGACCCATTAGATTCATTATCACCTTGTGTTATACTTGCCAAATTAGTTTTGCAAAAATTATGGCTTGAGAAAGTAGATTGGGATGATACAGTTCCCACATAAATATATACAATTTGGCGTGAATACGGAAATGAATTACCTATGTTGAATGATCTTTCAATTGATTGGCGGGTGTTGTGTGATAATCCTGTGCGTATCGAAATGCATGGTTTTTCCGATGCCTCAGAATAAGCCTACGGGGCGTGTATATATGTTCGGTCCATTGATACAAATGGTCGGACGATATCAAGGCTGTTGTGTGGAAAATAAAAAATTGCCCCTTTGAAAATTTTTACACTTCCTCGTCTCGAGTTATCAGCTGCGTTAGTTTTAGCTCGATTAGCACATACGGTTAAGGGTTCAATGCGATTTCATTTTAATCAGTGTTTTTTGGACTGATTCCTCTATTGTTTTGGGGTGGCTGAAAACTGAACCGAATAAATTATAAACTTCCGTCAGTAATAGGGTTGCTGAAATTGAAAACTTAACAGAATCAGATATTTGGCGTTATACACCGTCAAGGGGGGTCAAGCCCAAATTGCTTAAAGAATATAATTTGTGGTGGTGTGGGCCAGAATGGTTACTTCGGGATGAAATACTTTGGCCAGAAAAACGGTTCACAGGGGAAAAAACAGAGTGGAAGAAGAAAAAGAGACAGGGGAAAGCGAAAGTGAAAAAAATTTAATTGCCAACTATTTAAATTTTGCAAAATTTCCAAAGCTTACATTAGTCTTTTTATTTGTTTTGTGACTAAAGCTATACACTTAGAGTAGGTAACTGATTTAAGTAAAGATGCATTTCTGTTAGCTTTGAAAAGATTCGTATCACGGAGAGGATTACCAACTCTCATAAATAGTGATAATGGCACTAATTTTGTAGCGGCAAAAAATGATCTGAAGGACTTTATTGAAAACAATGAAATAGAAATGACAGATTATCTGCGAAAGAATAATTTTGATTGGAAGTTCAATCCACCATACCCACCTCACTTTGGAGGTCTGTGGGAAGCAGGGGTTGAAATTGTTGAAAAACATCTCAAACGTGTCACAAAAGAAACACCTTTAACATTTGAACAATTTTATACCTTGTTAGTAGAGACTGAAGCGATATTGAACTCAAGACTTTTATCTCCTTTATCCTCCTCCTCCTGACGATTTACTTCCTCTCACCCCCTCACATTTTTTGGTTGGCCGACCATTGCTTAGTGTCCCAGAGCAAGATGTCACAGGGATACAACCAAACCGTTCATCCCTTCACAAACATCTAAGCCAAATGAAGCAGCATCTGTGGAGTCGATGGAGCAGAGAATATATAGGCGAACTCCAAGAACGAACAAAATGGAAAATTTATTATGACGATCTCAAAGAACCAGTTTTTGAAGGAAGATAACCAGCCTCCAACTGAATGGAAGCTTGGGCGAGTCGAAAAGGTTCACTTTGGGACAGACCGAGTCGGACGAGTAGCGACTCTACGGACCGAATCCGAAATAATTAATCAAAAGGTAATTTGCGAAAATATGTCCATTGCCGCCTGAGTGAGTTAATATGCGAACTAGGAACAAATTGATAAAAAGACTAGTTCTATATTTATTTAATTTGGAAGTTAGACCTTTCAAGGTGGGGGGCATGTTCGGTACTTTTATTGAGTTAGTTATGTTTTTCGTATTATTTAGTAGAAACACCCTATAATTTTATATGAATCGTTGCCAAGAGATGAGATGAGAATTCATGCAGATATTTTTTGATTAACGTCATCTTTTATTTTATATAACTTAATGTTATTTATTCACGACTTGAAATATAGTTCAAAAGCACCAAATACACCAAACATTAAGCGTTCTTCGCTTTTGGTGATCAACAGGATTTTTTGGTGTGCAGTGAGGATTTTTGTCTGCATAATAATGCATATTATGTCTGTTGACCGACCCGTTGTTCTTGAAATCAGAAATCATAATTTTGTTTAAATAATTATAGTCCCCGTCAATCATGCCATCCTTTTGAATACGGAACGCAACTCTATTTGCAGAATCATTATCATACAATTCTTGATGTAAGATCAGATGATAAGGGTGGAACCCGTGGAATTCTTGCTTCTGGATATTTTCCATGGTATATTCTGCTTGTTTATAAAATATTTCTGTAAGCTTTGCCAATACAGTTGAATGTGATGAAATTGAAATTGCCTTTTTCAAACCTATAATAAACAATATTCCACCAGTCCTTAGCCACATCTGCAACTTCTCATTACCGGTCGGTATTTTTCCCACTTTATGGAAGGAAGCCAAAATTATCCCGCTCCTCAAAAAACAGCACGTCAGTGATATGTCGGATTTCCGTCCAATTTCAATACTCCTCACATTATCATAATTTTTCGAAAAAATCATCCACTCCCAAATCATATCTTATGTGAAAGAACACTCCTTACACAATCTGTACCTGTCAGGCTTTCGTCAAAATCCCTAATGATATTAGTCCTGCAATGGACCAAAAGTAAGTGATAGTCTTGGTGTTACTGGACTTCAGTGAAGCGTTTGACACCATAGATTTTGACATATTGCTAGTTAAGTTACGACCCCTAGGTTTTCCTTCGAATAAAAAAAAAAATTCGAGTTTCATTTCAAAAGAAGGAAAATTTCAGTTAGTGTTAATCAGAGTAGCTCCGATTGGATGGAAACCAAGATGGGTGTTCCACAAGGTAGTGTTTTGGGACCCCTCCTTTTTTCCCTTTACATTTCTTCTCTAACAAATCATATTCATTGCAACTTTCATTTATTCGCAGACGACATGCAATTGTATATTTATTCTCCTATTGAGCAATTTTCAGCAAGAGTGAAAAACATGAATAGGGAACTTTCCCAAATATCTGAAACAGCTTCAAGTGTGGGTCAAATCCTCAACGCCGCCAAATATATAGATACACAAAAATCCCCAAACAGAATCAACCCTCATGACAACAAGATTATTGAAAATGGTAATAGAATTCTATATTCCAAGAGCTTAACAAATTTCGGAATAATCATGGATGATACCCTATCTTGGGATGCCCAAATCGCCAAGACGAGCGAAAAATTATATCATAGCCTACATCAACTTCGCCTCCTTAAAAACTTTTTGCCACTTTAAACAAAGAAAACCTTGTTTTATTCGCTACTTCTCCCTATCATATATTATGGGGACGTTGCCTACGTGGTATGGAATATAAATCAATTGAACAAAATAAGAAATGGAGTGGATAAAGTACACAAAGTCACCTTTCACAAAGGATTCAATATAAATTGAAACACAATTGGTAGACCACAGGCGAAGAACAACTACTTTCCTAGCAAATACCACGCAGAACGTTGGATGATATTCACCTGAAAATCCATGCAAACTTCAATATAAATGGATATTGTTCGCAAATGTTCCTTTCTGATAAGCTCGATTATGTTTAATTTATGTCCTGTCCGCCTAACAATCCGCATACCGGTTTCAGGCTTTTTGGCCCTCATCAGTACGGAGTAGTCACCAGCCAGAGATCCGGAGAGCTCTGGCCGAAGCGATACACAACATAAATAATCAAGCTTACAACATCTTTAGGTACGTCGGAAAAGATAACTTTTAACCGGCGGCACCTAGTGACAGAAAGAAACACTCCATACATTTCTCCTACCTCGATAGGATTCTAAATGGAAGATTCCTTCCTTCTCAGTGGGAGTGGCTAAGTTGCTCGACTGGCATATATTTAAAGAAAGAAAAAGCCAAGTGAAGGGGGATAAAATAAGAAATGAAGTGCATGAAGTACACAAAGTCATCTTCACAAAGGATTCAATATAAATTGAAACACAATTGGTAGACCAATTAGGCGGACACGACATAAATTAAACTTAATCGAGCTTATCAGAAAGAAACATTTGCGAACAATATCCATTTATATGGAAGTTTGCATGGATTGTCAGGTGAATATCATTCAACGTTCTGCGTGGTATTTGCTAGGAAAGTAGTTGTTTTTTGCCTGTGATCTACCAATTGTGTTTCAATTTACATTGAATCCTTTGTGAAGACGACTTTGTATATTTTATACACTTCATTTCTTATTTTAGCCCCCTTCACTTGGCTTTTTCTTTCTTCCAATTGAACAAGTTCGAGCGCTTGCAGAATGCCGGCATAAAATTCATATTCAACTTGAAGGAGTTTGACCACGTTAGTCATTACAGGCAGCAACTGAACTTGCTTCCCATCAGGCAACGTAGAAATTGGCATATCCGATTACTGGGGTACAAAGTTATGAAAACACACGAGCCAGCATACCTACACGGCAATCGTCAACCTCGTGGCGGCGAAATTCGTCAAACGAAAGCACATTCCAATTTTATTCTAAGGATACCCGCCCACGTTTCCAAACTAGTTATCAATATTTTTCAGTCAGATTTTCTCAGCTTTGGAATCGTATTCCTGCTATTATTACCCGGAAAGCTTCTTTCACCTCCTTCCGAGCTGCCCTAAAGAAATGTCTGCAATACACAGAATTATCTTCTTTTGTCAATCTTCCTGTCTATGCCTGTCCCTGTTGTCCCTTCCTATCCCAATATCCTGAGTAACATAATTCATTCTTGCCATTTGATCATTCTTATGTTTGTTTATTCAATTAATTTAGTGTAGTTCAGTTCAACTAACTGATTACAACATATGTTATTGCATTTCATCTCAGTCTAGTCTTCATGTAGATAATCCTCAGTAGAATATATATATATATATATATATATATAATAGCATGTAAGGGTCTGCAGGAAGGTACCGCTCAGACATATTATATGCCCACCTATGCACCCTAAATCAAATTGCAAAAAAAACATGTTTCAGCAATAAAAAGTTTTTGTTATTATTACAGTAGACCATATTTACTTATTCTTCGTATGTGAAATCCACTATTAATAATTAGAAGTATATAATTATAGAAAGTATACGGCGGTGTCAAATTTCACGACAAAGGCACTATCGATTTATTTTTTTTTCGAAAAACTATCAAAATTTCTTATTTTGTAACAAATCTCGCAAACTTAAGAAAGTAGACCCCACAAATCCTATATCGACCAAAAGCTTTCGAAAAATTCCATGCAACAAGGCAATAAAATATGGGGTGTTGCATTTGAAGGAGTCGAGTTATTGCCATTTGTAATTTGTCATTTTGAAAAGATCGTAGTAGGCGATGGAATATCGACTCTGAGTTCGCCTGCATCTCAAAACATGCGCTAAAGCCCAAGGAAAAAAGATGGTTAAGTTATCTTGAATGGTTCTGTGGTCTATGCACGACGCTATTTTGACTCAAGTCAAAAACTACTGCAGATAAGTCTGAGAAACCTGAATTCGCTATATCGACAATCCAGTGGCGAATCCAAAAATGTAACAGAGATCCTGTATATAAATAGAAATATTTTGGGAATGTGCTTCATTGCCAGACCTACCGTTCAAAAAAAAATGGAATCGATAGCTTTTATAGAAGAAAAAGTTATGGAGCTTGAACGCACTCATGGGTCACTCTGTATGTATATTTACTGAAAATCATCATAGTAAGCAATCGCGATTTGTTCTTCATTATATTTCGAGAGTTTTCAATAATGGAAAATAGTTTTTTTATAGCAAATAAACGATATTCACTTTACTAAATGATTTTTACTCAGCTGGGTTCACAAAACCACGACACGTGCTCCTCCAGTTGGAGATAATTATAATTAGTATGATAACTACCTGAAGAAGCTATTGCACAGCGGAACTCTTGTTTTGTGAACCTAGTTTAGTAAAAATCAATTAGTGAATCTTTTGTTTGCTTCAATATGAATTTTCAAAGTTTTTTTATGAAGATGGTTTAATCATGACATCTGTAGGTATTTAAATTATTTCAGGATTCTATATATCAAAAAGAAAAATAGAAATAATGAGATCACTCACGCGCCCGACCACCTATCTATCAATCACGATGATTTTTTACCCGATTGCGCGACGCAAAGTAGGGTAATGTGTTTATCATGTTGTATGTTCGTTCCTTTGAGGCGCTCTAGAGACCAAACGCATGGGCCGATTTTGATGATTCTCACGTCAATCGAATTGTCTTAATCTTGCGAGTGTCACTAATGACAGTGATCAAAATTCAATATGGCTATAACCAGATGCCATATTGTGAATAAAGTAATAATAAAAAGTCAATATGGCGACAACCAGACGCCATTTTGTGAATAAAGACACGACAGTGATAATCAAAATCCAATATGGCGACAACCAGACGCCATAATGTGACAAAATTCAATATGGCGACAGCCAGACGCCATATTGTGAAAAATTCTAACTAAAAAGTTCAAAATAAAAAAATTAATTTAAATATAAAAAACCCGATTGTGTAAAAAGTGAACTTTAAAAAAGATGGAAACAAGATGACCAGAAAATATTGTCAGAAAATTATGTTTCAAGAGGTTACCTATTAAACTCAATACTGTAAACAATGTCACGCAGTTGGAGCAATAATATATCTTCATTTTAAATTTAAGAAGATGCCAAATTATTCGAATTCAATTGATATAGTTCATCACGGCGACATGCCCGGGCAACACCAAATATTAAGGCAACCTAAAAGTAAACACTTGATAAATATCTAGGTAATTTTAAAATTCCTATATTCGACCTTATTAATTAAGTATATAAAATCTGGTGCTTGAGTAATAAACGTATCAATTTGTTCATCTGACAAAACTTTTGACTTCTTTGGTTTATAGTTGTCACCTTGACGTTTCAGGAAAGCACGTAATTTTGTAATACCGATATCTTCTTTTGTACTAAGTGTAGTTCTCAGCATGGAGTAATTTGACCATAACGTAGATGCCTTCAACTTTGTAGATAAATCGGAAAGTATGCAATCATGACATTTTCAGATCGGGAGGTCGTCTTTTTTTCTTGGCAATAATCCATGAAACGTTTGTAAGCGTATTTATATTTTGCCTTGGATTCATTCGGCAATAAATTTAAGATGACATATTCAGCAGCATTTACTAACTCTGGCGGTGTCCCGCACACCTGTACATCACCAGCACTGTCCATTTGAAATATTTTTTTGCGATAAGTAGGTATTAAACCGAAATATAGAAGTGAATCTCTGACTTTTCTCACAAGGAAACGATTTCATAGGCAATAAGATGGCAATGAAAAAAAGAGTCAATAACATTTTCTCTGAAAAAATGGATGTAGAGCAAGGTGTGCCGCAAGGTTCTGTCTTAGGTCCTCTACTTTTCAACATTTTTGCTAACGATCTCATTGTCTATATTCAAAGGGTTCAGAATGTTCATGTTATCTGCTATGTAGATGACACGAATATTTTGGTTGTTGACAAGGATCTCAATAAGCTGAAAACTACTGCTGAAGCGGTATTTGCCAATATTGTAAAATGGTCCAACAATAATAACCTACAACTGAATCATCACAAAACAATAACTGTTCTTTTTGGTAATGGCAGGACTGATGAAATCAAACTTTTTGAAGGTTCCAATGATGAAATAGTAAGTAGTAAATCAGTGAAACTATTGGGGGTTACCTATGATAGGCAACTTCACTGGAATTGTCATATTGATTGTTTGTGTAAAAAATTACAGAGTAGCTGTTATAGTCTGAAATTTATGAAGAACCACTGTAGTGAGTACATACTACTGTCATTGTACTATGCAAATTTTCAGTCCCATTTAAAGTAAGGGATTTTGATTTGGGGAAATTGTGCACATGTGAATAGAGTATTGGTACTTCAGAAATATGCGATTAGAATTCTTGCTAGTATCGATACTAGAACGAGCTGCAGAGATTATTTTAAAAAATTCAAAATCCTAACTGTTGTAAGCTTATATATACTGGAAGTTTGTACATACGTCTATAAAAATAAAAACAAGTTTTTGAATACTGCTGAGAAGCATGACCATAATACACGTTCCAAAGGCCAACTACAACCTGAGAATCACCAAACTACGCTATACCAAAAAAGTTTTTTTTTTACTGGCTGTAAATTATACAACTCTCTTGATGAGCATATTAAAAGCTCCCTCAATTTAAATATTTTCAAAACAAGACTGAAACAGCAGCTAGTTCAGAAGGCCTGCTACACTATAGATGAGTACTTAGCATAATTTGTGTTATGTTCGCGATATATGCAATTGATTTGATTTGTATTCAATATAGCATACTTATATATACGATTGTCTCTCTTGTTGTCTGTTGTGCATTCACGTCTTCTACCTTTTCATGATATATTGTCCGAAAAGCATGTTCCTGCAAAGATGAATTTCTCAATTTTTATCATATATTTTAATCTAATGGTATGTATTTTATTTTATTTTGTTTTGATGTTTATTTGTGACTTGTCATAAACATGCATCTGTCTTTGGTCCTTGTGATTGAATTTATATGTATATTTTATGATGAATAAATTGATTGATTGATTGATTGATTGTTATGCATTTATAAAAATTCCTCAATTTATGATAATGTTGATTGCGATTTCAGAAACAATAGTATGTGTACCTCGTAATTAAAGCACATTCCCAGGCTTCAATGCTTATTGGCCTCGGCTTAACGCCTCGGCCAACAATTAACATTGTCGTCCGGGAATGTATTGCTTTCACTACTAGATACACAATGTACTATTTTTGTTGTACGAGATTTCCAGAAATGTTTTCTGAAAAGTTTCTAATTTTTTGGATGTACGCTCCCCCAACTGAGGATTGCATATTGAAAGGGTGATTCAACTAACTAATGATATATAATTTTCTACTGAATCACATCTAATATGGATTTAGGATATCGGAAGTTATATAAAACATATCGTAATGTCTGACTTGTGCTTTCTGCGCGCTTGTCCCAACGCAGATGGGAATTTATTGTAACCCGTAAATATTAAATTTCGTTTGTTAATTTGATTAAGATATTAGTCTCGTGATTATTTATATATAATGTTTCAAAAATGGGCAATGAATTTCATAACAGGAAAGGGAATAAAGTAGGCCTCTTCAAAATTTATTGAGAGAAGATTAAATCAATCGATTATTATACCAAAATCGTTTTCTATTTTGTTTTTTAGGTTGTCCTTGCATAAAAAATCATACTGGCATAAAAAATCATAGTATCATCTGCCAAAAGGCCTTGGCGAGGTCAAGGAAAACTCATATAGCTGGTATTCCGTTATCCATTGATTTGTATGTGTGTCTCCTGTCCATCGAGTAATTGTATTTGTGTATTCACCATCTCTGAAACCGAATTGAGTTGGTGCTTTCCTAAGTATTTTTCAAATCTTTGAGACTTTTTCAAAAAAAATTGTCAAATTTGATATTTAAGATATGGGTCTACAGTTGCATGCTTTTTGAACATCGCGGTGACTAGTACTAATTTTAAAACATCAGAGCAAATACCTTGTTCATATATATTATTTATCAAATAAGTTATTGGGGATGATATTCCTTCACCAGTTTTCATCAATACTTCCGATGTTATAATATCGTAGCCTGGAGATTTTTTTATTTGAGAGATTTTATTATTTCTAAATTTCTCTTTCGTTTACTAGCTCAAAAAATCAGATAATAGTATATTATGATACAAGTGTATAAGTCAGCCTTTAAATCACGCGCAACGAGTTTGAGGGCACTCCGCCCTGCAACGTTGCAAGTGCTTTAAAGGCACTCAAACACGTGTATCATACGCTATTTTTTATTATACCTGCGTCATAACTTCAATAACAATGCTGGAAATGAGTTTTAGATCAGGATAATGTTCCTTATATTTCAATCTAATCAGGTATGTAATGGACATCTGATATCACGCCTTGTTGGCATGGATATAGCAATTGTTGTTTACAAGCTTATTAGACAGTTCACATGATTGATATGAAAGTTGGACTTGTTTCTGTTACCTAGCAACCTTTAAAACACGGCGTGTTTTAATCTTGAGATTTCGCACGCTTTTTTCTTCAAAACACGGCGTGTTTTGATCTTGAGATTTTGCACGCTTTTCAGTTCATAAAACAAGGATTATGATGCAGGTATGATGAAAAATAAGTTTTTCACTTCAGATATATTCTGTTGCCATTTCTGCTCTTCTGTTTTCCTTTTTCGACAATATATGAATGATATCATTTCAAAACGTGAAAAAAGCATATCCTTCTGTTGCAAAAGTTGTGAGAACATATTTTTATGGCCACATGAACGTTAATGAGGATTGAGCCAGTATCATTACAGTCACTTTTGAGCATAATATTTGAATGATTCAAAATCAGGATTGGTATGATTATGCAAATAAATGGAACAAAGCAGTATATCTTGTAATTTCCGAATTAACGTTGAAACAAATATATGTATGTGGAATTCTGTGAAAATATGTATATGCATCAAGGATTTAACAAAAAAATTTGCACGGGAACATTACTTAAGTGTCGTGAATGCGTTCATTTTGACGAATGTGCTGCTTTTATTATTTTCTGGACCATATTATAAAAAACGAGCGCCATTTGATTGAAACTGACTCGAAATAAAAATCTATATTATGGAGTATTGGTGACTAACACTAACGCGTGAACATTTAGGCCGCAAAATGTGAAATTTATAGTTAAATTCTTAATTCAGCTTACAACGTACAAATTTATTCACAAAAAACCACTGCTAGTGCGTATTTTGAACATTATTATTTTACATCCATTCGTTCTCAATCGAATAACCTAACATAACTTCGTGTGAATACAAAACTGTTCATATTTTTTTCTTTGGTAATAGTCAACTTTTGAGTACCATCGGAAAGAGAAAACATTATAATACAAGGTATGATAAACATACTTGGTATATGTTGCTTTCAACAACTTACAGAATACATTCATAAAACCTCACCTGTTCTGAAAGAATAATACATTTTCAATGATAACACCGCTCTAACTGGTTTGTTTCTATATACTATTTTTTATCAGCAAAATGGAATATTTATTTTACCATTACCATATAATCAAAGGTATAATCATATTTCCAAAATGACCAATTACCCCAACTACGTAACCACATATTTCGTAATCTTATAGCAAAGCGTGTTGTGATATTGTTGCATCGGTGTTCAAGATAAACAATGATGGAATAAAATGTAACAAATACTAAAATAGAAAAAACGAATTAAACGGTTTTCTTCACATAAAGGATTCAATATAAAATTGAACCAGAAAATGGTAGATCTCAGCTGAAAAACAACTACTTTCCTGGCAAATACCACGCAGAACGTTGAATGATATTCACCTGAAAATACATGCATACTTCCATATAATATCAATGGACATTGAATGCAAATGTTTCTTTCTGATAAGCTCGATTATGTTTAATTTATGTCGTGTTCACCTAACAATCCGCATACCGGTTTCAGGCTTCTTGGCCCTCATCAGTACGGAGTAGTCAACCAGCCAAAGGTCCAAAGAACTCTGGCTGAAGTGAGACACAACGTAAACAAACCATCATCGAGCTTGTAACACCTATAGGTACGCCCGAAAAGATAAACTTTAACTGGCGGTACCTAGTGACAGAAAGAAACACTCCGAAAATCTCCCACCTCGATAGGTTTCTAAATAAAAGATTCCTTCTCAGTAGGAGTGGCAAGCCCGTCTAGCATATAGTGAAAGATAAGTTCCATGTGAAGTGGAATGAATAGAAAAAACGAATTATGGTTTGTTTACGTTGTGTCTCACTTCAGCCAGAGTTCTTTGGACCTTTGGCTGGTTGACTACTCCGTACTGATGAGGGCCAAGAAGCCTGTAACCGGTATGCGGATTGTTAGGTGAACACGACATAAATTAAACATAATCGAGCTTATCAGAAAGAAACATTTGCATTCAATGTCCATTGATATTATATGGAAGTATGCATGGATTTTCAGGTGAATATCATTCAACGTTCTGCGTGGTATTTGCCAGGAAAGTAGTTGTTTTTCACCTGAGATCTACCATTTTCTGGTTCAATTTTATATTGAATCCTTTATGTGAAGAAAACCGTTTAATTCGTTTTTTCTATTCATTCCACTTCACATGGCACTTATCTTTCAAATACAAATATAGTAATGAATAAATGAAATTGAAAAAAATTATGTATATCTGAAAGATTTGGTTCGGAACCAATTTATGCACCACATATATACTATTTTTCATTAGCAAAATGAAATATTCATTTTGCCATTAACATATAATCAAAGGTATAATCATATTTCCAAAATGACTAATTACCCCAACTACGTAACAAAATATTTCGTCATCCTATAGCAAAGCGTGTTGTGATATTGTTGCATCGGTGTTCAAGATGAACAATGATGGAATAAAATGTAACAAATACAAATATAGTAATGAATAAAATCGAAAAAAATTATGTATGGAGGATATCTGAAAGATTTGGTTCGGGATCAATTTGTGCACCACATAGTTATTGATAGGGAAAAAACCTTCACATGATAAATATTTCTTCCTCAATGATACTGTGATTATTCGAATTCATACAATGAGCTTGAGTGTATGCACATTCAGAAAACCCCCGTTGAAATTTTTTGTTTGGTATTTCAAACGGTTCTACAATTATTTTTTTAAGACTTACACACCCAAAAAATATTATTTCAAGTAGCTAATTATATTTTTTTGTTATTAGGTTACTGCTGGTTCTGAAGAAATGATTGGAAATAAGCTATAAAACATCCCTTCCTCTATCGCCGGAACTACCAAAGCAAAAATTGCAAAAAACAGGGTTTCTGGAAGATTATTCCCGGAAAAATTTTGCGATAATTCTGGGTTTTATGGTTTTTGACAAATCCATTATATTGCCATTGTCTAAAGATACATGGTCAGTCAACATACAAATGGTCCATTCGTAGATGGCGTTAGTCCAATGATCCCCAAAAAATTATATATCTGAGTGAGATGGAACAAATTCAGGTGGGTGGGCCTCAGAGCGACCTGACCTTGAGAGGTTATAAATTGGAATAATAACAATATTTTGTGTTTCTGCCATTTCCATTTATTTAGTAATTTGAAATCGTCGATAGTGAAATTTGATTATTTTTGTGGTATTTCATTATTAAGTGATAGTAGCTTTGTTTTGTATGAACTTTTGTAGTGTATAAACTTTTATGAGACAAATATCATTACATTTTTGAAAAAAATTGGAGAAGACATATGGAAATATGAAGGTAAAAACGAAATATTCATTTATTTGGGATATTTGGGAATGACTGTACCTAAGTCCCTTTAGAAAGTTATATTATGAAAATGATTATGAATATCGAATATATAAAAAAGAAATATAAATCTATAGATTCATAAGACCACTTGCCTAGTATTTTAAATTTTATTTGTTCGAAACTGCATTAATGAAAATGTTATATATTCAATAAGTTTCCGAACTTTGATAGTCCCTTTTTCCTCAGTTAATAATGACTAAGTGATAAAAACATTTTCTTTCTGAGTGAGTTGATACCTGTCGTTGGACAAGAGGACAGGCCAATAGCTTCTTGAGATACGGCCCAGAATGAATGAACTTTCAAATAGTTATTGCAATAAATCTGCTGTGTAAGCTGCTGAAAAGATCAATGAACCATTCAAAATTATATTCTGAGAATACAATTTTTATTGGTGTCCGCCCTAGCGAAAAAACACTTTTAATAAAGTTTCCCTTCCAGTGGTAATTCCTAATTTTTCTTCTAGAGTGTTAGTGCATATTATTCCATAACCATTTGTAGATAAATAAGCAATTATTTTTTATATTTGTTTTTCAGATATTTAGGCATAAATGTGCCTGCCAAATTGTGAGCTTTCGACCCAAAATAATTCTTCGTTGAGATGCTTCCATTTTCCACTCAAAGATACCGCTAGATGTTAACGTTGGACAGTTGGACAGGTATTATTTCTCTCTATTCCAATTATAAGTTTGGAGTTTGATTCGTATAGAAGATGATGTGATCTTTTTTCAAATTATTATTTATTACATGTCCAACGTTTCGACTGTGGCCACAGTTTTCTTAGGGGATGTTTTGTGGCTGAAAGTTATATGTTGAAAAATAACGATGCAATATGTTTGTTCTTGTTCGTCTTTGTTTTTCAACATGATGTTTCAACTCCATTTTCAATAACTTTAAGCCCCAAAAAATCCCCGAAGAAGACTGTAGACACAGTCGAAACATTCGAAACATATATATATATATATATATATATATATATATATATATATATATATATATATATATATATATATATATATATATATATTTATATATATATATATATATATATATATATATATATATATATATATTTATATACAAAACAACAAAAAAAAAATATTTAATATATATATATATATATAATATATATATATATATATATATGAAACATGAATATGTCTGATGACTTTTGAATTCAACTACTTACTCACTAAAAAATATCTCGAATAATAGGCATATTTTTTCTTTCATTATAGTTTTTCTTTCACCAAATTTGGAAGAAGAATTGCATCTAATAATTGTTCCATTATCCCTTGTATTGAGTTATATCATAAGGATGTAGTTCGATCAGTATGCATACCAGAAAAAAACGCAAGAGGTTTTTCACTTCCATTGGCATCATCTCCTCGCTCTACCCTGCCAATGAGCCATGAAAAATGTGTGAGGAAGAGGCGACACCTTCCGCTACTGAAGTCGGACCTTAAAAATCCTGTTCAACTCCAAAGTGCAGCGGAAAACTAATTTTTATGTGAGAAGTGTAATCAGATCTTTTGTAGCACAGAACAAGACCTCTTTTTATAAATTGTATAAGAAAAAGTTGCCACAAATTTGTGAAAAAAAAAATATTGTTTGGATCCATAATTGTAACCACCATACATGAAAAAAATATTCAATTGATCTTTCATATCAATTGTGATTGTGATTTTTCTGCCATCACTTCATCACTTCTAAACCTAAAATGTAAAATCTCTAGTGAGGTTTTTTCGTTACATTCTCAAAAATTTTATATAACTTCACATTATACATTGAATATAGCATATGTCCTTTCTCTGGGACTGTGAGAGCATCATGCAAATCATTGCATTCAAAGTGATTGGATAGTTTTCTAAAAGATGGCGGACATGAAAACATATAAGATAGATGTATTTATTTCATACACAACAGTGACATAATTCTTTGTCTGGGAATTACATCATAACATGAAATATCAATAGGTCTAATTTGAAAGATTAACAAACATTTTCAAAATCGTTGATATTTTCAAATAGGCAATTTTTCTTCACTTACTTCTCAATGCAACAAACACAAAATTTAAAATTTTCTGCAAGTCAGAAAATATTGCTCGACATCATAGGGCTCCATATTATATAATTATTTCACAATATTTCTTATATTTTGCGGAATTTCTTAGAAATAAGAGTTTACAATTTTTTTTTTATATTTTTTCTTAAATATGAGTTTTGCGGTGTATTTCAAAATGATCCGGATGATTCATAAGAAATTTTATTAATTCAAAAAAATATATAACTGGGATGGCCAGTACTTTGTATGACGAAGATTTATCGGCAGGAATGTCTTATGCATTTATTGAAAAGTATTGTGATTACTTTTTTGCCATAGAAAAATTCTGTTCATTTCATGACTTGAGCGTCAAATGACTATTTGCATAATATAGGTTATCAGTACTTCAGGATCAACACTTTTTGGGAACTCTTATGCCATATGTTACTCTAGATAGTTTATCGCAAAGCTTGTCTATATGGCATATGATGTGAACAGATATTATATCTGCAATAATCTTATTTGAATTATTAATAATTATTATAAACAAAATTGGACCAAGAATACTACCCTGGGGGACTTCCATTAACGTACTAAAGGCAACGGATCGTACTGTTTCTTTTCGAGTTCCACTATTCGTTTTCTTTTTCAAATATGACTCAAACCAGTCATAAGAGTTTCCACAAGTCTCCATAATAAAATATGATCCTTACAGTAAGGCCTCAAATGAATTCATAATAATCCATAGGATAGATCTCTCTTTCCAATTGCTAAGTTGGAATGACCAAACTTATTGATACTGGAGACTGGAAAACGCAACTTTTCATAATTTCAAGATTTAGTATTAGCAAGAGTTACATTTTGTTCCTGATTGTCTTTTTCTAAAATGAAACAGAAGTTTAGTTTTGTTTGCTATCCGGTGGTGCCACCACGCTACGAAATACAATTTGAACAGTTTTCCTGAAAGTCCAATAGAGGGCGCTCGCAAAATGTATCCAATATTTATTCCACAGAGACTGACTGACTATATATCTTTAGACAATGATATTGACAAAATGATTTCAATCAACGGTCAGCTAGTGAAGAGTGGATGAAATGAAGATCCCTCACGATGACGATGGGTGCTCTGAATTGTCAATGTCGGTGAATTGTTTGGGAGATAGTTGCGAAAAATTTGACGAGAGGGTTTCGAACAGGCATTTGTGAAGTCCGTATGCTGCGTTTGCAAAGTTTGGTTTCTGCGAGGGAATAATAACACTACGTTAATAACAATTCACTTTACCGTCGACTATTTCAAATGGCCAAAATTTAAAACTAGAAAACAATCAAGTCAGTTTTATAGTGAAAAAACGTCTTCTCGCTGTTTTATTCTGATAAAACTACTAGTAGCTTCGACATTATTTTGCAATAAAACGACACTTAGGTCCTGTCAGAATAATATGTGACCACATTCAATTCCTCAATCAGAAATTCTTAAGGTATTCGAAAATTTTGTTGCATAAGGTGAATATATCATAATTAAGTATGTTCAATTATTTGTTGAATTATATGATCCTTCAAGTACACTAACTCACTCTGTATATGTTTGAACAAAAATCAATATGTCATATTAGTCTAAGATCCCGATATAAAACGACCTTCACCAAGATGTTTATTTGATGAAACGTATTTTATATTCAATTTAATATGTCAATAAATATATTGCATATGGGTTGCCAAACAAATTTCAGTCCAGGATATGATTAATTATTAATTAAAAAAAAACTTTTTTTAAACATTTCACCGGTTTGATTATTAGACAAATTCTATACCAATCGAGAGTATGAAGCCCATAGAATATGCAAACGTTAGGTTGCCTATTCTTTTCCGGTCACAACTTCCGGGTAGCCAGGTATAAACAGGTAAATCGATACTAGCTTTTTGCACCAGTCTGATTATTGAATTAAAATTAAATGAAAATAAAGATTATTTCATTATGAACACGGTGGTATAGGGTTGCCTGCGAAAAATCAGTCCCGAATCCCGGTTGTCGAATTTTGAAAAGTGAAATATTGCTGCGAGTTAAATATGTTTGACTGAGAGGTCCCAACCAACCATCCCATGCGATAGAAGAGGACACAGCATAGCAGCTGTTTGAAGTCCGTCCATTTAAAGAAAGAGAGTGCGCATGCTATTTGTTCACTCACAGCATGAGGACGAAGATATCAACATTTATCAAACAAAATATCGGATTAACGAAAAAAGATGATACATCGCACTCATTGCAAAAAAGTAAAATTAAAAAAGACAAAAAAAATCTGAACAGTGTCATTGAAGCAATAAAATGTACGATGAATCCATATGATGACACTATTGACAAAGATATATTATTCAACATTTCAACGGGTAAATCTGCATCTAAATAAGTTGCTGATTTCCTGCTGAACGTGAAAACAGCAGGCTATCAACAAAAATTAAATTTAATTTCGGAATGCTCTTCAACTCCCGCAAGATTTGATAAACCTATAAAACGAAACAAAATCTGCAATTTTGCTTCTCAATGTATGACTAAAGTCCTCAGTACCAAAGACAAGAACAAGAAAGTATTATTTAAAATAGAATAAGACGTATTTGGGCGACTTTTGGCAATTAGTCTAAACAAAAAAATTAATCTCGAATATTGCCTGACTTTTCCACTAGCACCATTGCCCCCTGATCGTTTCTCATGTACTGAAGAGATGTTAAAAATCAACGTTAGCAAAGATTTTGAAATCCAAAACTGAAATGGTTGAGCCAAGACATATAAACGTTGAAATAATAGATGGTTTTTACTACTTGCACCCAATCGGATCTTCTATAGCTCAAACTTTTGATAAAATTGCAGAGTCAATACTTATAAAAATATGTTCAAAAAACGCAACAGAAATACATTTAATTTTTTATCGCTACTTATCACCGTCAATCAAAGATTCCGAACGTGAAAGCAGAAAAGAATTCGATATTCCGTACAAAATTTCGGGACCTCAACAAACAAGACCAATTTTTTTTTTTGCAAAGCCTAAAAAATTATCGTTTTAAAGAGGCTCTGGTGCTGTTTCTGGCTGATTATTGGGAAAACACCATTTGGTAACAATAATCCAAAACAAAAAAATCCTTTTAACCGTCGACCATCAGTGCTACTCTTATCAAGTTCAGGAAAATTCCGTAAAAAAACTGAAGAAACTAATTATGAATGTCATCACGAACAGGCAGATGCAAGGATTATTGTTCATGCATCTAAAGCGGAACCAGGCTCAAGAATTTTATTTGAAGACTCTGATACTGACGTTTTGATTATTTTGTTAGGAAATATGCACAAACTCATCGAATCAGAATTTTGGCTTGCCAGTTCAGCAACTAGAAAGACTAATAATCAAACTGTTGATTGCATTGATTGCACCGATTTAGCGTTGAAGTTAGGAATCAAATTATGCCAAAGTCTTCCCGCCTTCCATGCGTTTACAGGTTGCGATTACACGGCAGCATTTTATAATAAAGGAAAAGTAAAACCATTTCAGCTATTTTCGAAAAATGAAAAATATCAAACAGTTTTTGAATCATTAATAGATGCTGCTGATATTTTTATTGATGAAAAAATGAAGACCGTTCAAGAATTTACGGATAGTATGTATGGTATCAAGAACTGCACCAACGTGAATGATGCGAGATATCGCATTTTTATTGAAAATTACTATGCTAAAGAAAACAGTGAGCAGTTTAAAAAAAAAAAAGTTTTCGACTCCAACTCCATACCACCATGCTGGATGTCATTAATTCAGAAAATTTTACGAATTATTTTCGTTAGTTCCATGTGGCTTAATGCAACGGATCCGTTATGCGTAAAACTTCAGCCTGAGAACTGCGGGTGGTTCTTAGATGAATATTTAAAACCAGTAGGATTCATTGGGATTCATACACCTTTAAAGATAGAAGACATTGTCGAAAGAACTGAAACGGAGAGTGATGACGAAGAAGGTTCAGAAGTTGGAGATCATAGTTATATGTCCGATGACTTGGAACCTAAATAATTAAAAAAAATTAAAAAAAATTGTATTTATAATTTTTTACAATAAACCGAAGTTTTTTTTTAATTGTTGTTTTTTATTTTGTCTTCCAATAATAAAGATGAAATTTGCAAGATTAGTATTATATATGTATTACTATAACCTCCTTTTTTACTAAAGATGTATATATACTTTAGTGTCACATAAACTATATAAACATATAAATAATTGATTGATTAAAAAAAAATAATGACTATTCCTCTATTTTAATAATAAACTACTCCAAAATGATGCACAGCATATACGAGTCTATCGCTATCCTTTTCATTTTCAAAAACAAATAGCATGCGAACTCTCTTTCTTTAAATGGACGGACTTCAAACAGCTGCTATGCTGTGTCCTCTTCTATCGCATGAGATGGTTGGTTGGGACCTCTTAGTCGCACATATTCACTCGCAGCAATATTTCACTTTTCAAAATTCGACAACTGGAATTCGGGATTGATTTTTCGCAGGCAACCCTATACCACCGTGTTCATAATGAAATAATCTTCATTTGAATTTAATTTTAATTCAATATCAGACCGGTGCAAAATGCTAGTATCGATTCACCTGTTTATACCTGGCTACCCGAGAGTTGTGACCGGAAAAGAATAGGCAACCTAACGTTTGCATATTCTATGGGCTTCATACTTTCGATTGATATAGAATTTGTCTAATAATCAAACCAGTGAAATGCTAAAAAAAAAAAAAATAATTAATCATATCCTGGACTGAAATTTGTTAGGCAACCCATATGCAATATATTTATTGACATATTAAATTGAACATAAAATACGTTTCATCAAATGAACATCTCGGTGAAGGTAGTTTAATATCGGGATCCTATACTATATTGAAAACATAGGTTGTCATCATTAAGAGTTCATTTCCAATCATCAACTTTCTGCTAGTTTGAGTCAGAGTTAAACTAATAGGCTATGGGCCCAGGAGTTGAAATAAGTAATGCCGGAAAATACATCCAGTGATACATCTATTTCCTTCACGGCGGAAAAGCTGAGAGGTAGATCCAATTACTCCGATTGGAAGTTCCAGATGACTAATTTATTGAAACACGACAATTTTCGAAAAATAAACGCCATGTGAAGTGGAATAAATAGAAAAAACGAATTAAAAGATTCAATATAAATTGAACCAGAAAATGGTAGATCTCAGGTGAAAAATAACTACTTTCCTGGCAAATACCACGCAGAACGTTGGATGATATTCACCTGAAAATCCATGCATACCTCCATATAAATGGACATTGAATGCAAATGTTTCTTTCTGATAAGCTCGATTATGTTTAATTTATGTCGTGTTCACCTAACAATTCGCATACCGGTTTCAGGCTTTTTTGGCCCTCATCAGTACGGAGTAGTCAAC
The DNA here is from genome assembly GCA_018342105.1 of Gonioctena quinquepunctata. Classification (NCBI taxonomy): domain Eukaryota; kingdom Metazoa; phylum Arthropoda; class Insecta; order Coleoptera; family Chrysomelidae; genus Gonioctena; species Gonioctena quinquepunctata. Next base: position 430,156 of record JAFIRS010001003.1, read on the forward strand.
CAGCCAAAGGTCCGAAGAGCTCTGGCTGAAGCGAGACACAACATAACCAAAACCATCATCGAGTCTATAACACCTATAGGTACGCCGGAAAAGAAAACTTTTAACTGGCGGCACCTAGTGCCAGAAAGAAACACTCCAAAAATCTCCCACCTCGATAGGTTTCTAAATAAAAGATTCCTTCTCAGTAGGAGTGGCAAGCCCGACTAGCATATAGTGAAAGATAAACGCCATGTGAAGTGGAATAAATAGAAAAAACGAATTAAACGGTTTTCTTCACATAAAAGATTCAATATAAATTGAACCAGAAAATGGTAGATCTCAGGTGAAAAACAACTACTTTCCTGGCAAATACCACGCAGAACGTTGAATGATATTCACCTGAAAATCCATGCATACCTCCATATAAATGGACATTGAATGCAAATGTTTCTTTCTGATAAGCTGGATTATGTTTAATTTATGGTCGGCAATTAATGGTTATCCAGCAGAAGATAAAACTTCTGAAGATCAGCGAATCAGACGTGATGAAAAAGCCTTATGCAAAATCAATTTGATGATAGATAAGAGTGCATATCCCTATGTTACCCATGCAAAGACAGCGAAAGAAGCTTGGACTGCTTTGGAGAATGCATACGAGGACGAAGTGCTCAACAGGCATGTATGTCTATTACGAGGTTTGTGTTCAATTAGATTAACAAACTTTTCAAGTATGGAAGCTTATGTAAATGAATCAATGAGTCTTGCTCAACAACTGAAAACATTAGGAAAACGATGGATTTCTGGGAGTGATCATGCTTCAGGGACTGCCTGCGTATTACGAACCAATGGCTATGGCTATGGAGAATTCGAATGTCAACATTTCAAGCGAATATGTTAAAACTAAACTTTTACAAAACGAAAAATAGTTCAAGAGCAGAACCAACAACGAACAATCAGCACACAACGGAGGCTTCAAAAAACATAATTCAGGAAAGAAACCATGGTGATGGATATGCAAACAAGTAGGGCACTACAAAAATGATGGCCCGAAACAGGGTTCTATGTAGTCACAGTCAGGAACCAATAAAGTAGAAAAATCGACTCCAAAGAAAGATAAAGCACTGTTAGCAGCTTTAGGAGTTTTATAAGCCCAAAATACTTTCGAATGGTATGTTGATTCAGAAACGACATCGCATATGATAGGAAGGAAGGATTTTTGTCGAATTTTACTGAATCTGCATGTATAGGGCAACAAGTAACGATGGCGAATAATGAAAAACTTTCCTGCAATGGCGCCGGTAATGTGATAGTTGAACCAAAACCAAATGGACACAAAAAGACAACATCAGATGTTATATTCATTCCGAATATTACTGCTAACTTATTATCAGTCAGTAATATCTGTAGCATTCGATGATGCTTGTTGTAAAATGTAGGATATCGAGGATTGTCACATTGAGGGAGAAGCTGCTGTCACTGCGACAAATTTGAATGGCATTTATCGACTCGATATACGAGAGCATTTTGTGAATGGCCACATTCAGATGCCTAAAAACCCTGGTGTATTCACTGATTCGATTTTGTTTAGAATTTTTGGGGGACAACAAATGAAAAACGTTAAATGCTGCTTAGAACTTCATTAGTAGATGGCGCGGTTAAGGAATGTTCATTGTTTGTGTCACGCAAAATGTCTAACTTCAAACCTAGAAAATTTTCTTTTTCTGTCAACATTACTTCATGCAAAAAATAGTGAATTGATCGTTTACAAATATTATAGTTCTACGAATAAGATCCCGCTCAGAACAGTTGGCGCGAAAATGAGATGAAATCCTCGAAACTTATTACAATGTTTACATCTGTCTGTCAAAAATAAGATTTTTCTTGAAGTCTACCTGGCGATTTTTTCAAAGTGATTCCCTCTCAAATGGCCTTTTTGAGATCATGGAAACTTCCACGAAGTATTGAGAAAAGGTAGGAGAGTCGACTGATGTATCTAGATGATGAATCAACTTGAAAATCGAGGGGAATGGAACTTTCCGATACAAACTATTACCAAGTCATTCACTGCATACTCTGCCGGACTATTACCTCTCTATTAATCTTCTGATATGAACAAAATCAGAGAGTTCATTATGGATATCATAAAATCTGTTGATAAAGTTGAGAAATCGATGAATCCTGGATTGCGACAGTCTAGGCTGCTTCCAGCTATTTCAGAATGACTTCTCCGGAAAAGATGAGCCCTACTAACAAAGGTGAGGGGAGAAAACAATAATCTAAATGCTTCTCTTTTATTTTTCAGTAATACCCCACATGAGATAATCAGAGAAGGAGGGCGATCTAAACCAAGCAGTTGTTCGGAAGAACAAGGCACACTCCCAAGATCGATAAGGCTAATGACTATGATTAGGATAATTATCACTTTTCAATAACCACATGAATTTCACAAGTAAGCGTGGACTTTTCATTCTCTGAGGATATATCTTGATTTTGGCTACTGAATTCCGAACCGTCACAGAGGGTCCCATGGCTCTTTAGAAGAAAATATCCACTATATTTAGAATTTTCCAAAACTTTTAGTCAGAAGATTGTCATCTCATGGAAAAATGTTTATACAAAATATATATAATATAAAAAATGAATATAAAAGTAATAATAAAATTATTTGACTCGCTAGTTACTAGATACATTACAATCACAAGTTGATAAAAATTATAACAATGGTTAAAGGTAGTTCAGAGAAGATTCAAATTAATTTATACTTATACGAGTCATTTTACTAGTAGTGGAGTAATATTAGATTTTAGCTTCAGGAAGTTAGGGGACTGTGGAAACTTTTTACTGTACATTAGTGATGATGTAAGGAACAACAAATAGAAAGTTACCAACCGTAAAGTGTGTGCTTAATTTATTATTTAACAAATAAGTTGCAAAATCCTTTTTTTTATTAAATATCTTAAAAAATATATAAATTTTTTAAAAAACTGATAGTGCCATTGGAAAGAATGGAAGATTTTATATAAAAAAGGTATATAAATATTTTGTTTTTATAAAAACTAAGCTGCAGATTTTTTTACGAAAACGTGAGGTAGCGTCACCGAAGTGCAGCTCTTGAGGAGCACGTAGCCACGAGCGCGCTTCACTTAATTTGTTAAAACTAATTGATAAAATTAAGCTAACAAAAATGTTAATGAAAGAAAGAAAAAGTAGGTAACGAGATGTCTTGTTTTCAAATGTAAAAAATCAATAGGAATATTACATATATGAAGTTACGTCAAAGTAGAATTTTCTATAAAATCAATTAAAGATCTGCCAGTCTTTAAATTTTCAAGATAAACATCTGAAATTTGTAAGTTCAGTCCCAAAATGACACTCGAGAAGGTGTGCAAATGAAAAAGAATCATAAAATTTTATTTCAAAAAATACAGTCGTCAGACAGATTGAAGTAACATAACAAACATTTAACTGAAAGAAGAAAAATGCAGCTAACGAGAAGTCGTGTTTTTAAAAGTGAAAAAATATGTTTGGGCATAGTACGTATATGGAATTAGTCAAAGCAGAATTCTGTATAGAATCTTATTTTTTTTCAAGATAAACATCTGAAATTTTCACAGATTACTCTTAAAATGAAAAATAAAAAAAAGGCAACTAAAAAAAAATTTAATATAATAATTTTATTTCGAAAAATACAGAGCTCAAAATATTGAATAATTTAAAAAAATTCAAATTTGAATTTTGAGGCCATGCTTCAAAAACTCTAGTTTGGAATGTGATCTTTAAACTTATATATGGGATATAACGAAATTTGTTGAATGGAGGCCACATCTTTCAACAGAGTTAAACAAAAATACTTCCCATGAATACCTCGACTAATTGCGAAAATGGTCCAATAGTCTCAAAATGGCAGCTGTTGAAAGATTTGAAAAAATTCGCAATATTTCATTTCCATACCCAAAATCGGCAAACTATAAGTCTTTTGATAGAGCTTCATTAGCTACACAACTTTTACCCGAAAATTTTTTCACAAATGAAAAATAAGTAGCTGTAAATTATCATTTATGAAATCCACTTTAACGACTGACCACGCTATCGTTTTTTCAATGTCATATTCTGGTTCAGCGACCTCAAAAACCCCATCAAATTTGGGTGAAATTTGCCTTACAAAATTGTTTTTCAATGTTTAAACAAGCAGCGCACGTATATAAGTTCATAACTTTTTTCTGCAACAATTTCTGAGTAATATCAGAAGGTTTTGGGAAAATCCAAGGATTCTTCCAGGATTCCAAAATAATGCATGATTTTAAGCTATTTTTACTCCGCTATATGAAGGAATTTGAGTTCTTGCGATAAGATAGTCGTGTTGTCTGCCAAAATAGTAAACACCTCTTAATTTGTCCAAAAGTTTGGAGGTTCTTTCAGTCAGATAAGATTCGAACCAATTGAAGCTTCGTCCTCTGAAACTGTAGGGATGAAGCTTACGTAACAGTCCAAAGCTTTAGATATGTCGCAAAACACTTCCTTCAGACTAGAATATAGATTTTTCAGAAAGAGATTGCATCTCCCGTACTTTTATTGGTTTGAAAGCTAAATTGAGTTATTGTATGTAATTTACAGCACTTCATAAAATCATTTTCCGCTCCATCATAAGATTTTTATCATAAGCAAACAGGGACAGAAATACATAAGTACCAACTCGGTAGAGCCGAATCAATAGAAAATTAACCATACAAAATAAATTGGTACGGTTCATAATTAGAATTATTTCGGAACACCTCTCGAAAATTATATATAACACTGACATGAATACATCGAATAGTTTGTTCTGAAATATGTTACATCGATCGATCAACCTCAAAATATTTCACAACGAATTGACATAACCTTAAAGGCGACGAAAGCACAATCACCGAACGGATCAGAAACACAAATTACAAAAACACCCTGTGTGGTCTGTAATTGCAGTTTACTGAATTGTGACAAGAAACGACGTCAGCGCCATCTGAAACTCTAGATAACTCCCTTTATCAAGTGGGCTGGTGTCTCCCAGTTTGTCCCAATATTTTACAGGTATAAGTGAATACACCATGGTTTTTAGACATCTTAGGCCACATCTACTTCAAACCTGTGGCATAAGCGGCTTGGGCATCTAAATCGAGTGAGCATGAAGTTACTCAGGGATCACCCAGCTTCAAGAATCTAATTTTCAAATGATTATCTTGATTCACCGAGTATTGCATGTATTGAAGGAAAACAGTCAAGGGAACCTTTTAGAGCCAATGAAAATAAAAAATTGGCTAAAAACAAACTTGACCTCATACGCACAGACATTTGTGGTTCTATGCCTACCCTCTCTTAGAATTCAGCCCGCTATATTCTCACTTTTATTGACAGTCAATCACGAAAGGTATTTGGATACTTCCTAAAGTCGAAAGATGAAGTTTTTGAAAATTTCAAAGAACTCAAAGCTCAAGTAGAGAATGAATTGATCGGAAAATCAAATTTGTACGTTCTGATAATGGAAGTGAATACTGCAACCGAACTTTCACACAATATCTAAGAGAATGTGGAATTAAACATCAGCTCAGTTGTCCCCATACCCCCGGGCAATCAGGATTAGCAGAACGATACAATCGAACTATTATGGAAAAAGCGAGATCGATGATGTTGGTTTCAAAATGTGATCCTAGATTGTGGGCTGAAGCTGCGAATACAGCCTGATCATTCGTTCTCCTGCAAAGAAAATTCCTGGTAGTGTTCCTGAACAGAAATGGACTGGCGAGAAAGTCAATTTAGAAAAATTGAACATTTTTGGTTGTACTGCTTCTGCCCATGTACCAGATCAGAAAAAGAAGAAACTGGACTCGAAAAGCAAAGGAATGTTTTTTGTTGGATATAGTGAGAGTTCCGAGGGATACAGATTGATGGATCCCTCCACCCGAAATATCGTCATTTTGAGGGATGTCATTTTCTTGGAAGAAACATTCCATAGTTCATATATTGAGAAAGGTTCAGGAAGTCATCCCAAACATGAATTGATCATCGAACCCACAAATTCAGAAAACCAAGGATCTTCTGAAGGAACGATGAGCATGGATTCGAATCATCGTGAAGAAAAAGACGGTGACGAAACTTCCAAAGGAAATGAAGATACACTAGATGAGGAGACAGAACCTATCGAAGAAAGAACATATAATCTACGTGATCGTTAGACGAGATAATTTCCTGATTTTGTAGCATACAGTGTTTTCTCTGATGATATTGATGGACCTTTTACTGATGATGCCTTGAGTAGTGAATATTCTGATGAATGGGTAAAAGCTATGAAAGCTGAGATGGAATCCCTCCACAATGATGAAACATGGGTTTCAATAGACAAACCTACAGGTAGAGCATTTGTTGAAAATAAATGGGTTTTTAAAGTTAAAAGGGACATCGAGGGAAAATATGTAGGTTCAAGGCCATATTATTAGCCAAAAGCTAGAGTCAACAATTTGGGGTTAATAATTTGGATATTTTTTCTCCTGTGGTACGATATAGTACAATTCGTTTTCTTCTTGCTCTAGCAGCTGAAATGCATTTGGAAATTGATCATTCAGATATAAAAACAGCTTTTTTAAATGGCGATCTTGACGAAGAGATTTTTATGGCGCAGCCAGAATGTTTTGTAAATGAAAATGTGAAGGATAAGGTATGTTCATTAAAATAAGCCATTTACGGTCTCAAACAAGCTTCGCGGATGTGGAATAAAAAAGCTCATGGTTTAATGATGGACTCAAAATGTATTCAACCTTCAAAATGAGAAATCAATACAAAATAATAATTGCACTATATGTATTTCATTCTACAATGATTTTGATGAGGCAAAAATGTTGAAAGAGTATTTAAATTCTCAATTCACAACCAAGATTCAGGTCCTGCAAGTCACATCTTGGGAATACAAATAATTCGGGACCGAAAACATAATACTCTAAAAGGTCAACAAATTTTTATTAATCAGATTCTTGCAAAGTTTGGAATGGTGGATTGCAAACCGGTAAGCATTCCAAAACAATCGAAAACAATAATTTTATTGATGATGTGCCATACCAGAAATAGATTGGTTGCTTGATATATTTGTGTGTATGTACAAGACCAGATATATGTTTTGCAGTTACATACTTGAGTCAATTTAATGTTAACCATACGAGACACCATTGGCAGGCTGCAAAGAAAATTCTGAGATATTTGAAAGTGACTCAGTCTCTAGGCTTGATTTATAAAAAAAATGGTGTTGGTATTTTTGGTCATGTAGATTCGGATTGGGCAAATGACCCAAATGCTGGATTTGTTTTTATTTTTTGTGGGGCAGCTATTTCTTGGAAATACAAAAAGCAGAAGTGCATTGCATTATCTTCTACCGAGGCTGAATATGACGGTATGAATGAAGCTGCGAAAGAAGCAGTTTATTTAAAAAGTTTTCATCTGAAATTTTGCATAGAATCAAGTTATTTGTCACTTTTCTCAACAATAATGATTCTATTGATTTATTCAATAATAACCAAAGTGCTCATGAAATAGCTTCTAATCCTGTTATGCACAAACGTACTAAGCATATTCAAGTCCGGTATCATTATATCAGGGAGTTGATTGAGAATGGAGAAATTAATATTCATTATGAATCTAGTGATCAAATGATAGCTGATTCTTTAACGAAAGCTTTTCCAAAGCAGATACATATCTTCTGTTCAAAGGGAAGGGGTTTTAATTAAAGAGAACCTATTTTTGCTCTATTTCCTCATACAGAATATTTGCTACTTGATGGATCAAGGGAGAGTGTAGAATTATATGATCCTTTTAGTACACTAATTCACTCTGTATATGTTTAAATAAAAATCATTATGTCATATTGAAAACATAAGTAGTCATTAAATACTTGTTCATTGAGAGTTCATCTTCAATCTGTGTGATTTCCAATCATCAACTTTCTGCTAGTTTGAGTCAAAGTTAAACTAATAATATTTTGACGTTGATAATAGAGGTGAATATTCATTGAGCTTCCCATTAAAATGTACCACATACACCTCAACAAAATAGTGCAGTAAAGCGGATGAATCGCACAATTACAGGAAGAGGGCGTGCGATGATTTTTATATCGGGGTTGCAAACATCTTTTTGGGGCGAAGCTGTCTCAATAGATACATACCCAACTGATATTTTACCAATCGCCGCTTTGCACTTCAATAAAACTCCATATGAACTGTGGCATAATAAAAAGCCCAAATTAGAAAATAATAAAAAATTTAGGTCCATGCTTATGGCCATCTTAAAACTAAGACAACAAAATTCGACGAAAAGTAATTTAAAGAAATCTTAGTGGGATATGCTCCCAATAAATATAAAATATGGAAATTGAAAATTTTGTCGTAGCTTGTGACGTAATTGTCGACGAGCTGAGTTAGTTAAAAATCACTAGGTCTATGAAAAGTGATACCGAAAGCAACTTCGGAGCCTAAGACTAAGAAAACCGAGGATCTCAGATTTTGAGTAGTTTACTTTGTGCAGATACTCTCGCGAGTACAATACCAAAGACTAGTGGAATTGAAACAAGGGACGATCGAAATCACTGGGAGCAAGCCATAAAGGATGAAGTTGGTTCACTCACCTCTAATAATTCTTGGTCGTTGGTAAACAAACCCACTGACGAAAGTATTGTCGATTTCAAGTGGGTATTTACTATGAAAATAGATGAGCATGGAAATCTCACAAAATACAAGGCAAAGTTTCAGTCAAAAATATTTGATTATAATGAAACATTTGCAACTGTTGTACGCAATTAAATGGCGATGAAATTCTCAAATTCGTTTGTATGCACACGCTCAGGTAAACGTACCAAAGGAAAATTAGTACACAGGCCTGGAAAGGGTTTTGAATTATATTATAGACCTCAAATTCACTCATAACGCAATAATGGTTATGTAAATATTATTGAGGTTCATGTGTCTTCTGACCTCAGTAGCTGCGTCCTTAACGGAAGCAGAAAATATGGCACTTTTTGAACGCCTTAAAGAAACCTCATGATTTAGGAATTTGCTAACTAGTATAAACTTCAAAATTCAATCACCAATAATAATAACAATATTCGAAGACAATAATGGCTGCATTTGTATAGCAAAAATAAAGTAATACTATTGGGTGATGCCCTCACATAGCCACTACCTGCACCGAAACTCTTACAAGAACAAATGTGGGATTCAATTGATTTTTCTTCAAATATTTCTTCTGATATTGTTTTTGAGTGGGAGTGTTGAGTTTACCGCTGGATGAACCGAGACAAAAACACAAATCAAATTCATAAATAAATGGCTTTTGGAAGAAATATTTGTTTTTTCATTTTTGGTTAACATGAAAAAACTCAAAAGTCACCGGAGGCTCATTTTTTTTTCATATTGCAAAGTTTATAGTAGGTTCCTCAGTTACTCGGTTACTCGAATTCAATTTTTCATTCTAGTACTTGAAACCACTTGGAGTATCTATCAAACTGAAATCTTCAATAAATTGAATTAAATACGGGTTAACATTAGTCAAGGTATTGTACTTGAATACAAGTTATGTGAACGAGGAATACAAATTTAATAAGGGATAATATTCGAAGTCACCCACTTTCAACAACAAAAATATGTGAATATTTCATTATGCAAAAAGGCTCTATTATACAATTAAGTCAAAGAATAATACTTACTACTGTTCATGTTTCCCGATGAACTTGTCTTACTGCACAAAACAAACAGCAACAAAGAAATGTGTAGTACCAGTCGGATATTAGGTAGAATACAAAACTTCTGTTGATGGATGAACCCTCTATTCCAATGACGTACTTCGAGATGTTCGGGTGTTTATATCACCTGCCGATTCACACTTGACTCTGCCTAGATATACTTTTTTGAAGTACTTTATTTATCAAACCCATAATTTTGAACTCACTGGCGTATGCAAAGGAAGTGTTCTGGGGGTTCAAACACTCTTCTATATTGGGGATACAGAAACACAAAAATTGTCGAAAAAGAGTTTGGTGTCGAATTTATAGCTTAGGGTACCCATTATGGAATACTTATGAACAATCAAATCCAGAAAGAGGAAAAATATCTTCGCGAACGGTTGAAAATGAATTATAAAACCTGCTTCTTACTTCATAAAAAAGGAACCAAGTATCAGAATGCCCCATTAACATTAAATCTGATAATTTAGAAAACTCAGTTTATGAATAACCAGATAACATAGGGTGAAGTATCCAATAGTTGGCACTGAACCAGTTATTGGCAGCCTCTCCTTACTTTTCAATTTTTTTATATTTTGGCCATATTTCCCTGAAACTCTTTAATTTTTCGAGAAGTAGCAACCTTGATGAAACATCAGAGCAAGTGCAATCTGCATTTTTGTTCAGTAATTCGGTAAGAGTAACAATAGTTGTGTCGGGTTGTGACATAAGTTTGTATATTGAATCGTAAGGAACACTATCTAAATAACATGCAATAATCTATCTCTTGTACTCGATATAGCTATGCGAAAAAAAATAAGATCATTTGATATTAATTGATTATTTTCCACATGAAAAATAAAGTTATTTCATATATTTGAAATAAATGATAGGGGGCCAATGATTAGTACCAGTAATCATATTAAATTCAGTTATTGGCACAGCTGCCAATAATTAGTTCGTATACCACAAAAAAGGAATTCAGTTGTTGCCACTACTGATAATTCTTTTTTCTGCCAACGACAGATATTCAGATATTGAAAAATTAAATACCTATCAACTGATATTATTGAAAACAAAAAAGTATGTCTAGCACTTTGAGAGCAACTACCCCATATTTTTGTGACAGATTTGAATTTCCCAAAAATAAATCAGTTTTTTTTGTAATAATCGTCAACAGTGTATAAACAACAACTGAAAGAAAAAGAAAGCATAAACAAAAAAGACTCTTGAATATAAAAGAAAAAGAGAAAAAACTAAAAGAAAAGAAAAGATAATCCCAATAGAAAACAGAGGTCTTTGGATCTCTGGTGACTACTCCGTACTGATGAGGGCCAAAAGCCTGAAACCGGTATACGGATTGTTAGGCAGACCTGACATAAATAGAACATAATCAAGTTTATCGAAAAAAAACATTTGCAATCAATTTTCATTGTCAATGGAAGTTTGCATTGTTCACGTGGTATTTGCCAGGAAAGTTTTTGTTTCTCGCTTGTGGTCTACCACTTATATCAATTTAAATCGAATTTTTGTGAAGAGACTCTTAAGTCCCTTGTTTCGAAAACAATATTGTTTTAGAGAATGGCATATGTTTCACATGTACCTGCAATATGACACCAAAGAAAATTGTAATAAAATACCAAGTACGTACAAGAACTCATCTTATGATTTGTTTGCAAAAAAGAACGATATACAAAGATTTTTCACTTGTGCAATTTCTACATTAAAAAATCTTAGGGCCTAATTGATGGAAAAAGTTTAAGGCATTTTTATAAAAAAAAATATTTGAGAAGAATGCGTAACATTCTTATTTTGTTCATAAAAATTATTAGTTCATTTTAGTGTTTTTCAATAGATGAAAACAGAATGCTTTTTAACTTGGACAACCTGAATAAGTACAATTGAAATTAGTAATTTTTATTTCTTTTGTATTTAATGACAACGTTTCTCCTTGTTTTGAATTCGGAATGCAAAACAGAATATCAAATAAAATTATTTTCTGCGTTGTCTGATCCTCTAATTTGCATTTCGAATGATATTTGGATTCTCATGACTGATTATCGATTAATTTTTACCTGGGTACCAGGCACGTTTTTTGTACCGTTATATATTTTTGTCGATGCCATTAACTAGGGAATTGATGTGCCAATCACTAGGGCTTGAGTGCCAATAACTGGTGGAATAGCCTTTTTTCATTAATTGCATTTTTTCTATTTCATCAGCTGTTTTAAGAAGAAACCATAGTACCTAATTGATCTCTAAGTATAGTGTACAGCACCCATTCAAAATTCACTACAATTACCTTAATTTTATTGAAATTTCATAATTTTTTCATTCTACTGTCCTTAAAGTGCCAATAATTGGGTACTTTTCCCTATAGAAAGAAGTCAAAATACCGACAAAAAAATCACTGTAACAGAGTAAAAGTGGAAGCGACTCAAATTCCTGGAGACATTTTCAACTCCATAATAACTTGCAGTGAATTGAACTATGTTCTGGAACCTACCAACAAGCGCAAAATTGTAGATTATAGGGAAGTCGATATGGCCCTTCAGCCACTCGTACGTCGACCTATAAGTTCTTTTGCACATTACCCTTCATCTATTTGAGACCTGGAATTCCGAGACTATTTGCTAAGTGTATCAGTTGCTGAAAGTTCACTTCCTGCTGTGAGGGCGTTAATGAAACCCCGTCGAGGAACTTAAGCCTTCTGCGCTTGGCAGCCACAAAGCTTTTTGAGCGGAATTCTCGCAGTAACGATACACAGTTCACTGTCTGATCTATCCTTTATTTTGAGGTGATATTTCAGAGGACAATGTCCGGTGAGCAGTCCCGTTGCCAGTTTCAAGTCTTTCTTGTCCAACTCGAGAAGATGTTCTTTGGCGATGGGCTCAGAAGCCTTTACGCTTGTCTCTGCCCTGGAAACTTATTTCAGTGAGTTTTGATTTGGACAGTTACCCAGTCCCAAAGCGCCTCCTTAAAGCCCACAGCTTTGAGAAGACCACAGAAGGGTTCAGGCCTGGGTAATTGAGTGTTTGCCCCTGTCTTGACAGGGCTGTCTGGTTCTTAATTGCCTTTGACCTGGCACCCACGTCAGAGTGACCTGATTGTTCGTAGCCCGTTGTCTCAGGGGGAGTTTGCAGCCCCAAGCCCGTCTAGAGTCCAAAAATTTGTAACTCTAGAGTCCTTAGTAGTGGTTGGTAGAATATAAAGGACCTCGCACAGCATTAATGGGAAATTGGCTTTCGGTGCATTTGCTCGAATTTTTTATATATTGCAGAACTCGTTATGCTGATGAAATGTCCCAATTGCACCCTCGCTCTCGATTCAACAGTTTAGATCATATAGGGTGCAAAGATAACTTTCAAATGGCCATCGTGAAGAGACTTTTTCGAATAAATAAACCAAATCGAGTATGCATCGATTGTTCATACGGCCAATTTGAATACACTATGAAGAACAATGATTCCTGCACGTACATACGATATACAGGGTGAGTCCAAAGAAAGCAAGTTTTTCAGTGATTTCCTAAAAATTTAGCGGTATTTTCAGATATTTTGTAGAATACCAATATCAATTGCGATTGATGATATTAGCATCTCCTGAATTGAATGTCTATTATGTATTTCTCAGGAAACTTCACCCCTCCTGCTTATTGATATATCCAAATGCCTGAAATTCCGTTAAAGTCGGTTACAAACTCGATCGTTCACGGTGCAGATACATAAAATATACAGAGTGGATCAAAAACTAGTGTCCTTTACTGATCATTTCTTCGAAGTAGTTATGTTTGATATTGATTTTATTGGAATATTTCCACAAATATGTGTCCGACAAAGATTTTCAACAATTTCCTCTGGAATATTTTGTATGATATGTATATATACTACGAGTAGTAGAACGACTCGAGTGAAGGTAGAAGATTCTCGGAAAATATCACAAAATGAAAGAAAATCATTGAATAACAATATTATAGGTAACTCAATATGCTCATATTTCATTACAAAAAATGTTTTGTACCTATACAGAGTGTATCACATTCGCGTAACAACAATCAATTTCAATATTCTTCGGAGAATTTCTAGATTCTAGATATACGTTACATATGGAATTTCAGAATAAACCACGATCGACTTCCCACCAATGACTAGCAAAACGACCAATTCGCAAAACGTACTCGTTACTCGAATTCACACCTCAATTGGTGAAATGTCGATTGATTGGTAATTGAAACTTCCTGTATATGGAGAGGGATACATGTTTAGTAGCCTGCTTTGAACCATTTGTGGGCAAATATTCTCATATTTCTTTGTTACGATAAAATATGGACTCACACTTTCCATTTGTAAGCCTATGCCATAAAATGTTCACTCTAAGCCATGTATACTATCCCGACACTAAGTTCATTTGAAAAGTACCCACACTTTTATTTATTTATTTATAGTAGTAATACATCCAACAGACAAAAGAGTCCAATTATAGGAGTATATAACGTAAAATTTGTGTAACACAGTATACTTATTCTAGGTTTATATGTTAACAATAACTGATAAGTAACAAAACTTTCTGAAATTACATTTCAATTCGAGATGAGCCTATATAAAATTTGTTTGAATTGGGATGCATTTGAAAAGAATATATCCACTGAGGGAAGATTGTTTAGACATCTACACATATGATTTAGACAATTATAGAAATGTTGTTGGGAATTCGGTACATCAATACGAAAGGTAAGATTCGTTCTAGAGGCTAAACGAGAAATATTGAAGTTCAATAAAGATAGTAATGTTGATGAATCGATTTCATTGTGTATAAGTTTATGAATGAAAGTAAGGTCGGAAATTTCACGACGTTTTCTCAAAGAAACCATATTGAATTCATTTAAGAGAAGATTATACTCACAGTGTCTTTCTGGATATGAACCATGAACTTTGAAATACATGAATTTCAGAAATCTACGTTGAACATTTCCTAGTTTGTCACTGTATTTTGTATAATGCGGGTTCCATATCTGGCTGCCGTATTCCAATTTCGATATCACCAAAGAAAAAAATATGCATTTCATTGCTTCTAGTGATTTGAATTCTTTGCAATTTCGTATGACAAATCCAAGAAGACGCATTGATTTACTTGTGATATCCTCTATATGTGACGAAAACGTTAATTTCGCGTCAAACGTTATTCCTAGATCCCTACATTCAGATACCCTCGTAATGATGGTATCCTTCAATAAATAATTGTGGACAATTAGAGATCTACGTGAGTATGTCATAATTTTGCATTTGCTAATGTTCAGTGGTAAGTTATTCGAGTCACACCATTCAACTAAATTATTTATGTCGTGTTGTAATGAGGTACAGTCCGTAGGATCTCGAATTTCTTTATGAATAAGTTTTTTTGATTTTATGGAGTCACAAATGTCGTTTACAAACATAAGAAATAAAAGTGGCCCCAGGTTTGAGCCCTGCGGCACCCCAGAACAGGCGATAAACTCAAAGCTTTTTTCCCTTCATATTCAACAAACACATTTCTGTTCGAGAGGTAACATTTCAGAAGGTTTTGGAGTTTCGCAGAAATTCCGAATCGACTTAGTTTTCTCAGAAGTAATTCATGGGAAACTCTGTCGAACGCCTTACTGAAATCAGTATAAATGACGTCCACCTGATTTTTATCATCTAAGGATTTCGAAACATATTGAGTAAGTGTACATAGATTCGAAACAGTGCTTCGTGCTCTTATGAATCCATGTTGGAATTCCGTGAGAGATCTGGAAATTCTATTATAAATTAGATCCGACAGGATGATTTCAATAAGTTTTGAGAAGACTGATACCAGAACAATTGGTCTGTAGTTGGTAATATCATTTGCCTTTCCTGACTTATGAACAGGGCAAATGCGTGAGGTTTTCCATAGTTTAGGAAATCGGTCAGTATGTAACATTTTATTGTAAATTATTTGTAGGGGTCGACATAGGTAAGTTATATGCTTTTTGACAACTTCGGCAGGAATACCGTCAGGTCCGCTAGACATTTTGTTTTTTAATTTTTTTGATGCTTTTAAAATTTCTTCAGTACTAATGTTGTTCAAAATTAGCGGTAAACTGAAATTGTTTGGGGTATCTGGTAGTTCATGTTGACTATTATTATCATTGGCGGTATAGTTACTACTGAAATATGTAGCAAATGCGTCAACAATTTCCTTTGGTGTAGAAAGAGTGATATCGTTGAAAATCATTTGCCCCGGTATTCGAGTTTCATTTTTCTTTGAATTAATAAACGCCCAGAAACTATTAGGGTTGGATTTCAAATTGTTTTCGGGCCTCTCGATGAAGGTTTTATATGCCGCGGCTATTTCCTTTTCTATAGTCCTACGTAGGTTCTTTAATTTCTCGAGATGGAACGAGTACTTCGTTTTTTTATACATATGAGAGTGATGATATTTCATTTTAATGTTATTAATTATGTTCGTGGTATACCAATGTGGATAAGTACGGCGCCTGTTTCTCTTTAAGGGTACACATTGGGATACCACTGACTGCAACACATTATCAAATTCTTCACTTAGAGAGGAGATGGACTAGCTGCAACTTTGGCCCGGTTAGAATAGCTCTGGTTTGGAATGACATATAGCAACCATATATATTTGTTTAACAAATACTGAATTGTCATTTTGCAATCATTGCATAGGTTAAGTTCTCATTGAAATCATATCATTAATTGAAAAAATGACTAATCGTCACCGATTCAATTGTTTTACGTGTGATTCAATACACAAAATATTGCACGACTCGATGGAGAGCCAAATGAATTGAAACGAGAAATTGCCATTGAAAAACGCGACCAAAGGGGACTTCCACATTGATGGAAATGGAATCTGTTTGACATGCAACCAATCAATTATTCGAGGGATTCTTCACCTTCAAGAAGATCCAGGATGTTTGAGATTGAATATTTCAACACAATCCTCATAGCTGATCTTGAAAGACTCACAATAGAATTCAGAGCCAACGTGTTCATAAACCAGGACATCTATATACCAGGAAAAACTCGTTTCTGTAGAATTCATCTTGATGATCGCGGATTTTTATTTCCCATCCCACAGAGAGGCTTAATATATATCAATAGATCTTACGCTCTGAAAGGTCAGGAATAGTTTTTCTGATGAAGAATTCAAATCCATTGCTCCGCTCACAGAAGAACAGTTTGGTAACTGATATAATCATTGTGTATATGTACCAAGACGAGAGAGAAAGACATATTTCTGAAAAAAATTTATTGCAAACTTCGACAAGGTATTTCCGATTAATTTTCAACCATCATTACAATTATTCAAGCACAAGTTTAGTGATAACTGAAGTGCGAGAATCTTTGATGACTCGTTTCGTACCCGATAATATAGGATTTACCGCAATAGTAAGAGAACAATTCATATAATGACATGTTAGTGTTTTTGCGAATCAATTTCACAATCCACAACCCAATGAACCAAAAGCAATAGTTTATGTAGATGGTACTTATTTGTACATCGACAGAAGTTGCAACTTCCGGGTAATACGACAATCATAGTCTTTTTTTTTTATGTTCTGGTTCCCACGAAAAGGGATATCCTGTAATGTTCAGAGAACATCGTGGGAACCAAGGGAAAGAAGGTAGGAGTTGGTGTTCTTCTTAAATTTCTGGAGGTTGTATGCCTCGGGGAACACCTCCCTAGGCAATGAGTTCCAAAGCCTCGCTGTTCGTTGGATGAACGAGTCTTTGGAAAGTGATGTTCTGCAGGTCTCCAAAGTGACCATGAAGGGGTGTGATGACTGAACTTGACGGGTTAGTCTCGAAGAGACTGCCAAAGCAGGAACGATTGTTGATATTTCAGAAGAGCATCGCCCATGAAAGTATCTGTAAAATAGAGACAAATCGCCAACTTTTCTACGGTGTTCCAGACAAGTGAGCGAGTTTGTAAGCGAGGCATCACCGACGAGACGAATTGCCCTTTTTTGGACAGAATCCAATAGCCTCAGGATATGTTTAGGTGCCGGGCTCCAAATATGGGAACAGTATTCCAGGACAGGTCGGATCTGTGCCTTATAGATCATAAGCAGCTGAGTGGGGGTGAAATAGCTCTTGGCACGAAACAAAAAACCAAGTTTTTGGGATGCACTTTTGGCAATGGACCTCACGTGATTTTCCCAGGAAAGGTTATTGCCATTACCAAGCATCGATATGGATGACTTCAGTGGTATGGTTACTCCTGACAAAGTTATGTTAGGCACAGTGAGATCGGCTTTTTTAGAGGAAAGACATGCTTGTGTTTTGTTTGCATTGAATTCTACCAAGTTATTAGATCCCCACTCGAGAATTGTTGCTAAGTCCATATTTATATTATTAACATTTCTTCCTCGTTCATTTCTGGTTTCACGGGCTGATATAGGGGCCCTGGAAGAGAAAGCGGTATGGAGGGTACTATCATCGGCAAAGCTGTGTACTGGACATGAAGTTGCTTTCAACAGGTCGTTGATGTGAAGTAGAAATAGTGTTGGTGCGAGAATAGATCCTTGCGGAACACCAGCATTTATGAGTAGAGTGTCAGATGAAACTCCATCGACCACTACATGGAGAGACCTGTTTGAGAGAAAACTAGCAAGCAGCAAGTCTCAACACAAAGGGAAACATTTAATCAAACCAGTCCTAATTGTGGGTACTGATGGTTACATTTTGGATTTTCAAGGCCCATATTTCGAAGATTCGGAAAATAATGATGCACACTTACTGCAGAATGAATTGAGTATAGATGTCAACCGAATGAGGATATGGTTTCAACTAGGTGATATTTTCATTGTAAATAGGGGCTACCGAGGTGCTCTTCCTTTGCTTCAGAATATCGGCATTCATTGTGAAATGCCTTCAGTTCTACCTCGAGGACAAAGACAACTACTAACTGACGAAGCCAACGAGTCCAGAATCATAATAAAAACTAGACGGATAGTTGAGGCACGAAATGGTCATTTGAAGACAATGTTCAAATGTTTTTATCACAAAATTGATACACATCATATTAAAAATATTAAATAATTTCTACAAATAGGAGGTGCGATAATGAATAAGTACCATCCGCTTATTCAAATGAGAGATGCCAACCTAGAATTAGCCAATGTAATAGTGGAAAAGGCTAATAGAGTCAACTTAGTTCAAGCCAGACTTGAAGCAGAAAATCTAAATATGGTACGAGATATTACTGTTGGCATTTACCGGGTAGAATTGGCAGCTTCGTATATACAAGATACTGTATATCATCATGATAAAGATGAATTTCCGGAATTTCAGGCATTTGGATATATCAATAAGCAGGACTGGTGCAGTGTCATGAAAAATATATAATATATATGTCAGTTTAATTCAGGAAATGCTAATATCATCAATCGCAATTATAATTGGTTTCCTACAAAATATCTGAAAATGAATAAAATTTCACCGTTCAATTTTTCAGAAATCACTGAAATACTTGGTATTCTTGGACTCACCTGTATATCGTCTGACTTGCAGGATTCATTGTTTTCTATAGTGTATTCGAATCGGCCGTATGAACAATCGATGCATACTCGATTTGGTTTATATATTCGAAAAAGTATCTTCACAATGGCCATTTGAAATTTGGAAAAGTTATCTTTAGCACCCTATATAATCTAAACTGTTGAATTTAGGCGGTGGTGCAATGGAGAAATTTGATCAGCATCACGAGTTCTAGAATATATAAAAAATTCGAGCAAATTCACCTAAAGCCAATTTCCCATTAAAGCGGTGCGAGGTCCTTTCGTCCCCCTGGAGCCTCTTTCATGGCATTCTTGAGCGAAATTTCTATAGCATGGATTTTATTCTTGAAAATGTGTTGGGGTTTCACCTAGAGGTTACTGGAGCTTGAAACTAGGACCCGTTACTCCCACTCCAACTGATGCATCCCTTTCTAGTTGAGGAATGTACGTTGTGCATATTTGGTGGCTGTTCATAACCAGTTCAAAATGCCTGGATTCTAGGGGAATATTTTCTAGAATCTTCAGGTGTCCACTTAGTGTTGCTGTTTTATACGATTATTTCATCATTTTATTCGAGTTCCTAGACCATAATATTTTTGTAATAATAAATAATAATTGCCTTGAAGATGTTGAGAATTTTTTTTTTTGAAAAATATATAGAAAAATTTGATCTATTGAAATCCGTCATTCGGCCGTATACAAAAGAAATAAACGTATTTTAGTTGAAACAAAACTTAACAAATGGCCCTTTGTTGGTACAGAACTAATACATGGATAAATGTCGGCAAATGTTGGTTCAAGACGTATTCAGAGGATCAAAGAAAAGAGTGAAAAAAGAAAATTTGTAGTTTCTCAAGTTAAATCCTGTCCAGAGCTATTGAAGTCTCATAGCTCCATAACTGAAGGAAGTGAAACCAGAACTGCATCAAAGACGAGTGAAACTTTCAAAATGTCCAAATCGGTTCCTGCGGAGTCCCGAGATTCCAGACCAAGAGGAAGTCGAACAACGTCAAAGACAATGAGAAGCGATTACAAGCATCACCAAGCAGAACTGGAATTTGCATTCGAAAAGAAGAAATTGAAAGAGCTTCGAAGGAAACAAGAGATGCTAGACATTGAGCTAGCATTGAAATGATCGGAATTGGAAGATGAAGAGTTGTGTTCAGAAAAAAGTGAGATCAGTGAGATGGGAGTAGACCTGACATAAGTGCGAAAAAGGAAGAGAAGGTAAAACATAATGTTTGAATAACTAATTCTCCCGAGAATAATTGTCAATTACCTGATTCTCAATTTGCAAAATTATTAGCGCGGCAGTCAATGCCAAAGGAATTACCAATATCCAGTGGTAATCTCATGGAATGGCCAAATTTCGTTTATCAATATGAAAATTGGGCAAAGGTATGTGGTTATTCTCAGGAAGAAAATCACTCTAGGCTTCGAAAGTGCCTGAAAGGAAATGCTTTGACAATTGTCCAAAGTCTACTAATCATGCCCCAAAATATCGACAGGATAATGAGCATTTTGGAAAACTGATTCGGTCAGCCACAACTCATTATTTTTTTTTTATTGGTGCCCCTTTTTACCCATTTAAAGCACGCCTCAGCGTGTTTAAATCGAACTTTAAAAAACGCGCGTTTTTTAAAGGTAACCATGACAACATCAACAAATCGAGAAACGTGAAGTCTAAATGACAAATTTTTGATTATTGATCTGACAGGAGTACCTTGTAACGTCAAAATATTACTCACAATTCGTTCATTTATATGTGCTCCTCCATCCATTTGATGAACTTTTCATATTCTTTTTTATATATATCACTGGATTTTCGCGGTATTAACCGCGATTCTGCCTCACTATTCAAAAAATCGATATTAGAATAATTCATTTTTGAGCTCTGGTGACAACAAATATTGATCTTTGGTAACAAATTGCAAATGAATGTTTTTCTCATTTCCATGACAACGAAAGGTATACTGATGTCACATCACGAATTCAACCTTCTTGCATTATTAGTTCTTATTTCTATTATTTGTAGTAATAATACCAGTATATATGATTTCAAAGTGCACCAATAAAAAAAAATTACGTAAAGTATTCGTGGATAACTGGTCTTAAAAACACTTGCTCTATTTCGAGCACTCCGGCTGCGCCGTCGTGCTCGAAAAATCGCGCGTGTTTTAAAGCCCTTTTTATCCACTTATACTTTAATATACTATTATGATTCTCGAAAAAGTGAAAAAAATCCCTTTTGTAAAAGAGGAAAGACTTGACTCACTGATTCTCTTTTCCGATGAAGTTAAACATCTTGTTGGAACTATAAAATCACTAAACGAAAAACAACACTTATCTTATTTTATGGCAAGAATTAGTAGATGAACTGCCAAATTCATACAAAATGATGTAAATCGAATATATTTCACAAAAAGAAAGGTACGAATACAAGCCCTTTGAATTATGTCATTGGCTCGACCAAAAATCTATGACAGTTTGCCGAATCGCAATGTCATTCGACAAAATTCAATATACAGGGCAAAATTCGGGTAAAAAAACACTACCTCAACTACAATGGATCAAAAAAACAGTATTTGTTGCAAGAAAGATTTGCACTATTTGAACTCATGTAATACATTTAAATCTCTTTCCGTGTATGAAAGATGGAATTAAGTAACTCAAATGAAATATGCTTTTCCTGTCTTGTACCTTTTCATAGTGTTAACGTTCGCAGAAAAAAGAATATTTGCGACATCAACAATTGCAAAAGATTTCATCACCGTCTTTTACACACATCTGAAATCAAAATGAAAATACAAATCTAGAAGTCTCTTTGAATGATATTGAAAAAGTCAATTATTTGGAAGTTAATTGTCACATCTCAACTAACAAACACGTTTTACTCAAAATTTTGCAATAAATTGACATTATAAAAACACAAACTCTAAAACATATGCACTTCTAGACGATGCCTCGACTGATGTTACCCTAATTGATGAAGATTTGGTGAATGAATTAGGGAATTCCAGTTGAGTCATGTCAGAGCGATGAAAGGTTCAGCCCTACCTAGCCAGACATTGGACTCAGGTGAGATGTCCAATGTAGATAATTCAATTGTTTCATGTATGTAGATAATTCAATTGTTTCAATGAAAAATGCCAAACCTAGGATATTGATTGGTCAGGACAATTGGCCCTTATGGGCACAGGCACAGTCCCACACAAGTTTGGAGTTAACTTGTGTGGCATACAGTGCTTTAAGTGTTGCCTGGCTGTCGGAGAATATCACAATGGAATGGCCGGTCCTATCCTGCTTGTTTATTTCTCCAATGCAGTGGTTATTTATCCGTGTCAGAAGCATCGTGAGTTAATATATATAGAGAAAAAAAATATGCTGGAGCTAAACATTTTTTGCCCAGAAGCGGGCGACATCAATTGCGTTCGGCTTCGCTGCTATAAGGCCCTCTATGGTTCATCTAGCGGGGCACAGCGGGCAAGTGTACATATGTTGCGTGGTTTGTAGTTCCCCACAGTCACAGAGATTGAAGTCCACAGGGTAGCCCCACTTATTTAGGGTATCTCTCGATCTCGCCGTGTCCGTCCGCAGCCTGTTTAGCGCCTTCCAGATTTCCCAGTTTTCGCCGCCTCCTGGTGCCAGTTCTTCATTCGGCTTCATCCAATGTTGGTTTGAGGTCTTTCCCCAAAGGTCCACTCTGGTTTTAGGTTCCTCGTAATCTTCTGTCGATCTCAGGAAGCTTCGCCTTGATTTTAGTCGCTGATGGGCTGGTTGGAGACCGTAGAGGGGGTGGCGTTCAGATATTGCTGCTCTGGATCGTTCTTTGAGTGCAGCTGCTTCCCTACGGATGGCAGGAGGAGCGATACCAGCTAGGTGGTGGATCTTATTCAGGGGTGTTGGCTTCAAGCATCCGGTGATGATTCTGCTTGTCTCGTTGAGGGCGACATCAACTTGTTTTGCGTGCGCTGAGCTATACCAAACCGGGCATGCATACTCGCCGGCGGAGTGACAAAGGGCGAGTGCTGAGGTTTTGAGAACCCTGGGTTGGGCTCCCCAATTAGAGCTTGTCAGCTTGCGGACTATTTTGTTCCTTCCGCTAACTTCAAGTTCAGTGTTAAGGCAGTGGCGCTTGAATTTTAAGGCCCTGTCCAGTGTTACGCCAAGGTATTTAGGGTTAGGGCAGTGCTCCATTCGATCTGTAATTTTCTGTCGGCCTGTTTGTTCTTAAGGTGGAAGGCACATACCTGCGTTTTTGTTGGATTTGGCTTCAGCTGGTTATTTCTGTAGTACGAATCCAACTCTACTAGGGCCGCGCTCAGTCGTTGTTCCACCTCTCCGAATGTTTTCCCTTGTGATGTGATTGCCCTATCGTCTGCATATATATAGCTCTTTGTTCCTTCAGGGAGGGGTTGGTCGTTGGTATATATGTTGAAGAGTAGTGGTGCCAGCACGTTTCCCTGTGGCAGGCCGTTTCTCTGGTTCCTCCGCCTACTTTGCTTTCCCTGGAACTCCACCAGGAACCTCCGGTTTTAGGGCAGGTTTCCGATAATGTTTGTAACGTTGATGTCTTTGGTTGTATGATATATCTTCTGCGTCAGGAGTCGGAGGTTGATAATGTCATATGCCGCCGTGGGGTCGATGAAAATGGAACCCGTTATATATCCCCCTTGGAAACCGTCCTCAATGTGCTGAGTTAGGTTGAGTACCTGTGCCGTACAGCTCTTTTCGGGGCTGAATACAGCCTGTTGAGGTATAAGGATTGGATCTACGGTCGGTAAAAGTCGGTTGTATATTAATCTTACAAAAATTTTATACGTGTGGCATAGCAGCGATATCAGGCGGTAGCTCTTTGGGTTATTAGCTTCTTTGCCAGGTTTGAGGATAGCTATGATCTTGGCTTTTCCCCAGATGTTAGGAAGCTTGCATTGTTGTAGGCAGGCATTGTACATGTCCAGTAGCCACCGTTTTGTTTTCAGTCCAAAATGCTTGATATGCTCAGTCAGGATGTCATCTGGTCCAGCGGTCTTCCGTGGTTTGCATTTCTTTATGGCGGAGTTCAGCTCTTTCATGGTAAAGGGGGTGGACAGTTTGGTCGTTTCGTCACCCTCTATTCGGTTAATATTAGTTGTTTTCTTGAGGGGCATTTGGTCTGGTTTGCCATTTTCACGAGCTGGGCGGTTATTTGATCTGCGGTTACGTTGGCATGGGCTCTTGGGTGGGTTGGGTCGTTGTTCGAGCGCTTCAATAGTATCCATGCTTTTTGGCTGCTTATGCTCATGTCAAGCTCCTCCATCAGTTTGGTCCAGTTCTCTTTATTGGCCTCGGCTATAGAGGTGATTAGTTGTTTGCCCGCCTCTATTGTATCTTCTCCCAGGAGGTTGGCTTCGAAAAGGGTTAAATAGTTTTGTAATTGGGCTTTCGACGCTCTTGTTAGGCCTTGGATATAATTAGTGTTGCAGCCTCTAGGGATGGACAGTCGTGAACATTTTTTTACGGTATCCACAAAGCTATCATAGGAGCTCGGGATGGGCACAAGTGTATCCACTGCACAATCCAACAGTTTCTGGAATTTGGTCCAGTTGGCTTTTTGGAAGTTATATCTGCGCCTAAATGGGATGTTATGGGGTCGAGATACGGCCATGACTTGACACATTATTGGCCGGTGTTGTGTGTTTGGTATGGGTAGGCATACTCCCTTGACGCATTGAAGGTTCATCCGATCGCTCACAAACATCAGGTCTGGGTTAAATCTTCTCCGCCATCTGGCACTATTAGAGAAGGCCGGCAACTTATTATGTGCAAGAGGGTGAGTTTGCTTGCATCTGCCCACTGGATCACTGCTTCCCCATTTCTGTCGTCGTCATGGTATCCCCATAGACTGCTGTGGCTGTTGAAATCTCCGACCATGAAGTGTGTCTTATCTGCGTCGAGTGGGCAGAAGTTGTTGGCCCTTATTTCAGTGTGTGGTGGCTTGTTGTACACAGAGGTGATGGTGCAGTTGTTCAGTTCTACTGTTAATATCTCGATTTCATTTTCCCAGCTACATTGGTGAACTGGACGAGCATGTCGAGCAGTGGTGTATTGTGCTACTTCCGCTTGAGAAACTGTTGTGTCTTCTAACAGGCTCACTGGGATTATTATCCTTGGTTTTGGATTATACATGTAACTACTAGCCAGGCAGTCAGGAATGACCAATTCAAAGTAAAATTTTCGTGTTTTAGACCGACTTT
This sequence comes from Gonioctena quinquepunctata, assembly GCA_018342105.1. Classification (NCBI taxonomy): domain Eukaryota; kingdom Metazoa; phylum Arthropoda; class Insecta; order Coleoptera; family Chrysomelidae; genus Gonioctena; species Gonioctena quinquepunctata. Next base: position 455,627 of record JAFIRS010001003.1, read on the forward strand.
TCAAAAATGTTTATTTCTTCAATGCAAAATTTATGAAATGCCATGTTTGCAATTACAAAAAATATCCAATTAAATTTTATTATCATATATTTAGAGGTATATTGAGGTGAAATAGTATGCGAAACTTTTCGAATAGGTATGCAAATCAAAATAATAATTATTAAAATTATCAAATACATATTCAATACTTCTAGGAAATCCAAGAGAGCACTAGAGGATTTTATCGTTCGATCAAAAAAACGTTGATAAAATAATTACCCAACAAACAGTTGATGAAGTGGTAGGGTCCATGAAACTATATAGAATTGATAACAGATATGGATATCAATGAATGCCAAGGACATCTGAAATCTCAAGTTCATTGAAATTACTCTTCATAGATTACTTGTAAAGTTACATAATGATAAATCATAGGATCGTCCCAGTGAAAATCATAAAAAATAGTTCTTCTTTTTAATCATCTTTTCGGAATCGGAACTAGAATATTTTGAAAATATATTCAGTCAGTCTCCATCACGAATAAAGAAATAATCTGTGAGTATTGAATTAGTGAAAAAACAATTATAACCTAAGAAAATTTAACGACATTGACTTGATCATCAATGGATTGACGTGTAATAGTATAAACACGAGAAATATTATTCCATCGGAAAAAAACAATTAATCTTTGTCAGCGACGACTTAAACTTATTTTATACGTTTCAGTACATGGCTCAAATGAAACCTTGTCTTCAAAAAGGTTTTTTATTGGTTATTTTATTGTTTTTGCTTTTTAGTTAGTACGCCTTAATGTGTTCATTTCTAATGGAACATACAAGGTATCTTCCCTGTGAGTTTTGAGCTGAAAGAAATCATGATCTCCGACCCCAAAAACTCCCACACACCAATTTTGGATAGAATCTGACCATAATCACAAAACTCGTCCGCCATCTTGAATTTATAGATTTTGACATCTATTCAAAGTAGTCAATATTTCCCTTGGAAAAATAACAAGAAATAGGTTTTTCCAATGTAAATTTGTATCTTCTGCCTTGTCGTATTTCTATCCTTCACAACATCTCTCTCTCATATATAGTCCGCCAGGAACTCACAACTCTGCCTCGAAGAGACGTAAAATATCGCAAGCTAACCCTCCTGCATCCAGTTTGGGCTTCGCTCTTCCTCCCCCCATCAATAGCACAGGACCTACCTTCCGGTTTAAACTGTGCCGCTAACTTAACAGGGGGAATCCGAAATTGGGATACGCCCAATCAGCGCGCTAGGTCAACCCAGCTACCGTTATAGCTCAGCCACGGTAAGGCCGCTTGATACAACAAGCTACTGGCTATGGGATGTCAGTACCCGAGCGGGTTAATGCGCCGCTCCCCGCCGAGTCAGCAGGGAATACAGTCACCTCAACCCATAGGTGAAAGACTTCCCCGTCTCTACCGAATTACGGTATTGTTTTCCATTGGTCCACTATCTAGCCCACGCCCCCCAGAGTCCAACACCATGTGGAGAGGCACCGGCGGTGAAACCGGTGGGGCCATCCTCCTCCCCCTGGGTACCCATGTTAACAAGACTCCTCCTGTCAGCGTTTGATGGGTCACCGCCATATCAGACTTTCGACCTGATATTACTCGTGTAACGTTTGACGAGTCACCGTTCGAGTGAGAGTTCGCCGAAGCTACTAATCACGCTACCATGTTATTTGAGAGGGGACCTATGACGTTGCCCAGAGGTATCTGGGATTGTCTAAGGTTCTCCCGTCCCGACGGCCTAGTCACACGGTAGGGCTAGGCCCAAGTCCGCCAGGAACTGTGTGTTGAAGTCACGTGACGGCCAGTCCATCAGTTATAAGGTCTATGATGGTAGTAGGTTTCGAGGATTTCATCTAATTTTCGCGCCAACTGTTCTGAGTGGGATCTTGTTAGTAGAACTATAATCTTGTAAACGATCAATTGACAATTTTTTGCATGAAATAATGTTGACAAAAAAATAAAATTTCATAGGTTTGAAGTTTGACATTTTGCGTGAAAACAACAAACATTTCTTAACCGCGCCATCTACTAATGAAGTTCTAAGCAGAATTTAACGTTTTTCATTTGTTGTCCCCCAAAAATTCTAAACAAAATCGAATCAGTGAATACACCAGGGTTTTTAGGCATTTTAACTACGACTAAGATGTCTAAAAGCATGGTGTATTCACTTATACCTGTAACATATTGGGACAAACTGGGGGACAACAGCCCACTTGATAAAGGGAGTTATCTAGAGTTTCAGATGGCGCCGACGTCGTTTCTTGTCATAATTCAGTAAACTGCAATTTCATACTACACAGGGTGTTTTTGTGATTTGTGTCTCCTGATCCGTTCTGTGATTGTGCTTTTGTCGCCTTTGAGGTTATGTCAATTCGTTGTGAAATATTTTGAGGTTGATCGATCGATGTAACATATTTTAGAACAAACTATTCCATGTTATTATATATTGTCGGTATTATATATATAATAACCCTGAGTGTTAAATAGAATTTTCGAGAGGGTTCCGAAATAATTATAATTATGAACCGTACCAATTTATTTTGTATGGTTAATTTTCTATTGATACAACTCCACCGAGTTGGTACTTATGTATTTCTGTCCCTGTTTGCTCGTGATGAAAATCTTATGATGGAGCGGATAATGATTTTATGAAGTGCTGTAAATTACATACAATTACTTAATTGAGCTCTCAAACCAATGAAAGTTCGGGAGATGCAATCTCTTTCGCTTTCTGAAAAATCTATATTCTAGTCTGAAGGACGTGTTTTGCGACATATCTAAAGCTTTTGACTGTTACGTAAGCTTCATCTCTACAGCTTCAATTGGTTCGAATCCTATCTGAGTGAAAGAACCTCTCAGCTTTTGGACAAATTAAGAGGTGTTCACTATTTTGGCAGACAACACGACTAAGTATCTTATCGCAAGAACTCAAATTACCTTCATATAGCGGAGTAAAAATAGCTTAAAATCATGCATTATTTTGGAATCCATGGATTTTCCTAAAACCTTCTGATATTACTTAGAAATTGCTTGCAGAAAAAAGTTATAAACTTATATTCGTGCACTGCTTGTTTATCAATTGTTTAAACAATGAAAAACAATTTTGTTAGGAAAATTTTACCCAAATTGATGCTATAGGGGTTTTTGAGGTCGCTGAACCAGAATATGACATTGAAAAAACGATGGCGTGGCCAGTCGTAAAGGTAATTTCATTTATGTGTACATCTAAGAGAAAAAAAAATCGGGTAAAATTTGTGAGATAGTGAAACTCTATCAAATGACTTATAGTTTGCCGATATTGGGTATGGAAATGAAATATTGCGAAGTTTTTCAACAGCTGCCATTTTGAGACTATTGGACCATTTTCGCTCGTGGCGACGTGCTTCTCCAGCGCTGCACTTCAGAGTCGCCGCCTCACATTTTTTTCGCACGTTAGCGAAAAAATGCTGCAGCTTATAGTTTTTATTTTAAAGAAAAATTTCATCCATTTTTGCGAGTGTCACCATTGTTCATTAATTTTTTTAAAATATGTAATATACAATGTAATTTGGCAACTTATTCGTTAAATAATTAATTAAGCACATACTTTATGGTTGGTAACTTTTTATATGTTGTTCCTTACATCGTCACTAATGTACAGTAAATAGTTCCCGCAGTCCCCTAACTTTCTGAAGCTAAAATCTAATATTATTCCACTACTAGTAAAATGACTCGTATATGTATAAATTGATTTGAATCTTCTCTGAACCTTTGCCCATTGGAATAATTTTTTTCAACTTGTGATTGTAACTAGCAAGTCATTACTTTTATATTTATTTTTTATATTATATATATTTTGTATAAAATGTTTCCCATGAGATGACAGTCTTCTGACTGAAAGTATTATATTTTTTCTCCCCTCATCTTTGTTAGTAGGGCTCACCTTTTCCGGCGAAGTCATTCTAAGATAGCAGGAAGCAGCCTAGACTGTCGCACACCAGGATTCATCGATTTCTCAACTTCATCAACAGATTTTATGATATCTACAATGAACTCACTGATTTTGTTCATGTCAGAAGGTTGTTAGAGAGGTGATAGTCCGGCAGAGATGGGCAGTGAATGGCTTGGTAATAGTTTGTATCGGAAAGTTTAATGGAACAATGTCATCGGGGACATTTTCCAGTCCCCTCAATTTTCAAGTTAATCTAGAGACATCAGCCCACTCTCCTAACTTTTCTCATTCCTTCGTGGAAGTTTCCATGATCCGAAAAAGGCCATTTGAGAAGAAATCACTTTGGAAAAATCGCCAGGTAGACCTCAAGAAAAATCTGATTTTTGACAGACAGATGTAAACATTGTAGTAAGTTTCGAGGATTTCATCTCATTTTTGCGCCAACTGTTCTGAGCGGGATCTTGTTCGTAGCACTATAATCTTTGTAAACGATCAATTCACAATTTTTTGCATGAAGTGATGTTGACAGAAAAAGAAAATTTCATAGGTTTGAAGTTTGACATTTTGCGTGACACAAACAACAAACATTCCTTAACCGCGCCATCTACTAATGAAGTTCTGAGCAGAATTTTTTATTTGTTGTCCCCCAAAAATTCTAAACAAAATGGTATCAGTGAATACACCAGGGTTTCTAGGCATCTTAACTACGACTTAATTTCAATTCAAATGTCAAGTCATTTTGAAGTGACAGGTGAGACAGACGGAAAATTTTTTAGTTGTACCCGTGATATTTATTGTTACAATAATATTGTGTAAACAATGAATCGTTTTGGTAATGAATCAGCAAGTTCGATTGCTAATGAAATTGAGCAGTTAGTACCTAATTATACAAGAAGATCAAAAGTTAGTGTGTGGAAACAATTTATGCAATTCTGTGTTGAAAAATCTTATAAGGTGAGCAACATCCAGAGCAAATTTAGCATCAACATTGAAAGATTGGGTTTTCAACATGAAAAAACAAAATTCTGAAGATTACAAAGAAAACATTATTAAACCAATGTGGAATTCCACAGCGAAACAGCTTCGAAAATATTATTTTACCACATATAAAATTAAGTTTGATACATTTGAAGATATGAAGTTTTCGGAAGCTAGAGCGGCAAGAGATGCAAAACGTCGTAAATTTCAGATGGATGTTTCCAAACGGAATGAAAGTTCTTCAGCATTATCGACTACTGATTATAGTGAAATGGTGCATTTATGGGATGAAGATACACCTGACGGTCTTCAAAAAATTTTTTCTTTATTGTTGCTCATGAGCTCGCATGGAGAGGCGGTGAGGGAGTAAACTGCTGCATTCAATACTTTATTGAAGAAATAGATAGAGGATACTCTACTGGCCGGATTGAATATGAACCTGTTTTTTCAAAAAACTCAAGGAGGGTCTAAAAAACTTGTAGATAGCAAGTTCCTTATAAAAAATGTTGCTAATCCTGAAATGTGCCCCGTAATATTATTTAAGAAATTGATGGAAGAACGTACAGATCGTTTCTTTTCAACACCAAATTTAAAATGGAAGGTGTCCAACAAATGATACAAAAATTCTCCAGTAGGCAAAAACACAATCTCTACGTAGTTCAAACAGTCAGCAGCAAAGATTGGGATCGATACTAAAAGAATAAAAGTGACAAATCATTCAGACAGAGCCACAGCTGTCACTAGCCTAGCACAGTTTGGAGTTGAAGAACAACAAGTCATTAAAATAACAAGCCATTCCAGTAGTCAATCTATTAAGCCGTACCTATAAATGGATAGTTCTCACCACAAAAAGATTATTGAGTCTATGAAGCAAATTCAGGCAAGTGAAACTACAACGTCTGCCTTTGTAGAGCAATCGAATAATGCCAGTATTTCCGACACTTCTTCTAGAGTTGTCTACAACAACTGCGTGTTCAATATTAATACAAAAAATTTGTCATGATTTTAAAGTTTCACGTTGAATCACTTCGATAAGTAGTGTTATACTAAATAGGCAATAAGAAGTTAATCTATTATGAATGTTTTGCTTTATTTCTAAAATATACATTGTTGGACATAATAAATATTTTTTTCTTATTGTGATTTTTTTGCTAAAATGCTACAAAAACATTTTAACGGCGGCTTTAGTTGATTGTAACTTACTAGAGTTCTAGGAATGAAGTTCATTTCAGCCGTTAGTAACTTGTTTTTATTACTAAAATGTGAGAAACATTAAATAACAAATTTGTTATCTGAAATCCAATTCTTTATAGTTTTAATTCAAATAAAACTTTGAAAAACATATTCCCGATGAGTTTAGTTTAATATGACGCACTGTATTTTTACAATAGAAGTTGATTTTACTTGTCAATAACTAAGGTTTATTACTAAAATTTCAGGAACATTAAAAAATTAATTAGTTTTCAACCATAACATCTGATATTACATGTCTACACAGTTTCAAATGAAACTTAAAAAAACATTATTTCCGATGATTTTAGAAAAATATAACATATTGTATTTTCACAAGAGAATTTTATTTTACTAGTTAGTAACTAAGGTTTATTACTAAAATTTCAAGAACATTGGAAACATTAATTCGTTTTCAACCATAACATCCGAAATTATGTCTAGACAGTTTTAACTAAAGCTTAAAAAAAATTATTTCCGATGATTTTAGAAAAATATAACATATTGTATTTTCACAAGAGAATTTTACTTTGACGTTTAGTAACACTTTTTTGTTAGTAAAATGTGACGGACATTAAAAAATATTATTAATTGTACAATTGAGGAGAAATTGATAATACGTTTTTATTTAGATATTATTCATATAATATAAACGAGTAAATAGTTGGCTCTGAGTAACATTTGTTAACGTTTGACATTTGGCAGTTATTGTCTCGGTGATTTGAGTAGATATGCTATGCCACTACGAACTCACGGCGGGAGTAACCCTGGAGAGGAGAGTCAAGTGGCCCCGAACCCCTGCATGGTTTTGGGGGCCACCACTGGGTTGAGATCGTCGCCATGTTCGTGAGTGGTCATGGGCGGTTCGTTGTGGGAGGGGTTTGTGAAAAAATGGCGGTTTAATGAGAGGGGTGGGGGTGGTGGTTGTATGTGGGTAGGGAGAAAGGTTGGGGGTGAGTGGTCTGTGATTGGTCGCAATGATGGCAGCCATGTTATGTATGGGAGTGTGTGATTGAGAGTGGGGGTGGGGAGAGCTGTTATAGGTCGTGGGAGTGGTGATAGCCGCCGGCCGCTATCCAATAGCCGAGCTCAAGGGTCGGACGGAAGACTGAATGACACGTGATCAGTGAATGGCGGCCAGCAGCCATATTGAAATGGGGGTGTCAACCAATAGCTGCATTCGTCAACGGCATTGGTCGGACGGAAGACTGAATGACACGTGATCAGTGAATGGCGGCGGCCATTTTGGAAAGTGGGAGGAGCCAGCAGTGATGATGCGGCCATGACTCAACCGACAAGTCTTTGCAGGAATATTATCTACGTCAGCACTTTCCTCTAGTTGTTTATTTAAGCGACCGGATATCGGCGGCATCCTTTGTTTACATTAACTGAGATAAGATATCGGCGGCATCCTTTGAAAGAGTTTGTTTACATTAACAAGATAAGAGAGTATGCAGCTGCACGCTCGAACCGTGGGATGAGTCAAATGATTACTATTTGTATTTGTATCTAAGCTGGCTAAGGCACTATCGGCGACATGGAAGCGGGACGGATCCGTTTGCATCATCCAGTTCTGAGAATTTTGTCGAATTGGCAGTTTTCAAATTGCGCAGTAGGAAATTGATGTGGGTGACCGATCCCCACCGTCAGCTTCATTCTTCATCTGTCCTCTGAACTGTGAACATTCAGTGCTCTCTTTCTTGCTCTCTGAGTTTGTGTATGTGCATCTGCCAAACATCTAAAAAACATAAGTTTTTATTTTATTGTTTTTCTTTTTTTCAAAACCTTTTTTTTTATGCCAAAAGGGTACTTTGAGTTTTTTTCTTCATATATCGAGGGTGGGGGTTTTTTCTATTTGTTTACGGGGAGGGATTGTTTTTTCTGCAAAACATTTCAAGGGATTGTTTATTTATTATAGCTGAATTTTGCAGAAATAAACGCTGTTGCGAGCAGTAGCTACAGGGAAACCGTAGCTCTATCAACATTGCCGCTAAACAAGCCTATGGTAATCAAGAAATTGAGAGCAGTTAAAACGAAGTACGGGGACACAATAGTAGCCGATTTGGAAACCAAATCAGTTTTCCTACCAAGGAGGGTATTCGAGGTGTTACAACCGAAAATCGACGAGTTCAAACCTCGAGAATATTCGATTATCATAAAACCATCCACAACGAAGATACCAGTCTTTGAATTCATCCAAAACTAGACCATTCATCATCAGCATCAACAAAAACTAAGGCCCCCATCCACCACGACGGCGACAACTGGGACGGCTGTATTCGATTCCATTAAATCAATAACATGTTGAAAACATTCCCCATGCTGAAGGTTATTACTTGTTTTTGCGGGGAATTTGTCAAAATGGGCTTGGATGAGGAAAAACTCGATTTAAAATATCTCAATACTAAAAACGAAGTAATTGATAGGGGAACAGATTCACAGGGGTGGTTCCAGGAATTTGTTGTAGATAAATTGGGACATAAATTGGAGGAATTTTGTGGGAAAGGAGCGGGTGGGCATTACAAAAACTCATAAATCTGGAAGTGAATATCAATCAATCAGGTTTGGGCAAAGGGGGTTCATCTTTCATCAAACTTCCACAAGCCATTGCTAGAAAACAGGCTTGTATCAACGTGCGAAATACCGACGACAACGAATGTTTCGGATGGGCAGTCGTGTCAGCTCTGTACCCCGTTAAAGTAAATACAGAGCGTACATCAAAATACCCTCATTGGTCCACCGTACTGAATATGGAGGGGTTGGAATTTCCCATAACTCTCGGCCAAATTTCAAAATTCGAAAAACTCAACAGTATTTCGGTGAATGTTTATATTTTGGAGTTGGTTAAATCATCAGCGAAAAACGATGACGACGACGGACACACATTTTCCACAATAGTACCGACGGGACTTACAAAAGAAAAATTGGTTCGACATGTCAACCTACTCATGATTCAAAATAAATATTCAGTTAAATTAAATGATTACGAGGCGCCGCCGGAATTCGACGAAGCCGATGACGAACAGACAGACATTAAATTCCATTATTGTGGATTAAAGATCTTTCCAGATTGGTTAGCTCACAAATAAGTAAGAATGGCCATAAAAAATTCATTTGCGATAGATGTTTAAATTATTTTGGTAGTCAGGAGAAATTAGACAATCATACTGTTGATTGTGAAAAAGCCAATCATTACAAAATTTCCTCCCAAAATATGACCATGTCGAGTTCAAGGACTTTGTTCACAAAGAAATTGTTCCATTTGTGATATATGCCGATTTTGAATCGATTTTGGAACCGTTCACTGATGATGAAACCAAGTCCAAAACAGCGAAATACCAAAAACATATTCCCTATAGCGCAGGCTTATATTTCAAATGCAATTATGATGACACTTTGTCATATTACGATAGCCATCGAGGTTTGGATTCGATGGAATGGTTCGCGGAACAATTGAAAGCCATAGCCCAATTCGTTGAGGGAAAAATTTTAAAAATCGTCCCCATGTCTGTCAATCTCATAAGAACGACAGCGGATTCAACTTGTCATATTTGCGAGAAATCTTTCCAAAAGATCAAATGATTGTAGCCGACCATAATCATTTCACAGGTGCATTTAGAGGATGGGCACTTCAAAACCCATGCAATCTCAACTATAAAAAATCCTTTGTGCTCCCCATTGTTTTCCATAATCTTAGCGGCTATGATAGCCATTTCCTTATTCGAGATATCGCGAGAAGTGGCAGGCTGAGTCTTCTTCCAATAAACAAAGAGAAATATATATCTTTCACACAATACGACGAACAGACAGACATTAAATTCCGTTTCATTGATTCTTTTCGATTCATGGGCGCAAGCCTGGATGAGTTGGTGCGCACGCTCAGAGTGGAAGATCTCTGTAATACAAAGCGCGAATTTCAAAATTTAAACAATGAACAATTTTCACTAATCACGCGCAAAGGGATATTCCCCTACGACTTTGTGGATTCCATGGAGAAACTCGAGATTACAGCGTTGCCAGATATCGATAAATTCCATAATCAGCTGAACGATTGCGATATCTCCGAGCATGAATACCAACATGGCCCAGAAGGTGTGGCAATCGTTCGATTTGGCAACACTGGGCGACTACTCTGACTTATACATGAAAACCGATATTTTATTGCTATGTGACGTCTTTGAAAATTTCCGCCAATTAGGTCACGACACTTATGGACTCGACCCCGCTTGGTACTATACCATGCCTGGCTATTCGTGGTTATGCATGTTAAAGTACACAAAGTGTAAGCTGGAGATTTCCAAAGATGTCGACATGCTTTTGTTTGTGGAAAAAGGGATTTGGGGCGGTATAAGTCAGTGTTGTAACCGATTCTCCCAAGCGAATGATAAATATATGGGGGAGAGGTATGATCCTCAACAACCCTCCAAATATTTATCATACTTGGATGTAAATAATCTCTATGGATGGGCTATGAGGAAGTATTTACCCTCTGGAGGGTTCGAATGGGTCGGAGATTTCGATAATTTGAACGTTCTGGAGGTATCGGATACTTCGGATATCGACTATATCCTCGAAGTCGATTTGGAATACCCTGAAGGAATACACGATGAACACAAAGATTTTCCACTTTGTGCGGAACATCGAACTCCTCCAGGTTCAAAATTACCTAAATTATTGACCACCCTGTACAACAAAGAAAACTATGTCGTACATTATCGAATATTGAAACAAGCTTTGGAAAACGGCCTTATTCTCAGAAAAGTTCACAGAGTGTTGCGGTTTAAACAATCGGCATGGCTGCAGCCCTACATTGAATTAAATACAAAATTACGCGCCCAAGCTACAACCACTTTCGGAAAAAAACAACTATAAATGGCTATAAACAGTATTTTCGGAAAGACCATGGAAAATATCAGGAAGCACAGAGTGGTGAAAATGGTCAATAGATGGGAGGGTAGGTATGGGGCGAAAAATCTAATAAGTAACCCGAAATTCCATAACCGAACCATCTTCGATGAAAACTTGATGGCTATCGAAATGAACAGGTCTGAACTGCTATTCAATAAACCCCTCCATATCGGTTGGCTATTCTAGATATATCCAAAATTTGCGTCTACGATTTCCACTATAAATTTATGTTGAAAAAATTCGAGACCAATCAGTGTAAGTTGATGTACACGGATACGGATTCTCTCATATACGAAATTGAATGCGATGATGTGTATAGGGATTTAATCGGGGAGAACTTGGGAAAATTTGATACGAGCGACTACCCATGCGAAAACTTGTACGGTATTCCGCAGGTAAACAAAAAAATTCCAGGTTTGATGAAAGATGAAGCGAACGGGTGCATAATGACAGATTTCGTCGGACTCCGTTCAAAATTATACACTTATAAAATTCAGGGTAGAAAATGTGTTAAAAAATCCAAAGGAGTCCGATATAATGTTGTGGAAAATAAAATGTCCTTCGAAGACTATATCGATTGTCTTAGGGATCAGAGGGAAAAATCGACTAGTCAACGATGCATCCGTTCATATGCCCATAATGTTTTTAGTGTTGAACAAAACAAAATCGCTCTAAGTCCATTCGACGATAAAAGAACACTCATCCCCGGATCGAACGATACACTTGCTTGGGGCCATTATAGCATTATGAATGAATAGCCAACCTCCACCCCAACCAACTTGTATTTAATAATCTTTTTTTTCTCTCCAAATTTCCATTTATTGTGTTAGCGTGATAACCGAAAAATGAATGCTTTATTTTCCATCACTCTCTCTCTCACATAGCCATTGTATACAGAGTGGTCCAACGAAAAGTATGCACCTAGCTTTTCTCCTTTGTTTAGAATTGAAAGCAAAAATGCTCGGACACGTGGAGTTTGCTTTTGAGGGGGACACATTTTAGACATATTTTTCAACCTGTGCCTTCAACGCCCTAGCGAGGGGGTGTCACCACCCTAAAATTTTAAATGGAAAGTGGGGTCAAGTGATATATCATTTGAACGGGCACAAAATTATATTTCTAATGATACCCTATTTATTGAAATTTATTCGAACAGTTAATGCGAAAACGGCTTTAAGAACAGTTACTCGATAATTTTGGTATTAATGAAAAATACAAATAAGTTTTGGTTATTAAGAATCAAAACATTTACAATTAGTAGTACTTACGTTTCAATGTTTGTTACTTGTAACAGTGCTTTGTAAAAAAAGTAAACAAGCTGTTAAATTGATTTATTAAAACGTTACTTCAACAAGTGTTGAAAATGTGACCCACTTGCTTCCATACAATAATACAGATTTTGTTCAAATCTATTTCTAACATTTTGTAGCATATCAGGTGTTATGCTTCTGCATTGTGCTGTAATCCGTTGGCGAAGATCTTCTATGGACTCGGGCTTCGTAGCAAAACATTTATTTTTCAAGTGTCCCTATAGAAAAAAGTCCAAAGGCGATAAATCAGGTGACCTGGCAGGCCATTCAATTGGGCCTCTCCTTCCAATCCACTGTCCGGGGAACCGGTTATCTAAAAATTCTCTTACAGGAGCAGCATAGTGCGGAGGTGCTCCATCTTGCTGGAAATGAAGCCGATCGGCATCATGATTTTGGTCGTCTTCTATTATCTGTGTTATGAAAGGATCAATTGCATCGTTAAGCATGTTTAGGTAGACTTCACCAGTTAAATTTCCATGAATGAAAAGTGGTCCTATGATATGACTTCCTAATATGCCACACCAGACGTTTATTTTTTGAGGGTATTGGGTATGAACCTCACGGAATAAATATGGGTTACTGTCATCCCAGTAACGGCAATTATGCCTATTCACAGCTCCATTCAAATAAAATGTACACTCATCGGTAAAACAAATGTTAAACAATAAGTGCGGATCTTCAATTAAACGCTGGCTCATTTGTTCACAAAATTGCAGCCTTCGATCAGGATCATCCTTATTTAGTTCCTGTACTAATTTAATTTTGTACGGATGAAATTTGTACGCTTTTAAAATCCGTATTATGGATGAACGGGAGACTCCTGAGGCTTCAGCTAGTTGACGGGTACTTTGAGTATGATCCAATTGAACATGCCCCAAAACAGCGACTTCCACAGCTTCATTTCTGATGGGGTTCTGCGGCTGGTGTTTCACATTACAAACAGATCCGGTATCGACAAACTTTCTAACTAACTTGGCAACATACGAATCATTAACATTTTTATCGGGATGACTGTCCTTAAACAAGCGAGCAGTTAGTCTAGCACAACTATTATTTTGAAAATAAAGTTCAACAATTTCAACTCGTTCTGGAATGGAATAAACCATTTTGTACAGTGAAATTAAAATAACTTCAAAAGCGACCACACTGAATCAATGAAGGGGCTAAAATAAAAATTTGCCTAAATTCTTTTCCTACACTTATTTGCAGTTTTTTTCGACAAAAAAACGCAAACGATAAATGGGGATTTTTTGTGATGAAAAAAAAATTACATTGAAATGTTGCTTTCGGTAAAATGAAGTAATTTAGAAATGATTGTAGTTATTCTGATTCCTAATAACCAAAACTCATTTGTATGTTTCATTAATATCTAAATTATCGGGTAAATGTTCTTAAAGCCGTTTTCGCATTAACTGTTCGAATAAATTTCAATAAATAGGGTATCATTAGAAAGATAATTTTGTGCCCGTTCAAATGATATATCACTCGACCCCACTTTCCATTTAAAATTTTAGGGTTGTGACGCCCCTTCGCTAGGGCGTTAAAGGCACAGGTTGAAAAATATGTCTAAAATGTGTCCCCCTCAAAAGCAAACTCCACGTGTCCGAGCATTTTTGCTTTCAATTCTAAACAAAGGAGAAAAGCTAGGTGCATACTTTTCGTTGGACCACTCTGTATATCGAATATATCAGCCAATATATTATTATATCCATACAAGTAATCTATTGTTCATACTCAAAAAAATTATGTATCAATAAAATGAGTGTATAAAGACTTTGATTTTTATTTATTATACAGAAAAACTTTGAATAAAATGATGGCGGCTCTGTGTCATCACTTCATTCAATGGTTTCCTGAATAGAGAGACCAGTCCAGACAAGTTCAGACAAGTTCAAACTTGTCTAAACTTGTCTGAACAAGTCGAAGAAACGATGACGTCATTCAGTCTCACCCTCGAACATCAGCGTTCTTTATGTGTGAGTGACATAACCTCACCTTTAGAGAAAACATAACCTCAAAATTCAAATGGGGTGGGGATTCTAACCTTACTTTTTCAAACATAACCCCACTTTCAGAGGAACCATAACCTCAAATTTCACATGAGGTGGGAATTCTAACCTTACTTTTCCAAACATAACCTCAAAGGTATGTGGGATGAGACAAAATACATAAA